>QGED01000004.1:0-445999 GCA_004367475.1 Fusarium camptoceras
GTCAAAATGAAATAGCCTAAGTGCTTGTCTAAGCCCGTATGAGATGACTAGATTATTTCGTCTCTCATATGCTTACAGCCAGCGGCACGGCACGTATCCATGCCCATGTGTTCCACCAATACCACTGGAGGGTTGCCATCCAAGAGGTCGGTTGACGCCTCATGTCATGTGTTGGAACTTTGTATGGTACACGTATTGTAATGCAAACAAAGGGCGATGAAGATCAATTCCCCAGCTCTTATCCCTTCTGTTTCTCAACAGCCTCAGCGAAGACTTTCGGTGAGTTTATTAGGATTCACAATCTGACTTAGGTATTTTAAGCTTGGGGGACCCCAGTAAGGGACTTGGGCGCCACCGTTCCAGGTTACAACATAATTAAGAGACGGGCTCTATACAAAGCCAAAAACGCTTGGCAAAGGGGAATTTGGGGGCTTGCGGCAAAGCATCTTATTCTTGACTGGAATCTTAGACCAGAGTCAGACAAAGTCATAGTCAGCCACGGCACCCAAAAATGGTCACGGAGTAGCGAATCCGAACATGTTGAAACTTGGTTTCCAGGGTTTCCTCAAAGGGGAGAATCCGATGGGTGCGCGGTAAAGAGGATCTAACAATCATGCAGCATCTCCCGGACATGAAATACCGCCAGGTGTCGTATATTTGAGTAACACGGACGCGCAAGGCTATAACATCCATACCTCTCTGTGTAGATCAGAGGAAATGTCTAATGTAATCGGAGACCCAACTGAACGGTACATCTGGCCACGGATCCTCGGGACCCAGGACATTACACGTGCCATGAACCAGCCCATATTGTTGAGAATGAGACTATACTCATGGAAAGTGCATTCATAGGTATGGCATGGATGTCACCTAAAAGGGGCATGATAGATACAGAGAACAAAGCAGCCCTAGTAGAGGAATAGGTTCAGGCCTGCAGTACCTGAATGTAGGCACATGCACACTGTACTGTACAATGATGTAAGTATTGTAAGTCGGTGCAAACCAGGCCGAGAGTGAGGCAGCGCCACCTGAAGGGCGACGAGTCTCACGAGCCATTGATGATTGACCTTGGGGCCAGCAGACACACACCTGTACCTTATCTGACCTTTGACCTTGCCGACAATACAGTTTGACACATGTAGTTAGTTATGCATTTCTGCAGCCTTCAAGGTTTCTGCGGCGGCCATTTACTCGGGGCTCCTGGGTTCCATGTGTTTGTTAATAAACCGCCCGGACCCAGCGAACTGGGCTCACATCACCTCACATCGTCTTGTTACTCTCCTGATATTCAACGAAACCCCCTGTCAGTTGTAGGAGCAACAATATATCGAGGCTACCGAACAAGCGAAGTATAATTGTCGCGCGCTCTCACTTTTCGATCTGCAGAAAGACCCTCTGATGAGCACAGCCTAACCCAGAGTGACGTATCGCAAGCAGACCAAAACCAGCGAAAAGACAGGAAAAAAAGGACTGCGCCAAGATTTTGTGAAGCAACAAGCCTCACGCTTAGATCAGAAGACGAGGCAGACAACGCCGCAACATAACACAAAGACACGACAAGAGAAGAGAAGGAAGCACAGTAGGGCAAGGGCTTGGACAGATCCTCTCACTCAACAGATCCCCCAAAAAGGAAAGATCTTTATCAACCCAGACCTCAACTTCATTTCAACTTTTTACCAGGGCCTGGTCCAGGCTCTCGTCTCCTCTCTTTCTAACTTTTTTTTCCCTCTCGCTCTCACTTACAAAAACATCCTCCAGCCCAGTCTAGTCATTTTCCCGCGGGAAGCTAAGACCTGTGTGCTGTGCAGACTGCAGAGTGCAGACAAACCTACGCCACTACCGCAGCTTATTAGGGTCCTGCATCTACTCCACTCTGCCACCTACAGCGCTCGAGTACCAGTACTGTACCAGACTACCAGTGCTAGACGCGACACGGAACCACCGAAGAGTCAAGAGTCTGAACTGGGATTGGTCTCTTCACTTTCAGTCGCTGGACGGACTCAACTCACCTCCAGTCAGGACAGGACCTGGACGAACCCTGACAGAATAACGCCACCCATCCCTACCTCACCTTTCTGAAAGGGACCCCCTCCACTCCCTAAATCCAAAAGAAACGCACGCCAAAGCCCACTGAGGACCCCCCCCTTGTGGACCATTGTGCCGGGCCTTGTCAGGGCGACTTTTACTCTTCATTGGTTGTAAGAGTCAGAAAGTCCGATTTGGAGGAGCTTAGTCTCCCTCTTGCTCGATGCCTTCAGCGATTGCGGTGACCCCTGCCGGTACGTACCGAGATTCATTGTCCTTGTTTCTTACAGCTCATGTCCATCCTTCCAACATTTACTACGTATTTGCCCTACCTTCCTTCTGGTTCTGTCCTGTTGGGTTCTTTATATTAGCCATTCAACTCCTTCCTTGTTGATATTATTTCTCCCCATCCAAAGTTTCAATCTCTAAAAGATCTTCAATATCTATTGCTATCTTGGCAAAGAAAGGCTTCTTCAATCAGAGTCAAACTTTGCTTCATATCCTTTCGTCTTATACAGCAGACCCGCGCGATCGCATCTACAACCATACTCACATAAGCAAAGACGCAGGTCGCCGACAATCAAAATCTACGGGACTTCTCAAATCTGTGATGCAGAACCTTCTCGGAGCCTCACCACCTTCTCCAGCGCTGCCAGCGCAAAACTCTGTAGCGCCAACATCCTCAGAATCTCTCCCGCCTACATCGAATCCTAGCTCGCATCCGACACCAAACCCAACTTCAGACCCTTCTTCGCATCCGAACAATCCGAATAACTACGCAGTCCTTCCTCCTCCCCCAGATGGTGACCATGATCATCTTCCTCCACCAGCAAACGCACCTTCTTCTTTGGCTGTGGCCCTCCGATCGCTAAATGATTTGACCGAAACCCCCACCTATGCGCGAAGCGTCACCTCGACAGCGCCGAGCTCGCCACGCATGTAAGTGCCGTCATTTTTTTTTTCACCACTCCTCCACAGTTGGGGTCGCGAACCACAAATCCGCCAAGTTCGGCCCTTTTAGCATTGGCGATCCCGCTTTTTGAGAATACTCAATTGACGTATGGAAATAGTCCCCCATTGCGACAAAATTCGGGTGGTCACACACCAAGAGTGCGTCCTCATGCTACCACGCTCAACATTCCGGGCATGACCCGGTCAAGAGTCTCGCCCGACGGAAAGATTTCTTCTCGCGATGTCGCTGCTAAGCTTGTTATTGTCATGGTTGGTTTGCCAGCTCGTGGAAAGTCGTACATTACCAAGAAGCTTCAAAGATATCTTTCTTGGCAACAGCATGATTCCCGCATCTTCAATGTTGGAAACAGAAGACGTACAGCCGCTGGGCGTAGAGTTTCTGTTCACCCCAAGCTGCAAGCTGAGCAGGAGCACATGGACCCCCCGGTACATGCCGCCTCTATTCTACTAAATGGCAACCCTGCACCTTTCGGCCCCGATTCATCAGAGCCGGAGAAGCTTGATCTTAACGATGCTTCTCAGTCTGAGGTGGACCAGTCCGCCACATTCTTCGATCCCAAGAATCAGACTGCCGCTGCCATGCGAGAACAATGCGCCATGGACACTTTGGACGAACTGCTGGATTATCTGCTTGGCCAGGGAGGCGCTGTCGGCATTCTTGACGCCACAAACAGCACCATCGAGCGCAGAATGAACATTGCTAAGCGTGTTAAGCAAAGGGAGCCTAAGCTGGGCATTCTCTTCATCGAGAGTATTTGCCAAGATCCCAACCTTCTCGAAGCAAACATGCGCTTGAAGCTGTCCGGTCCTGATTATCGTGACAAGGATCCCCAGAAATCATTGGAAGACTTCAAGAAGCGAGTCGCCGCCTACGAGAGTGCATATGTTCCTCTGGGCGAGTATGAGGAGAGGAATGACTTGCAATACATCCAGGTTTGTAGAATCCTACTAACACTGACAACACTTGTACTAATCAGTGTGTAGATGGTTGATGTAGGACGAAAGCTAATCCAGCATCGACTGAAGGGTTTCCTTAGCAGCGGAATCAGCACTTACCTTGCCAGCTTCAACCTCGCTCCTCGACAGATTTGGATTACTCGACATGGCCAGAGTGTAGACAACGAGATCGGAAGACTGGGCGGAAACTCAGCTCTCACTGAGCGCGGTCATTGCTACGGCCAAGCTCTCCACAACTTCATCACTTACCAACGCAAGCAATGGTGTATGGAACAAAAGAGCAAGAAGGCTCAGGCCTCTTTCCCTCCTATTCCAGGCGACAACACACCTCCTTACCCTGAGCTGAACCGAGAAATCGAGGACAAGAATTTCTGTGTCTGGACTTCGATGCTTGACCGCAGCGTGGAGACAGCCGAGTACTTTGAGGCTGACGACGACTATGATGTCAAGAATTGGGAAATGCTCAACGAAATGAATTCAGGCCAGTTTGAGGGTTGGACTTATGCGGAGATCGCAAAGAAGGAGCCTGAGGAGTTTGCGAAACGAGCGCACGATAAGCTCAACTACATCTATCCTGGAGTCGGTGGCGAAGGCTATCTCCAGGTTGTTAGTCGTCTGCGAGATATGGTTCGAGAAGTTGAGCGTATTGAGGATCATCTTCTCATCATTGGACATCGCTCTGTTTGTCGAGTTTTGATGGCTTATTTCATGGATTTGTCCCTGGCAGACATCACAGACATGGATATTCCTCTCGGCATGCTCTACTCCATTGAGCCCAAGCCTTATGGCCTTGATTTCCATGCCTACCGATACAATGAGGATCAGGGCTGGTTCGAGGAGTTGCCCAACTACAAGCCTCAAAAGACTGCTCGCAACAGTATCATCAAGCCTCAGCATTGAACACATTTACCAACCTGACAGCACAAATCAACTTGTACAACATTTTACTCGGAGTTTGACGGCTCGATATTTCTTATGGATTTTATTTCCCACGGCGTTTAGCGGGGCATGGTATTTCACGATCAACGCGCATAAGGAGGGATTATTGGCATTATCAATGAAATGGAAGGGCATATATAAAGATGAAGGAAAGGACGGCGGTTTCCGTTCGATTGAAAATCGATATGCCTCCGATGGCGCGACACAATTCTTCGTATCGATTCTTTGTTTTTGGCGTTTCTCGGCGATCTTCTTTTGATGACTGAGACTATGGATTCGGGCTGTCCTGGTGTCAAAGTACTGTACCTGCTTTTATCAGGAAGAGGGTGCCCTCAATCAGTGGTGTTATGTGTTGTGTTTTGCCCCTATTGCCTCTTTACCGCAGGCGAGGAAGGAATGATCAGAGCGTGTTAGATGTGATTGGTGTGTGATGGATAGATACACAGCACGACGCTCACGCCTACGAAAGGATGCCACTCATGAGGAGTTGTGGTTTTAGTGCCTATTCGAAGAGGATCTCAATCAGTTAGATTCATAGTTATAAGAAATTCACATTTCTATATAATATCCACCTAGCGTTTTATATCTGATTCAGCGAAATGATACTACCATCGCCGTGTTGATAAAGTAATAAATAGAAATGATAAATAATGAATCATAATGGTATATTCAAGATGGGTGGTCATCTAAATTACCTATTAATAGACGGACAACCTGAACGCCATGCAATGCCCTCCCATGCCTTTTGTATGTAACCTCAAGGAACCTTTCTCTTGCAACTGTGAAGACCATGTCGCATACTCTTATTTCTCTATGGCCAAAACCATCTTCTCTCTCTCACCCCGACGCCTCTCAAACTGCTTCTTAGTATGGCGACGCTCATTCTCCTCACGACGCTTGATACTCTTAAGCTCCTCAGCCTTGATCTCGCCAGCCTTCTTAAGTACCTTGGGCACATGACGGTGACGGTGAATGCGACGGACTTCAGGCATGTGCTGGTATCGCTCGATAAGAGCATTGTTGTACTCGAGAGCCTGGCGGTGACGAGCGGACTTGACACCTTCGCGACGTGAGGCGTTAGAACGCCATAGTCGCACGTTGCCGTCGTCGGAGCCTGAGAGAATGTACCGGGCATCAGGGGTCCAGCGGGCTGCAGTGACACGCTGCATTCGTTTGGTATGGTAGACGTCTCGAGAGTGACCGCGGTCACGGTTCCAGAGACGGACGGTTCGGTCCCAAGAGGCAGATACAAGCTCTTCACCTGTGGGAGACCACTCGACATCCATGACGGCAGCGACGTGGTCCTTGAGAACGTTGAGGGCGCGGTCGAACCTGCGCATGTCGAAGAGGTAGATGTTGTGGTCCTCAGAGGCAGCGGCCAAGTTGAAGGCCTCCATAGGCGACCAAGAAAGACGGTTGCTGGCAAACTTGAGGACGGTCTTCGTGACGGGGGTAGAGGTGCGGAGGTCGTAAATCACAATGGAGCGATCGTTGGAGGTAGATCCCAAGATTGATGTCTCGACCTGGTTGAAGGCAACATCAGTGATGGTGTCGACGGATGTAGGCCACTTGAGAACCTCGGGGGCGGCAGTGTGTCGCTCGAGATCGTAGATGTTGAGAACGCTCGAAGCAGCGGCAAATGAGTTCTTGGAACGGTGATGCGACAGACTGGTAAATGCGCCAGATCCAAGCCATGAGCTGATAGGAGCCGAATCGCTAGGCGTGTTGTAAGGATCGAAAAGCTTAACCGTTCTGTCGGCAGCACAGGTCAAAAGCTTTTGATCGCGAGTCCATGCCATTCCCTTGACGATGTTCTCATGCGCTGAGGCGTGCCATATCTCATCTCGGTCGGCAAGATCCCACACCTTGATGATACCATCACCGCTACCACTCGCAAAGTGCTCGAGAGAGTTGGGGTCCTTGGCGATAGAGTAAACACCGTCGACGTGACCGTTTCCTAGCTGGCCGACGAAAGGCTTCGCATGCATTCGCTCGAGCTTAACAGCATTGAGGGCTCGCTGATACTCTCGTGCGCGTTCGAAAGGGTGGAGAGCGGAATCGAGGTTGCGAGGTTGCTTGGTAACATCTGTGCCAGCAGCCTGTTGGGCTGAGACGGAGCGACTGAGGGCCTTGATCTTCATGTTGAGTAACCCAGTATAGTTGAGTCGAAATTTCCTTTCTCGAGGCTGGGATTTTGGCGGGGAGCGAAGCTATGGATATTTTTTTTCTGTTATCGCTACAGTACCCTTGCATATGCAGGCTGATAAGACCGGGATTACTAATGATCCGTCACCGAGCTAGGTACAGTTCAGCAGATCGCATATGCAACTCTAAGGTCAGGGCTTCAGTTCGCATTGTTGCGAAAACTCACCCTCTTTGTTGACCTCACCCTTATCTCACATTTTGCAGGATCGAACCCCAAAATAACACGCACATATTGATTCTAACTAATATTTCTACACTGCACTACGCCGCTATCGTGCGGTCTTTACTCCTTTCAGATCCCTCGAGGCGCGCAGCTAACTAGCAATATGGACGGGATGGATTACGATCCCATGGTGATGGACGGGGAGCCTGAGCAGCCCCAAGTGAAGATCTCTGCGGTATTAGAAGACTCCTGAGCCAATTTGCTTTCGGGGGACGCTCAACTGATGCGACTCAGGCCGACCACACGCACGTCGATTTCGAGCTTTCTAAGACGAACCTCGCTTTCGCCAATGCGGTGCGACGAATCATCCAGGCAGAAGTGCCTACGATTGCCATCGATCTTGTCGAAATCGAGACCAACAGCTCCGTACTAGCTGACGAGTTCATCGCCCATCGCCTGGGTCTTATCCCCCTCGACTCAAAGGGAGTTGCCGAGCTCAACTATTCACGAGACTGCGATTGCGAGCAATACTGTGAACAATGCAGTGTCACCCTTACGCTACACGCCAAGTGCACATCCGATGAGATTATGAAGGTGTATGCGCGCGATCTGGTGGTCGATGGCCGCCACGGAAACTCGGTGGGAAGCCCTGTGATTGCAGACCCTGAGGGATACGGCTGCCTGATTGCGAAGCTCCGAAGAGACCAAGAACTCAAGATCAGCTGTATTGCAAAGAAGGGAATCGCAAAGGAGCACGCCAAATGGATGCCCACATCTGCTGTTGGCTTTGAGTACGATCCTCACAACAAGCTGAACCACATTGATTGGTGGTTTGAGAACGACACAGATCCTGCTGTGGAATGGTAGGCACGCTAGCGAACTCTTATATGACAATGCACTAACGCGATGTTTCAGGCCCAAGAGTAAATACGCTCAGTGGGAAGATCCTCCCCAGGAGGGCGAGCCTTTCGATTATGATGCAGTTCCCAACCGGTTCTACTTCGAGGTGGAAACATCAGGGAGCATGGAGCCTGATCAGATTGTGCGGGAGGGTATTCGAGTACTGCAGCAAAAGATCGGTGGTCTGCTTAAGGGCTTGGACCCCAGGAAGTACGGTGGTGATGAGGCCGACTTTGATGGCCCCCGAAGTCCAGACATGAACATGGACGGCGGAACTACACCTTGGCAGGACGGAGGCTACACTACACCATACGGCGGTGGTGGCCAGACGGCGTACGGAGGCGGCGGTATGACAGCTTACGGAACAACACCGTATGGAGGTTCTTCTTGGCAGTAGGGCGAGAGGCGTTTGATGGGTAAAGTTACTTCGTAATCAAAGATGGTTTGGCAGTCTAAAGATAAATCAGGTTTGCAACAGTCTCTCAAAAACAAGTCAGCATAGCACTATAGAATGGATTAATTTCAGGAACCAAGAATCTCATGGCACATCCGTTCTAGTATTGGTATTTAGAAATTGCCTGCCTATCCGTTATGCCCATCTTCTATGTGATGAGTAAGTATGTCATACAAAACAAATTCTCCTCCGAAATATCTGGTCAGGATCTTTTGAATGCGAAAGCAGGAACGCCAACAGCAGTCACCGCTCTTGCGTGACAAAATGACAAAAACACAACGCCAAATATGCCCTTCTTGTCTATGGTCTATAATGCCGTTTACAGGTTGTCGTCTAGACCCTGTACCTTGCGGTACGCCTTACGGTGCATCTCTAGGAAGACAAATGTACAGATGGTTTGCCTGACACAATGTTAGTTTGAGTTTGAGTTTGAGTTTGGGATTGTAAAAAGGTCAACATACGGTCCGAGTCTAAGGAAGCTGGGCACCCAGCCCTTGAACATCCACATAAGACCATCGGTTCGGTGAATGTCGCGCATCAATTGGAGAACTCCGTGATCATGCGTCGAGGACATGACCCGGGTCTTGATAACGTCGATAGGACTTGTGATAGTAGCAGCAACCAGACCGGCAATGAACGAAGCGGTGAAGTGAGTCTTGAGGTTATCCTCCATGGGGGTATACTTGAGCAGCAGGCTCTTGGCAACGTCATAACTGGCGAGCTGACCGGCGGTCATGAACATGGCACGACCACTGTTGGGCAACCAACCACGGAACATGCTCTTTGGACCTTCTTCGCGCGCCATACGAACCATGCCGTCAAAGGCATGGCGGTAGTTTCGACGCTCAGCCTGAGGAAGCGCTGCATCGTGCTGCATGCGCACATTGAGAACATCGGCAAAGTTTCCAGTAATACCGCCCACGAAACCAGAACCAGCGGCGAGGGCAACGAGAGTCGCAAAGGAGGGGGTTTCGCCGTTGTTACGGCGTGTAAGGCGTGTCTTGAGCTCTTCATAGACACCGAACCGGGCGGTGGAATATGTCATCTGACGCAGCAGCGAGGCTGAGATACCGCTGTAGAGACCGAGGGGGCCGTCATTGCGGAGGATGTGGACGAAGGTGCCGACCATGTTCTTGGGCGCATTGCCGGTGCGCATTTGGAGACGAACCTAGAAAGGATGTGAGGAGTTGTTATATAATGAATAAGGGGTTGTGAAGCTTTACCTTGACTGTGAAGGACTTAACGTTAGCTCAACTTGGTCATCATGATAAGACAGCACATTCAGGACGTACCAAGATCCAAAGGATGGGTTACGCAGGCAGCCATACTACTGGCACTTCCTCCGAACCAAAAAGGATATCTTATCGTCGCCTTCTTCGCATCGGCCGTCGCCTTTGCAGGCCGTGCCTCTGTTGTCTTGCCCATGGTCTGCTGAGCGGTAGCCATGATGTGCAAGGACTGACTACTATATGTAAAGTAGGTCCGTCCTAAATTTGGTCTTGGTCTTGGTCTTGGAGGGGGAAGGGGGGCAGTCGAGTTTTTAGCTCAGAGCCTAGGACTATCTAAAGTTAAGCTCTTGATTCAACGTCGACTCAATGCGGATGCCATAGCATGGATGCAGAGTATCCTGCAATTATGACAAAGTGTGTGATGTGGGAACGAGATTTTAAATATTACAGTCAAGGATAAGACGGCAAGGGGAAAAAAAAGTTCGGTTATTCTGACAATTCCTACCGAACCTAACGGCAAGGGTAGGTTAGGTACATTGTACTACTTGAAAACTCCGTGATTCTCAGCTATCTCTAGTTCATCAATCACCCGTAAACTTATCAATTGACCCGGGGTTTAGCTTCTGTAGCCGGAGAATCGGAGCGGTGTCGGATGTCAAGTTACCGAAGCAGGGGAATCGTGGAGTAGGTAGGTTCTGATTTTGCGCTAGCAGCTGAGGCTTTGGAGAAGTTGGAGTCGTTCCAATTAATCAAGGTAGGTAGGTACTGTAACTGTGAGTTTATATCCGGAGCAGTTGTAAGGCCGAAACCCGAACTTTTTTGCAGTTTTGGTGATGCGCTGCGACACTCTCGTGGAACCATTTCTGGAATCCTGTCTTTCAGCTCCTACAATTTGTCCGACCAGCCATTGGCGTCTGTTACGTGGCTCGACCGGCTTGTAATGTAATTGTTGAGCTTCACAAGTCTTTATAATGAGACTCTACGTCCAGGGCATGCGCTGCCTTAGGGCTTCTGCCCCACGAGCCGTTCAGCTTCGGAGCTCTGCACTGCTGCAAACAGCTTACGCCGTAAGAGCCTACTCGTCGGGTCGGTCTCGTTCCAGTCAATTAATTGCATGGACGTCTCGCTGACTGGCTTGACCGTGTTGCAGTACCCCCGAAAGGATCTTCAGGCTCTGTGACTATCCGTGGACAAACTATCAAGACTGACCCGGAGTGGTTCAATGTCCCCGAGAATGTCCTTGATGCTACTTCAAGGAAGCTTCACTTACTGAAAGACCATCCCGTGTCTATCACCCGCCAGATCATCCAGTCTAACTTCCCTGAGCCAACCTTCAAGTACCACAATGAGTTTAGCCCCGTTGTGTCGACAAAGCAGAACTTCGACTCGTTAGGATTCCCTTTAAACCATCCTGGCCGCGCTCTATCCGATACATACTATATCAACAGCGAGATGCTTTTGCGAACACATACGAGTGCCCACCAAGCCGATACCTTCCGGGCAAACGAAAGCGCCGGTTATCTTGTTTCAGCCGATGTGTACCGACGAGATGCCATTGACCGAAGCCATTATCCTGTATTCCACCAGATGGAGGGCGCCATGTCTTGGGATCGTACCAAGGTTCCCAACGGCGACATTGCTGCGGCTGTGTGGAAGGACTTCAAGAAGCTGCCCGTCCATGAAGTCAAGGTGGACGACCCTAATCCTGCCATGCACCCTGAGCGCAACCCACTCCAAGATGTGCACCACACAGCTGCCGAGGCTGAGGCTATTGGCGCCCATCTGAAGAGGTCATTGGAAAACATGGTTGTCGACATCTTTACTCGAGCCAAGGCCACTGCGATCAAGGAGGACCCCAACTTTGTGGATGAACCCCTTCAAATGCGATGGGTTGAGGCTTACTTCCCTTTCACTAGCCCCTCTTGGGAGCTAGAAGTCTACTATGCTGGCGACTGGCTTGAAGTATTGGGATGTGGCGTTGTCAAGCAAGATATCTATATCAATGCTGGCGTGCCAAACCAACTGGGTTGGGCCTTTGGTATTGGCATTGACCGCATTGCAATGCTTCTCTTCAAGATCCCAGATATTCGCCTATTCTGGTCCAAGGACAAGCGGTTCCTATCCCAATTTGAAGGTGTCACCGATAATCTGGACAACCTTAAGCGCTTCGTTCCCTTTTCCAAGTACCCTCCCTGTCCCAAGGACGTGTCTTTCTGGCTTAGCTCCACGACAGCAGCCGGCGGCAACACTAAGGGAACATTCCACGAAAACGATGTGATGGAAATTGTCCGTAACGTTGCTGGTGATGTAGTCGAGGATGTGCGACTCATCGACGAGTTCACTCATCCCAAGACAGGAAGAAAGAGCATGGCGTATCGTATTGTATACCGCAGTCTGGAGCGAACTCTGACCAACGACGAGGCCGTTGCTTTCCACGAGGATGTCCGTAAAGCTCTGGTCAAGGAACTGGGCGTTGAGCTTCGATAGAGTAAGCTCGAAGCTAGCGTAGATCAGTCAGGCTGATCATGACTTGTGGAGTAGCTGGAGCTCATGATCAGCTTGGCATGGTAGCTTAGATTCAAACCCTTGAATAGACTTGAGGCTGTATAATATATTGATGTATACTAGTCGTATTGCGTTATCCCATAAAACAGAAATTACATGAAGAGCTTGTGCTTGTAGGCTGAGCTCCTGACATAGCCAGATTGCGGATACATTGTTTCGGATTAGTAGCGTAGGCTCACAGCAAGCTATGATAGTGTATGGAAAAGCTGCTGCGCCATAGTCAAATGACAGCCTCAATTTCCACAATCGAGCATGAGAATTATCAATAGCCAAGCCACGGGTAGTGCTGAGGATCGGTAAAATTATAAGATGCAAGATCATTCAATGGCTTTGCGCGAGTGACGTTGTTTTCCACCTGAGCCACGTCGGGCCCTTGCATCATGAGCTGCCTCCTAATGGGGCGGTATCGACACAGGTTATCTAGGACAGGGCAGGGGCCAACAGAACATGGGTGAGGTGGGTGGCTTGTGTGTTGTGGCGTCGTTTGTAAGTGGCGCTGGTTTCGGAGGTTTATTGTTGGCGTTGGAATTTAATGAGTTATGATTCAGGTCTCTTCAATCAGAGTTGATTCTAGTTATGCTTTTTATGGTGGGCACGTACTGTAGTTCTTGACCATACTAACCATTAAGTGACCTACTCCCATGACCAAAGTCTCTAGCGAATCTTTATATTGTAATATTACCAGCACAAAATTCTCCGTGGTTTCTGCAGAGTCAAAGCTATTGGTTTCCGCATCAGGAAGGTATAGCAAGACAGTTTCGACTCTAGTTGGGCCCAAGCTGCATGTGCTGTTTATCCTTGTAAGGGTTTCTCTTTTGTATGTCACTGCTAGAGGTAGGGATAAATGCAAGGCTTGGCATGAGGTTCGTGTTAGGAATTGGCATACTAACTATCCGTAGTATGCACGAGCAATTTTGGATAATATCAAGGCGAGCATTGCAATGCTTAGCTTAAGGCGGATAGCTGAGAGTCAAAGACAAAGCTTTGGCGAATCTCGTGACTCGACGTCAACACAGCTGCCTTTTTTGCTCGCATGGAGAGGAGAGGAGCTGGCAATTGTGACGACATTAACGATAGTTACGAGCAGTAACCAAGGCTTCACTCAAAGAGACCCGCTCGGTTAATAATGCCCCATATCCCGAAACTTAGTATATCGATTCTGGGAAGACCCAATTCCCCAGTCTGGTCTAGTAACAGGGCGGAGGTCTACCGCAATCTCGTTAACCAAGATATAGCCACTGAACATAAGCTGAAGATCTTGATGCATCGCTGAGGGATTCAAGGCTCATACGGAGGTAGGAAGGACGGATAGACTTAGGGCGCAGCAGGACAGGCTGTTCTGTTCGGGAGCCTCGGACGGAAGAGGACTAAGGTTGCTCGCAGGATGGGAATCTTTTTGTTGTTGTTTCCCGTCTTGTCTTGCACAGCCCCCTTGGATGTTTAGAGACTGTCTACGAGCTGTGACTGGCTATGTCGGATTCACATTGTGGGGATCCTTGCCGTTAGATAGGAATCCTGGGAATTTGTTTATTGAGCATAGGGCGTATTCTCAGTAGATATGAACCATCTGTTTACACACTTGGTCCAGGAGAAGGCAGGAAGATAAGGGACCTTCGACAATGAATAGCAGTAAGAGAGATACAACATTTCCGTTGACAGCAGAGTCTGCAGAGGTTCAAGTTCTGGGGTTAAAATGCAATACACTGCAGTAGTGCCATGCGGCTTCCCAGGGGGTGGGTGTGTCAAACTCCAATAAGGGATTGGTTCACGATCAACGATTCGTGAGCGGTAAAACAGTAGATGGCTTGAATCGGGTTTGAAGATGAGATTTTCGAGACAAACGGTCAGACATTCGATTACTTACTTGGCACCGCGGCTATGATACGTTAACATGACGAGTCAGAGATGATTCTGCTAATTTCGTGGTCTTTCTCTGCTTCTGTCTCTGATTGCCACTTGATAGAGTTGCAGATACTCAACATTAATCGAGACCCATTTACTAGGTAATTACTGGTAGGTATGACAGACTATAGTTTATGGGGACAAACCATGAATCCAGAACAACATTGGTATTCTGAGCCCCTGATACTATCAACACAGCCTTCTCAAATCTCCTCAACAGAAAATCTAGTCCGACTGGTCGTAAAACAGTGAAAGCAAAGAAAAAAAAAGCTTAACGTTCTGGCCCCGGACCTTGAATCCAAGGAATCGCCATCGCCATATCCGTGTTGGGATGTTTCCAATCAACAGATGACGTCTTATTGGCTGCGAGGCAAAAGAATGGGGACCCTGCAGATGCACTGCCCCGGGCCTCAAAGGAACAGTGGGGTAGACACCCTGTAGTCTAGGTACCGCTAGCCTTGTTTGGGCTCTTCTGCCCTGTACGTGGCCACTGGACGATAGTGCACGAGTAAAGTCCCCAGCCGCCGAGAGGCTTAGTAGTCGTCGTGTTGCGGCGCTTCTACCCGGGTCATGCATGGAGAACATGATGGAAGGCATCCAGTACATAATAGCCACCTGGTTCGCACATTTCGTTTCTATCATCTCAACTCACTCAGACACAAACAACAAGGAACAGACAATTCTACAGTTCTTCTACAGAACAACATCATACATAATCATACAAAGATCGACAGGATCACCCGGTCGATCCTGCACTTCATCTAGACAATTCTAGAGC
Source organism: Fusarium camptoceras (assembly GCA_004367475.1). NCBI lineage: Eukaryota > Fungi > Ascomycota > Sordariomycetes > Hypocreales > Nectriaceae > Fusarium > Fusarium camptoceras. Next base: position 15,090 of record QGED01000004.1, read on the forward strand.
TAGCTACTTCAATTGCTGCTCTACTCACCTCTCTCCTACAACCTCACAAACTACAGTCACAATCACAATCGAAATGGAGACCTCACCGCAACACTCGCGACCTGCCTCTTCCGCCTCGCGCCGGTCAAACCGTTCAAACCTCTCTCTCGACCTCTCCAGCCTTCCACCTATGACACCGCCTACGCCTCCCTCCAACACTCTACTCTTCACCAACCTCACCGACCAGGACATCTTCCTCCCCGAGAACCTCGATGTCATCCGCGACCTCATCACCCACACGGCTCCCATTCATGCCTTCGCGCCGCTAAAGTCTTTCCGCCGCATCGTCGTCTCTTTCTATGACGAGCAGGCCGCTATCGCCGTCCGCCAGATCTGGGATAACGAGGCCATCATGGGCCAGCAATGCCGTGTCTACTTTGGCATGCCTACTCCAGTCGACAAGCGAGACGAGCATCTCGCTCTTCCTGACGCTGGCAAGCTCTTCTTCATTTCGCCCCCACCTAGCCCTCCCCACGGCTGGGAGATGCGTCTCGAAGATGCGCCCAACAAGCTGGTCCACGCTGAGGATCTTGCTGATGCGCTCGCGAAGCTGCACCACCGTCCCGGGCCTATGGACGAGGACGAGAACTCGCCGGTGACCCCTCTCGACTCCGCTCTCCCAGGCCGTACGCGCTCTCGATCCTCTACTCTGATCTACAAGCCTGAGGAGAAGAGTAGCATGCCCGCTGTCATTGTCGATGACATGACAGATGAGCCTATCGAGTACAGCCCCATGGAGCAGTCCAAGCCCATCCTGGCGCACACTGCCCGACCTCCCGTCGAGCTGATGCACGATGCTTAAGCTGGATTTTTCAATCCATTCATCAACATGAATAATGTGGCTTTTTCTTTGGCGTTTAAGGGTACAGGTTACGGGAACTGGGGATTCGGCGATGATATGGTTGTCCCTCTAGGTCTATAACGGAGCATTTTATCCTATGAGCATGGATATACTTCAGGAGTTGGTAAAATATGTCTTTTATCAGTTTATTATCACGGAAACAAACGGCGGTAGATGTGCCATATCTAGATGGCATTTGCCCAGCTGGCGCAGTTGTACACTATAGCTAGTTGTTAATACTGGTTCTGAACACAGAATTAAACCATGACACATCCATTTGTTTACTCTTCGCTGTGCCTCAATTGACTCTGCCCTTGGACAAAATCTTTGTGGCCATGGTACAATACTAATCAGCCCAAACGAGGCTCTGCTGCGCCAAGACAGCTGACAACAGATGGCGTGGTATACTCGATTCGCCCGCGAGTCTGACGAGGCTTATTGCCGCCATGGCTCCAGCAAGTGACCCGACTACAAGCACTGCCTTCTTTACAGCATTCGAAAGTTTCGAAGTACCGGCCGGTGTCAATAGTTTTGCCTCCTGTTCTGTGTCTATGCCTAGCTCTGTGAGCATACCGATACGTGGTAAATACTGGAACTCGAAAGTACTTGATTTGTCGAGGCCGCCTGCTTTTGTGCTGTTGATCATGAAGCTGGCGAAGTGTTTGAATTTCTAATCATTGTGTTAGTTAGGTCTCAATGTCTTCGGATCGTAGCTTGTGATGAGGCTTAGGGAGTATGCTGAGACGTAGGCTGACTGGGAGGTTATACGTACTCGCTCTCGCTCTTTTTGCATATCAGCCGGCAGCCAAGGATAAGTATAACTGAAAAAGGAGAGAAAGGCACATTGTAGCCACACAAGAGCACGAAAGCGCAAACTAGGCTTCTCAATACCGAGTGCGCCAGCTAACTCATCCCCATTTAGTCTATAGGCATGTGCGGCAAGTAGCTCGCGAGGCATATAGAGTGGTGGAACTCGAGCTTCTGCCGTGAGGATGTTGTTTGCGAGGATTCTTGAGTTTGCTGAAGGAGCTACCTCAGATACTGCAATAGACTCCCATAGAACCTTTGCTTGTTCAGGTGAAGCCATCCAGTCTGTGGGTGTTCCCAGGAGATAGCCAACATAACGCCACAAGGCGAAATAATCAGATGTTTGCTGCTCACTGAGATAGACACCTTGTCTAGGAAGAGCAACGAATACAATGGCCACTGAATACACTGCAATAGTACCAATGGTGTGTAAGTCGTTGATCGGCACTCCCCATTTCTCCATGTCGAAGTATCCTGGTTTTTCTTGTTCGAGTTGCATGAGTCGCCTTCGAACTGAAGCATGTAAGAGTCTCACTCGTATTGACGATATATTTCCCTTCCCGCCTGGCTTTATTGAGTCGATGTCTTCGACGACTTCCATGAAATGTTGGAGAGTTTCTAAGAGACGACGTCTAGTGACGTTGACACCAAAACCTCCGGTTCGAGAAAGGGTTTCGACGACTCGATATGCGCCCATTCCACCCAGCAATGACTTGTATAAGAGCTTTTGGGCTGTTAGTAGGATGGTCAATTCTGGTGAGGTGGTATGGCTCACTCCAAAAAGAATCTGTCCGCTGAACTGATACACCACTTGTTGTCCACGCTCAATTTGCTCCCAGTCAACCCACTCAGGGACCGTAGAGACTTCTTTCCATAGCTGACCTAGCACCTCATCTGAATCTGAGTATTTATTCAGAAGTTGATAAAGGTCCCTTTGCCCTGGACCTGAGCCATGGGGACACTTCCATCCTTTTGTGCTAGGTGGGGAGAAATAGTCCAACCGATCCAAGGCATCTGTAGCTAACTTATCATATGAATAGAGCAAGTGGTTTATTTCAGGACCAGTCTGATGCTCAGGGGTCCAATTGAACTTATGACCCCAGACGTTCCTGGCGTCAACAAAATTGTGAGAATAGTAGTGGTCCATTGTACAAATGAGTAGGAAGGTATCTAACAAAACAAAGGACGTCACCCGCATCGAGGAGCCTGCATCCCCTTAATAATGAACCCATTTTCTTAAAATGAATTTCGCAGACTTGATGACGAGCATGATCTGATTCATGACGATGAAGACTTATTGGTAGTAAACATTCTACGCTTTCTTAGCAACAGTGGCACAGTGCAGTGTCATGAACTGCTTCCCTGTAACTTGCATTGGTATGCAGTTGGTCCTTAAGGGAAGCTGAATAAAGAAAATTGAGGCTCAATGCATCCAAATGTGAGATGCGAGTGGCAGACAATGTCAATGACAAGCATCAAGACATAATTTTAGGGAAATGTTCCTGGGCGAACGGGGGTTATATATCGCTGAGATCCTCACGAAACATAAACCATGACAAGCCGTAGGTCTCTTTATACACTGTATTCCTTCTCAAAGCCGGAAAGTCGTCGAATACTGCGGCGCACCATAGTGAAGCAGCCTCTTCATCTTTGCAACGCCCAAATCTAACGATCGTGATACAAACCCGGTTCCTGGATATTGAATTCCTGACAATACCACCAATCATTCGCCTCTTGTGTCATCCCGTCTTTAGTGAGCCAGTAGAATCTTCTAAGCCAACCCCATCAATTAAAAGTCTGGCATTGGGTTAAAGTTCTCACTCGACCAGAAGATGTAGCAGCGCTATCAGGTAAAAGTATCTTCGACTTGTGCGAGACACATAATACTGCTACCCAATGGATGTTTAATTACTTGTAGTCCGCAGTGGCGATTCTTGTCTAATAGACAGACTAGAACACCAACAAAGCCGAATTGAGAAACGCTTGATGTTAGCGTGCCCGGAGTCGATGTCCGAATTGTGTGGAATCGATGATCATGACATTGAAGTGGCACCTTTTACGAAGATCATTAATGACAGATGAGACTTGTCAGAATGGGGAGATTCTGTGATTTGCTAACATGAATGAATGCGTCTGCTCGAAAGATGACGAGTAGAATGGATAGTGAAGGTGTAGATCGAGATGAGTGCATAACGAGTAGAGATGAATACACTGACCACATCACAACTGATGCAAGCTGAAGGAGAATGAGTCTGGGGGATAGTAACGAATGTAGTTTGTTGAAGCCCTCGCCTTTTAAGGCGTCACTGAGCACTGACGGGTTGTAGTCAGGATGAGTGTCGAGCTCATGAGAGGTTAGGGCAGGTAAGGGGCAGTAATTATGCTTCCCATGATACTTGATGATATCATAATTAGCGTAAAACATGTTTGTAGTGTATAACAATAAAGATGTATATTTATCTCACTTATAAACTCAAATGTACGAACTTGTCAATACATCAAGTTTTGATATCTCGATGGAAGTATAACACATGGTGAGGTACAGGGTAGCTACTGGAACATCGGAACACGGCATAACACAAATCCGAACCACCTCCGAATTGGACGGCCCCACCTTCGGATGCTGGTCTCCATCATGAGAGCCTCTTTTGCCGGTGGCTCAAATTTGGTCCAACTTTTCTAGTCACTCCCCTCCAGATCTGCAGTCGCTCGTCCAACTTGTCATGATGAGTTGCACATGTCGAGCTACACCCTTGAAAATATTCGTGCAGGGGCTATCTCAAGTTCACAAGCTTGAGGCTTCGCCCTCGTTTGTTCGCCTTCCAATCCGAACGCGACCAGCGCTGCAACAAAACCATTTTGCCTTTGCACGACAGGCTCGATCTTTACACTCTTCGGACAAACTTAGTCAAGATTCTTCCGAGGCTGAAAAGGAAACTGAGGCGGTGGTCGAGAATTCCACCCACGGCAAAGATGAGACAACTCAAGTGAAAGCAGAATACTTCGCTCCAGTGGGGGTCCCGGATACTTGGAAAGCCCAACCAAGCAACAACGAAAAGTGTCTCAAGCAAAAAGATAATACGCGAAACACAAAAGGGCGAACGACATACCACCGTGGAGAAAAAGAGCCCAATGCTTCAGGCACCTGGGATAAAGCGGCCGAGTTCAAGAAGCCTCGTATCAAAGGCCCTTCCTCAAATCAACCGCAATCTGGTGCAGCCTATTGGAAAGCCCAAAAAGCAGCTCTGAAGGAAAAGTTTCCTGAAGGCTGGAGACCTAAAAAGCGTCTCTCTCCCGACGCCTTAGCCGGCATCCGAGCCCTTAATGCTCAATTCCCTGAAGTCTACACGACCCAGGCCCTTGCGGAGAAGTTCCAAATGGATCCAGAGGCTATCCGCCGAATCTTGAAGAGCAAGTGGGTGCCCAATGCCGTGGAGGAGGAGGATCGACAAGAGCGCTGGTTCCGTCGTGGAAAGAGTGTTTGGGAGACGCGGGCTGCGATGGGTATCAAGCCCCCGCAGAAGTGGCGACAAGAGGGTATCGCGCGAGATCCTAGTTATCATGATTGGAAGCAGGAGGCGGTTGAGAGGAACAGAACTCAGGCCGAGAAGGACGATTGGGAGATTGAGCGTTCTTATAGGCCCCGGCCTAAGCGCAACTCTGATTCTGAGCGTCCTTCTCAACGTCCTAAACCGTGGATACAACGAGGAGGGCACCAGGGCACCCGACCCAAGCCCAACTATGGTCCTAGACCCAAGGGTTCTTTTGGACCTCAATCTGGAAGAGGAGATTCATGAAATGGCGATTGTACGATGAGCACGATGATGAATAATTGCATATAGACCGGCTTGGATAGACTGTACTATAGTTGGAAACTTACTCTACTTTTGAATGTTACATGATGAGTTTGAGCCAAGCTTTTAGGGGAATCTCTATTATAGACGCCAAGTGCACGGGTTGAGCTTCAGACGATACCATGGGTCTTATAAACAAATATGAAACGACTCAGTTATACCATAATCAAATTGGAGGTGTTTCTGCCAATAGCCTAGTTCGTCACCTGTTATCGAAATTGCCCCTTGGCAATGGAGGCTCTCGGCTTGACGTGGGTTTATGGTAGAATATGACAGGGATTGGTTTGGAGGGGGGCGCTTAGAGACGCATATGGTTTCACTGCCACATGCTAAGTAGCTAACGTAGAATTCAATTCTCACCACTCTGGCCTTTTATTTTTTCTTATATAAAAACCTCGAGTTCGACTTTTACGCTCTTTCAATTGATACACAGACTCACTCATCTAATTTGTGTCTGTACAACAACACAACGCTCTTCTAATATATCATCATGCCAGCTCAATATCCGCGGCCTCCGCAGCGCGAATCATGGTTTGCGCCGCTATCTATTGACCTACTCCTCAAGGTCCTCAACACAACTATTCTGCACCCTTTTGTCTGCTGGATCATTCCATTGTGCTTTCGCGCGCAGACGGTTAAATGGGAGGCCCCGCCTATGATGGCCGCTATTGCGTGGGCTACTATAATCACGCTTTTCTGGATGGCCAATGTGATTAACCAGCGCATCGCTCATGGTATCCCACGTGAGGTGGACCTGAGTGAAGAGGTTATCGTCATTACTGGAGGTGCTAGCGGGCTGGGTCTTCTCATTGCTGAGGTGTATGGTATGCGCGGCGCGACAGTGGCGGTGTTGGATGTGAATGAGATGGAGAACACCGAGGCGAGAGGTGTTACGTACTACAAGTGTGATGTTGGTAACAGGGAAGAGGTTGCTAAGGTTGCGCTCGAGATCGAGAAGGATGTAAGTTTTGAGTACCACGAAGATGCTAGAATCGTGGCTAATCGTACTTCAGCTTGGTACACCGACTGTACTCATCAACAACGCAGCTATTGTCATTGGCAAGAACCTCTTGGATCTCTCTATGGATGAAATTGACAAGAGCCTTACAACTAACCTTCTCGGACCCTTCTACTGCCTCAAGACCTTTCTACCTGCTATCATCCGCAGTGGAAACGGCGGTACTATCGTCAATATCTCTTCAGTCATTGGAACTGTTGGCGCTGCCCAACTGACTGACTACGCTGCCGCAAAGGCCGGCCTTACAGCTCTGCACCGCTCTCTTACAGCCGAACTGCGCGAAAGCCACCCCGAGATCAGGACAGTGCTTGTTACTCCCGGTCAAGTGAGCACGCCGCTATTCTATGGGGTCCAAACGCCCAACTCCTTTATTGCGCCTGTCGTTGAGCCCGTGGACGTGACCAAGGAGATCGTCGCGGCTATAGATAGCGGAAAGGGTGCTACTGTTGCGATGCCTTTGTATGCCCGATGGGTAGATTGGTTCAACGTGCTGCCTGTTGGAGTACAGACTATGGCGCGCTGGGCAGCGGGCGTAGATCGGGGTATGAGGACGTTTGTTGGAAGACAGGGACAAAAGTTGGAGTGAACTTAACGCAGGCGTAAAGTTGACAGTGAGAGCGATGAGGGGAGAATTGAAATGTAATAGAAATGGTAATGTGATATTAGACGGTGTATGTTTATTGGAGCATTAATACAATGTCAGTACAACGGGTAGCTGGCGATGAACAAAGGTCACCAGAGTTTACTTGTATGTAACATGGGACAATTACTCGACTCCCTGACAGGAAAAGAAACCTGGTTCGTCAGACATGGGATTCATACGAGAATATTGACCGTATTTCTGTCCCAGGATGTTCAAATTCGCAACCATGGCTTTTAGCTGAGTGAGATTCACGGGATACATAGATCATGGCATGGTGCCTTTCTGCATCATGCATAATTGTCTTATTGGAGCATAAATGTCCAATACAGCTGTTGAGTTGTCCTACATGAACAATCCCACCTCAAGTCATAGATGCATCATATGCGGAAGGATACACAATGGGCTGAGAACTGACGAACCCTGACCGTTCGGAACTCGCATATGTTTATATCCGACTAGACAGAACCGGTGGCCGGGAATAGGAAACCACTAAGGGCTAGAAGAATGGATGGAAAAGGTTATGTGCAGCCCTGCGGGCGCTATCTAACAGTTTGCAAGGACGTTGACCACATGGTTTGTCGCTTGGCATGTTCGGTATGGATAGGAATGCTTCACGAGACCTGAAGGGATTGGTTACACCAGGACCAATAGACCTGTCACTTAACCTGAGTAGTAAATAACATGAGCGTATACAGTAGTAAGTATGTGCTATAGTATCTCAATGGTATGGCGTTATATGAGGAATTTGTCTCATTAGGTAGTCTGGGGATCCTTGCCACAGTCAGCTGAAAGTGCAGACTTTACTTTACGCCCGTTACTCAGTGGAGAGAGTGGAAACTTGGGTGAGTTGTCAAGCCGCGAGGTTTCATGGAATGACCCGAGAGACTGGAAAGTTTACCTAGCTGGTTCCATTCCTTCTAGTCGCCTAAATCTGCTCTTTCTGTTTCTGATGAGAGTAGAGTCGTCCAGGAGGCTGGTAGTTGGTTGGGAAGGTGCGGTGCGATGGGGAAGGTGGGGTTCTGGACCCCTTGCTTGGCGGGGGAAACAGCGACCCGACGGACCTCAAAACGTCATGCCACTCGCCGCTTCTCGAGGTTCCTACGCCCGCTGAGCTGCAATGAATGATTGAATTAATGAATCCGCCAACAGCCAACATCCACATCCTAATCCATTGACCGAAGACACGCCTTTAAGCGAATCCGAGTACATGATCACTACAAGGTGAGCTTACAGTGTCCAGAATCCAACACAAAGGTAGCATATTCTGAGACTACTGCTAACTTGCTGCAACAGAAGAATTCAAAACCATTGGATCAATGCAACACGAGCACGCGACAATTAAACATAAGCGACCCTGTTCTTCCACTGCACGATTAATTATAAATCAAGGCCGGCCTCGGTACCGACGACCCGTTGCAATCCATTCAGACGCCCGCTGATGCCGTTACGCCCGCTATTGTGCCGACTGTAATACCAAAGGATCAGAGTCTAGAGTGTTTACGAACTGCTTGATAATTCATCATCGATCGAACTAACTCGAATCACCCACAGAGAAAGACATACACAACACAGCCAAGCCATGAACAGTCTCGTTCCTGCGACGCTCAAAGCCAGGTCCATTGCTTCAACAATCATCTTAAACTCGGTCTTGGCAAGAGAGTTACCTAGCGGTAGGCCTTATCTGCGCCCGTCCTTTTAAGACCCCTCCCCACCAATCACGCCGCCATCACATCCTGCACCAGCCCGCAGCCACGAGCCGACAATCCCACATTGCTACATAGATAAGCGTTCTTGGGTTTCCCACACCCTTTTTACTGCTACTCTACTTCGTTAACTGCATTGAAACGGCATTTCATTGCAACTCTATCTCTACTTTCATTCTCAGCCCTGCCTCCGTTACCTCCTTCAATCCTGTCAGTTTTGTTCTGGACCTAGCCTAGCCATGCCATGCCACGAATCATGAAGCGAGCCCTGATCCCTGAACATCCATCATCTTTCCCACATACACTACATTGAACTCAACTCAATTATATGAAACTACTCATGTTCCCTGTTCCCGAGCTGTCAACTGCCTCGCTAAACCTTCTGACTTGTTCCGTGGACATTGCAACCTAAGACTGGAAAGTCACGTCGACCTCAGCTCAGTTATACTTGAGTATTGGTCACTGAGACATCCGCCCCGTCTTGTCTTAGAGTAGCTTCGATCTCAACCACATATAATCCTGCGACTAAGCTTTGTTTCCATCACTACAGATGCAGGCCTAACTGCGAACATCGCACCGAAAGGGGCTTCTTCTCTTTACCTCTCAAATCGAGTGAACCGAATCGACAATGGGACAGTGGTGGGTTGATTCCCGCATCGAAGCCACCGTTACTCGGCCCTATGTCGTTAGCCACCTTCTTCCTGACGAGGCTGAGCGCTTGGATCGTCCCGTTGCCTTTGGTGGTGAGGATCTAACAGAGCGCACCTACTGGGAGAGCATTCGAAATGATGCGCCTCGCCTGTTCCTTATCCTTGTCGACCTTGGTGTACCGGATCAGATCTTTGGCGTTGTTGACGATGGTTGGGACGATGCCGAGCTTCCAATTGCCCTCGAAGATGTGGACCGACTCTTATTAACTGCCACCCGCGACGAGAGAGTCGAGAGAAAGTTCTACCAGCGCCAATTTCACTTCCTCTTGAAGCCCCTACAACGTGGGAACCACGTAGCTTATAAGGATAACGAGGTAGTACCGCTAGACATCGTCGAAAAGCCTTCGCTATCGACGCACAAATCAAATGGATACGACAAGGTCAAACTCCCCAATGTTCCAGGGGAAGTCTTTTCTCGGCGGCGATATGTTCTTGGAAACGGGCCAGGGGCTATGCCCATGCAAGACTTTCTTGATACGGTTCAAGGGATCAAGGTTCTGCAAAACGAACACATGATTTCGTACTGGGCATCATATACGCAACACGGATATGGGTACGTTCTCTTTACGCCGGCAAGCGACTTTACCCTCAAGTCGTTCTTAGCGACAACGCCTTCACAGTTCAAGAATCTTGCGAAAGCTCGCCGAAGAGAGCTCGTCATGAATTGGATACTTTGCCTCGTCGATACGCTCTGTGACTTCCATAGCAAGAACCAGTCACATGGATACATCAAACCTTCGACCATCTTCTTCACCAACCAAAATCACGTATTTTTCTCCGATTCGACTCGACTCACGCCTGATAATGTGATACTTCACACTGACAAATCATCATTCGATCGCGAACGGTATGATTATGCGGCTCCAGAGTTGTGGTCTCGACCTGCCGGGGCAACAAGTCCGTCAAACCGTTTCCCGCCTGCGGATGAGAGTCATTTCGGCATGGTGCAGGGCTACGATCCGAACGGCTCGCCAAATGCCATGTTCATCGCCCCGAGTCCGCATTTCAGCGGCCAACAAGCCGACATCTTCTCAGTAGGCTGCATCATATTGGAGCTGTTATCATATTTAGTTAAACGATCATCAAGCAAGTTTGCGAGCTTTCGATCAGCGAAACACAAGACGGCCGGCCGAGGTGGTGCAGTACTGGACACGTCCTTTCACAAGAACCTCGGACAAGTTGAGCTGTGGATGTCAGGTCTTGCGAAAGACGCGACTCGAAAGTCAACATCGAATAAGGACGGCGCGAATATGCTGAAGGGTGTTCACCCTCTGCTGCATGTCGTTACGGGCATGCTGGCAATGAACCCATACGATCGGCCACCCGCTATTGAAGTACAACAACGTGTTTACCAGATCTTAACTGAAGTTTGCGACATTTCGGAGCCACACTGTGTACACCAGTATTCACAGGATCTCGAAGCCTCGTTTGGCGGATTGCAAATTCATCCTATTGGTGATGGCATAGTAGGAAGTCTGCCGAGCGGGTCCAATACTACTTACGGAACACCACGGACATACCAACACAGCCGAAACGGTAGCAGCGGAGGATATTCACAAGTGAGTCGCACGACAAGTAGCAGCGAAGCCGACGTGGACGCAATACACCAAGTAGGATCAGTTGGGCTGCACCAAGTACGAACACAAAGCTCATGGCCGCGCAATGTGGCATATTCACAATACCCAAGAGTGTCGCAATACTCGGCAGGTCAATGGGATACTCACACTGCATAAGGGAGGCTGCTTCCTTTCCGAACGGCAATTATGATAAGCAAGTGGAGGTACATTTTTTTTATTGGGATCGGACGTGAAACGGGGTGGCTTATTAGGACTTTATATTGATGGTAACATACTGCATGTATCCGTACGCATAAGCAGTAAGCATGTTGCCGTTTATCTTTTTGAGGCAGGGGCAGTCATTTGACAGGCAAACACGCGTGGCTGCGGCCAACGTCCAGACCTATACGAATAGTTTCATTTGCCGGAGCAGGGGCAGGATATTAAAAGCAATTATGGGTCAAAACAAGCTTTGGATAGCTTTTGCTTCTGCGGCTGCCGGCAGAAGATATGGATTTATGTACGATTTACGATTGAACGAGACTTCAGTTTTGATTTCAATTCCGATTACAATACCACTGGAATGCAAACGTGCAGGGAACCTTCAAGTAAATGATCCTGTCCTTCTCGCGTAGGACGTAGGTTGGAACAGTGTTTGAGACATTGGCGAGCGGGAATATAGGTATGAAACATGGGAAAAACAATTCGAGACCTTAATGAGGCTGCAATGATTTGACTAATAGGAAATAACAGCTAATTAGCAACGCGACGTTGTTGGGGATTGCATCCCCTACAGGATCGCGCATAATAGTCTGATAATTACGATACTACCCATACGTTGAATACATTGGCTAGGTCGTATACTGCGAGGCAAATTGGTTTCGGGCCCTACCGAGTTAAGGGATCATGCAAGGCCGTTTCATGACATGGATAGGACCCTGAGAAGTAGGAGAAAGAAGAGCAACTGACGTTGATGGACGCCAAGACAGATGATGCAAGTTGCGGACTGCACTTTCTAGCAGATTACCAGATCCAGGTGAAGATCAACAAATCACGACTCCACGTTTTTCTTCCTTGTTGTTCCTCTGGTTTTTCCCCCGATGTATCGGTGGACTGAAGTAGCACAGAAAAGAAAAGATCCCTGAATATTATCGACGAATCGGCGCAATAGTGGAACTAATGTTGGTCTCAGCGAATTTTTTCGAGGAAGCGTACGTCATGGGTACCCAGGGAATGTGGGGGAGAGACCGCGGTCCAGATGGAAGAGGAGAAGGAGAAAAAAAAGTGCCTGGTACAGTTGAGGAGAAGAGGAAGAAATCTTGGATAGGTACAGAGTAGATAGAGGACAAGACAATGAGCGGTTATCGCGGAGATGGAAATCCACTGGGGAAACCAAGAAGACGATGAGGGGTTTTGTTTTCTTGTTGGCTCCATCTTTTGGTTTCTTGATGTTGGATAACCTAACAGCTTTTACTGGACAGTCTTGACAGGCTAGACAATTTAGATGTCGGTCCGTAGAACTGGTAGTTCAGGGGAATTGTGGCAAGATCGAAGCTGTGCTGCAGATCTGGCTGACTTGTCTTAGCATGAGTCAACAGAAGTCAACAGTCCCTACCTAGGCTCAGAACCAGAAGCTGTCTTCCAGACTATCGTGGCTTGGATGTCGTGATAAAGACCAAGGTGAAGACGTAAGACAGATGGAGAAATGCCCGAACATTGAATGTGTCGTCAATACGTATGCAATGCAACTCAGCGTTACATTGGAATAATCCCGACCATGCTTTGAGCCCCTGTACTTACATATGTAAGCCTTTTTCAGTCATACCCCATGCAAGGCTACCCGCAGAAACACAACAAGATGCAGAATCTCAAGACAAGAAGAAGAAGAAGAATAAGATGTGGATAAAGAGGGGGAACTACTAGGTAGACTACCTAAGAAGGCTCTTTCTTCTCTTCTGCTTAAACCACTCGGACAGACCTGGTCTGATCAGATCAGATCAGGGGGTGGCAAGATGGAAAAGTCCTCCATTCTCCCTCTGACCAACTAAAGCGGTTTTTGGGGGCAATGGCCAATCGGTTGGAGCTGATTTATCGGGAGCTGGGCTGGAGGCAGAGGTGCAAGAGGAACTTGGCTTGTGCATCAAGAGCAAGAGCAAGAGCAAGAGCCTCTCCACTTGAGCTAAAGCTGCTGCAATGCAGCGGATGCAGCGCACTTTAGTGGATGCAGATTGCAGTACGTATCCCTATTCCTTCCCCGAATCAAGGAATTGACTCCATCGGGGGAAGAAAAAAAAATGGTACCAGGGATCGACCCGCAGGGGGGAGGTCGATAGTGAACTTAAGAAGAGGCCAGGGGGTCAGAGCGAGACAAGACATCCATGGAAGACACAGAACAGAGACATGGTCAAGGTTATTAGGGAGAAGCAATAAAGCTTTGAGCTTTGTCTTTGAATAAACAAGCTAACTACCCCCCGTCAATCGAAATACATCTTCATCTGATTGATTTGATCTGATCTTCCCTTTTTTCTCTTCTCATCAACATCAACGTCAATCAACCTGCTTCTAGTTTTCGCTCTTCTCTTATCAGCTTCAGAGAAAGTAACTACCTAGTCTAGAACCCCCACGATTGGGTTCACAACACACACACACACGCATTCAGCTTTAGCACACCACAAACGTATACACTGACGCGTGGCCGACCGGGCCGCTACTGCAAACTTACACACCAATCCAATCGTTGACCTTTTACTTTTACGGCTTTTGCCTTTTGCCCTTCTCTCTCTCGTTCTCCAGAGGGGGTGGATAAACGAAACGAGGCTGCCTCTTGACTTGGGTCTCCCCGAGCCTACAAGACGACAAGAACAAAAACAAAAGGAGCCGCTTAAGCTTAACTACAACTCTACAACCCTCTTTTTTTCTCGTCCAAACATAATCCAGTCGCTACTTTCGAATCAACTTTGGGAGGATCAAGAAAGAAAGTTAATTGCTTCGTCGATCGATCGTTTGCGACAAGGCTTTTGAACTGGAAAGCGAAGAACTCTACTATTGGATCTATTTTATACGACAAACGCCGCCGGTCACTCTTCTGGAAAGGAAGAAAGCGATTGAGTTTACTTTCCATCACAATGCGCTCCCCACTACTCTTCTTGCTCTGCGCATTCATGTCTTTGGCATTCACTGCTGAAGTACATATGTCAGAAAACAGAGCGCCTACCTCTCAGTTCGCAACACATGGTAAGTCCTTTACTCAAGCCACCTCTACTGTCGTTCATGTATTTATAATTTCAAGGTGTCGCATCTCAATTACCTTGTCGCGACCAGGCCATTTACGTTCAAGATCGTGTTCGCTCTCGACAAGCCGCCCTATCACAAATGCTCGGCCACAGCGCAAAAGTCTCCCTCGTCGAAACCGCTTCCGTAAATGTCAAGGCTTTCGCGCATGGCGGAATGAGCTTCCTTTTCGGCTTGGCTTCTTCCTCAAACGACGTTCTCGACTACATCAACAACGGCACCACATCTGTTTTCTCGCGGAGCGTCGCTAGCGAAGAAGGCAGCGCGGCTTCAGGGCGCAAGCACGTTGCTTATACCAGCATCGCGCTCGTCCTCGTCATGCTCTTCTTCGCAGTGTGGATGTAAAAAAGAAAACGAATTGAGGCTAGGAACTCTTCGACGAAACGGCTCTACGGTACGATCTTTACTACTACTCTTTCTCGCGCGCAACATTATATGATACCCCTACCGGATTTGGCGTTTTATCTGGGTCGGACTTTTTTTGCTTTTTTTTGCATCGGTACATACAATATCATCTTCTTCCCAGGATGCTGGTTCATGGTTTTTGGAGAAAACTGTTACTGGGTGGGGGGAAGATCTCGCAGCAGCGCTTCATCGGCATTGGACAGCAATTGACTGGATGAATGATTACGGTTTGATAAATAATGATGGCTACGTAATGACGTGTTGGGGATATGGGATGGGATGGAATGGGACGAACGGTGCATCGCATCAATCAATGGTTGGCATATGTTCAAGGAATATACATACTGATAGACATGGATAAGGCACAAATCAAGTAAGGAGTTTCACTCAGTTCTTGGCTTTCTTGGTCAATAGAGTTCCAAGGCTGAGGTCAATTCCTATTGCAGACAGCATCGACAAATTCAATCTGAAATGATACGATCCATCCAATTCAGCTCATGATAACAACAACTGCAGGCATGATAAATAAGCCCTGTCTGAGGTATGCATGACACGCACACGCACTTGCACTTGACTTGATCACCCCAACTTCTCCGAACTTGATCCCTGTTTGGACCGCCTCGGGCTTATCTCCATGAAACAACCCATCGATCGTCGCTCTTGGCGTAGAGTGCTTGCGCAATGATGCCTGCAAACTGAGACAGCCTTCTCGCGCACAAATCGTGCCATCCGGACAACATCCTTCACCGATGTCGTGACCGTACTGCGTGCTGTTCACCGCTGCGGGGTGCTTCTCGACGACGATACATTCGTCACTCTGAGCGCAGCCCGACGACGAGAAACGCGTCTGGTTCTGCTTACAGGCTTTTACCTCTAGCGGCCGACGACAATCGTTCTAAACTAGTCAGCTCTAGCCTCGAAGCTTGCGTTTGAGGATGAAGATGAAACTTACCGGCTGACAAAAAGCTTGGCAATCTTGAATCTTAGCATGAAAGGGCGGGTGGTAAGGTTCTTCTTTGTCGTCAGTCGTCTCTACCAAAACCTGCTGGTGCGAAGACGCAAGGTTCGATAGGGCGTTTTCGGACGAGTGCTCCTAATGTCTGTTTGTAGTCTCGAAAACGACTATTACCGCGACTATGGTGACGACGATGAAGACGATGGAGAGGGCACCCATGAAGACGTATCGGATCCTGTGGTTGATGCGGTGTTCCGATGTGCCCCAGGGAGTTCGGGTGTGTGTTTGACATTGATCTCTGTCGATCATTAGGAGCGTTGGATAGAGAGACTCAGGGAGACGGTTTGTAGAGTGCATAGGGTAGGATATTGATTAGGTAGGATATACAGCGAGGGGAGAGATAATGGTTGAGGGAGTTGTATAAGTAAATCATCGCCTACCTCTTGCCACCTACCTAGACATCGACGTAGGAGACCCCTTCCTCAAGCATGCGACAAGTTTCGCGAGCACTCATTTGCAATTTATATCCTAGCCCAGTGGAATCTGGTTAACGTTAACAAATAACACGCGTCGAAGTTTAAAATAATTTATAATGCCCATCAAAGAGTAAACACTTCCACTGCAAGAGGTTGCTTGAGCTTGATGCCTTGAGAGTTGTAGTAGTTCACTGACTGGTATAAGTCAGGGAAGTTTTGCTATGCTATCATATTAGGCAAACACATGCGAAATGTATGAGACCAAAGCCACCTAGTATAAATGTATCAGTATCTACCTTATTCTGTCTATATGCAGCTAAAGGATGGGTATCAGCCAAATGTTACCAACTATATCCTCTTGAGCGATGGCCCAGTCTATGATTGACACCGTTTCATATGATACCGGCGCAACTTTCGACTAGAGGTTTTTCACATGACTTCTGAACTTCCCACTCAGAGTTGCGATACAGGTCAGAAGCCATGGTATCAAATTTAGAGACAGGTTCAGACTGCTTAGGATAGCCCTAAGAGGAACGTCGACGACATCGACTTCTATACAGGTATCCTAAATCCCGAGTAATCGGGTCTCATAGCTCTGGTCTTGAAGAGCAGTAGCTCGGCCTTTGAATGGTAGATCTTGAGAAGTTGACTTTTCTCACGAGCAAGTGGCCCCTATTTGCCACACTCACTCGTTGGCGTCTTGTCATGCCTTCAGGATCATACGAATGCCTTGCCTTTGTTATGTGTGTGGCTAGGTCGAGGATACCATGTAGTTATCGTATTACGGAGATACTGGATGCTATCGCGAAGGTGCTTCAAGAAGACTCCAGCAATGCGAAATGCAAGTAGTTTCCTAGCCGAGATGAGTCGTACTTTTCTTCTCGGTCATCTAGTTTCGGGCCGAATAGACTGCGTAGGTAGAGCGATACAGGATATCAAATATGTATTTCATGAATATTAAGCATTCCATCTGCCTAGAGCTTAAGCTATTGTTGAGGAGGCTGTGCGGGATTGTTGTAGAACCTTTGCTTTCCCCATTAACTCAACTGTAACTACTACAAGAGAGGAAGGAAAAAAACATTATCGCGAGTCACGAAGCTCAAGGGTAGAGACTTTCTTTTTATTACAAAATTTTCAGTGAACTCTTCATAGAACTCTTCATACTTCTAGGATCTGGAATGGCGAGAGAATCCTTCCTCTTGGGCGAAGACAACAGCTTATTCTCTTATCCGGTAAAGGGGCCTATCGGCAGGAGAAGTAAGGTAAAGTAAACTCATGTATAACCTATTATAAAGGGATCATGCGTTTTCATTTCTGTGTTCTCAATCTGTAGTTTTGGTTTCCCATTCTCAACGTCCATGAAAAAAAAAAGATGGGTAACATGGAAGATCTAGCAGGCGATATGTTTGTGGTTGTTTGGATCTAAAGAATTCGCCAATCATAGCTCAGCATGTGAATGCCAAGTTTTTTTTTTTCGCTGAGAAAAAACCAGCTGTGATTCGTTGGCAAAATTTGACAAAGCTTTTTCTCGTCCCCCAAGACACTAACTTCTCCACTTCTCTTTCTTTACCAATCAAAACATCATTTCGCGTCCATCTGGCAATCGCCCAGCCATTGCATCAAGTCGGTCCAGATAATCACCGGTCCCCGCGATAAAGATAACGCCTTGAGTTGAGGAAAGTACTATCCGGCCTTCAAGGGACCTGCCTCAGAACCAAGAAATATCGAAAAGTTTTAGGAAAGTATACGAATAAGCTCGCAGTTGCTTCGCGAAACGGAAAATAAGCATCAAACATCACACTCCCACGTACAATCACTCTTTCGAACCTTGTTCTGTTTTGAAGTGACTTTGACTATTTCGTCTGACCCATTTTTCTTCTGTGTATCGATAGAAGAGGGCCATTTCTGAGGGCAAAATCTTTCCAAGATACAACCATCACCCGCCGCCTCACGACCACGCCGCCGCGCCGAACAGCACCACGCCACGAGCTGACGTGCTAGAGATACTATTGAACTGCCTACAGGCTTTGCTCCCATTGCTTATGCTTTAATAAAGCTGTCATGATGGCTGAGCCTGCCCAGCCTGAGCTCAGCGCGGCTATGTCCCCGACGGGTGCGTAGAAAGCTCCCCGCCAAACCTTGGACGAGCCAATCTTTGCTTTGCCAAACCAAACATGTAATGCTGACTGTCGTGACCGTAGGGATCAAGCAAGAGCCTAGCCATGAGGCTGATATCCTCGAGGGTCTTGATCTTGACCTCGAATCCATCATGCAAGCCGCGACCAAGCGACCGTTTGAGGTCGAGGACCAATCTAACGAAGACGACCCAAACAAACGAGTAAAGACTGAAACCGAACCTGTCCAACAAAACACGTTAGAACTCGACCAAGGTGCAGAAGAGTCGTTGGAGGATGGCCTTGCAATGCTCGTGCAGAATGCGCTCAACAATGCCAACGACTTTATGTTTGACCCAGCCACTGATCAAATGGACATTGATGGTATAACCGATCATCCACTTCCACCACCTCCTCCGCCATCTTCACCTTCGGTCACGTTCTTTTCCGACCCTCAAAAGTACTTGCGCAAAGTCAGCCGACATGCGCTGGGTAATATGGTAGGTGGCGCGACTGTAGAGACGTTGCAGCGCTTACATAGCTGGGATAGGCACTTTCCGTTCTCTTGTTATTCTCGCAATCATTCGACGACTCGATCAAGCCAATTCAAGATGCCGATTCGCAACACGCCAAATCTTTCCGAGATCTTCAGTCATCTTTCGCACAAATTAAGCAGATCTACTCTTCGGACCCCATTCTATCTGCAGACGAGCCAGACCTTCAAGACCACGAATCCCGTACCATTCTCGATTTAGCGAACCTTGCTCAGTTCTGCATTTGGCTATTGCAAATCACGCCGTCATATACCGAAGCTCATCAGCATTTTCACGCGATCTTTCGAGGCCAGGTATCTGATCTTGGATCTGACGCGCTCGATCTGTACCTCTCGCTCAAAACCCAAGTCGCCATCGATGCGCTTGCTTCGAAAACAGCAGAGCAGTCGAACGAGCAGGTTTTAGAGGCGGCTTTGATCAATGGAATGGAAGACAAGCTTCGTAGCCTTCACAATGGGTTCGAACTTACACCTGCCGACTCCGAATTCATCACTTCGGTTCGGTCGAGGAAAACATCGCTTGAAGGAGAGACGTCGACTGAGTCAGGTGAGTATATATATATATATTTCTTTTCTTAAAAAGAGACTGTTCTCCTACTGACAAGCTGCAGCGGTCCTGCGAGAAACATACAAGGTCGATGATCTACTGCGACAGGTTTCAACATGTGTCAAGACTCGACTTGCATTGATGTCTGATCTCGGTTCAAGACTAGGCCATCCTATGCGATCGAGTGAGGAAACTGCAGTTGACCTCTTGGGTGACGCCGCTTGTGATGCAACCCTTGACATGGAAGATCTTTCTTCATTCTTTGAAAAGACAACTTCAGGCCTTGTCCAAGACGCCCTGGCTGGCTTGACTGAAGATACCACAACCACCACAGACCCCAATCCCGAGCCAAACCCCGAGCCAACGCCTGCTGTCACTGAAACTATCGAACCGACCCCAACAGCTGAGCCTACCAAGAGCCCTGAGAAAGAGGCCTCTTCCACGCCCCAGACGAATGGCAAGCCGGACATGATAACAGACTACAAAGAACTAGAGGCACTGGTAGCTGAGAGCACATCTAACTATGTGAAGACCACATTGCATGGGCTGTCGCCTGTTCCGTACCAACCTACAGTTCCCACAAGTACAAGTAAGCTTTTCGGCCAGAAGTTCTTAAAACCAGAAACTCATCGAAGCATAGCGCAATCGTATTTGAACCAACTCCAACAGCAACAGGCACACAACCCGTATTACGCGTCATATACTCAGAGCGTACCCGAACCGCTACCACCACCGCCCGAACCGGGGCATAATCTGCCACCGAATCAGACATGTTCCAGTGCGACACTGTATGACAAAGCTCGTCAAGCTGCTCTTTCTAAAAATTCGTCCCACACGCGGAGAGAAGGCCTTCATTCGACACGCCGACCTTGGACTCAAGATGAAGAGAAGGCACTCATGGCGGGCTTGGATATGGTCAAGGGACCCCATTGGAGCCAAATACTGACTTTATTTGGCCAAAGTGGCACAATATCAGATATACTCAAGGATCGAACCCAAGTGCAGCTGAAAGACAAGGCCCGAAACCTGAAATTGTTCTTTCTTAAGACAAACTCGGAGATGCCATACTATCTCCAAGCAGTTACGGGTGAGCTCAAAACGCGAGCCCCTACACAGGCGGCCAGGAAAGAGGCCGAGGAGCGCGCGAGGTTGAGCTCGGAAGAGCAGCGTGCAACGCTCAACGGGATCATGACTCTGGCCGGAGGTTTGCAGAACCCAGGACATGGACAAGGAAGAGCTGCGGGAACTCCAGTCTCAGCTGTTGGCTCGGGAGTTATGACGCCTGCTCAAGCAGCGAGCGCTGCCCAGGCTGCGTCTTCGCAGCAAGGACAGACGCATAATCAAGCAACCGCTCACTCGTATAACCCAGCTACCTCATCGGGATATCCACCATCGACGCTGCCGCAATCTAGACCAAGCGTCATGTCACCGCCTCAGCAATCGCCTCATCAAGCAGCTCGTCCACAGTCTTCTCAAATGTCCATGTCTCCTCAAACACCACGGTCGCAGCTGCCCCAGCAAACCCATAGCGCCATGCACTCTCCCGTACACGCTCAGTCGGCTGCCCAAATGCGTTCCCATACATCGACGCCTGTCGGGCAGCTACATCACTCTCCACCGCAACAACACACACCAACTCCTCAACCCGCCGCTCAACACCACACTCAGCCTCACTACGCGCCCGCCCCCAACACTCAGCTCACTTACCCCTCGCCTACGCCTCCAAACGCCACAGCGGACATGCATGGGCATGCTCATGTTCCAGTACCGGACGCGCACATGGACCAACATATGCACGACAATGCCGAGGAGGCGGCTTTGTTGCAAGGCCTTCAGGCTGCGCTGTAATCCTGTTACGCAGAATGCTTGAGAATCTGCCGTGGGTGCTACACCTATTTTACGGGCAGTCTGGTCGAGCAATGTATCTCTTCCTTCTCTTTCTGTTGTTCTTTTCTTTTCAAGCTTTGTTATGTCGAATTCGCGATGAATAAGGTTGCCCTATAGCGAGCCAGGGCGACTCATCAGGGTGCACCAAGGCGCAGTTGGCTATGTCATTTCTGCGCAACAAAAAGTTTTGTTCTTCTATAGATCCGAAACGCCTCGAAGGCTGATTTTAAAAGAGAGATGAGGGGGGCTGACAGAAGAAAAACAAAGGGTGGATGGAGCTGCAAGTCTGACTTGGAATGATACCACGAATAAGGAGCATGTTATGATGGGTATGGATAGCAAATAGCTGGTGATAGATAATAAATCTCATGAACCTGCAACAATTGTATTTCTTGTCCTGCGATACTTGACCACTTGGATCCTCTCCAATGGAGCTCAGACGGACGGGAAGTCCAGGTTACGATACTAGTACTATATTCAGTTGCTTATTCGCGATCTCTCGTAGCTAGAGTACGGGTTCGTTCTCCGAGTGGCTCGTTACTCCATGCAACTCGCCGTTGTCCTGTAGCGAACGGTGACACAATTTCAACCTAGATAGTCCGTGATATCAAGGTTGGACCTGTGAAACAGACATCAGTAATGTTTCAACAACAGAGCCGCATGTACACTGAGATATAAACCTCTGCAATGGTTGATCTCGAACAACAATACTATAAGTTACTTGTCCATTGCACTAGCAAATGCTGTTCTTACTGAGCTTTCGACATAAAGTAAACCTTCAACAGACATGTATTACCATCAATATCAACGACGACACGGCCATGAAACAACTTGCGCAGCAACGGGGACTATATGCCATAACCCGACGACCATTCTCAAAATCGAAGACCGGGCAGTTCCGTCCTTGTATTGTCAGTTCCACGCATGCAGACAAATCGATGGAGGCCGAGCATGCACAATTGCAAAGCTTCCAAGAGCTGCGGTCTGCAGTCAACGTGGGTTGAGCACTATACCTTTGGCCACTGGAAGCGACTAATGCTTGATAAGACGTTCGTTGCCAGGCTGTGGATAATGGGATGCAATGTATCTTGGATGTCAGGGATGGCAATACCACAGTGTACAGATACTGTCCACAGCTCCGCAAGTGATTTGACAGGTACCATCCGCGCAGAGACTAACAATATTTTCAGACCTTTGCGGATTTCCAGAATGCCAGAATCAGAGGTCCCAATGGAGCGAGCAATACGTTCTGTTTTGTAACGATCACCGATGCGAACACGACAACTGTCGCAACCCAAAGGATGTCGGAGTTTTTTGTCGGTCTCACACTTGCGACCACCAATACTGTATGGCCTTCGCTCCAGGCATTGGCATGGAGGACCCCCAACGGTTCTGCGAGCGTCATCGTCCATGCCAAAAGCCTCAATGTTCACGCCTGTGCCACACCCGCGACAATGGGCAACCTTCACCGTTCTGTGGCGCACATTACTGTCAAGAGCCTTATTGCGAAGATGGCCGTGACGGTGGGTTGTTCTGCCCTGTACACACTTGTGCTGAACCATGTTGCCTAAAGGGTAGGGAGACTTCCAAAACAGAGTACTGCAAGAAACACAGATGCAAGACAAAACACTGCCGGTTAAGGAGGTTGGAAAGTGACTATTGCCCTTATCACGAGTGTGTGTATGATGGCTGTGGAGCTGAAGTGGTGGAGGGTCGGTTTTGCGAGGGTCACCGGCGGCGTATGGGGGCCAGTTTTGAGAGAAGGCTATCGTCACAGGGAGTGGGATATATCTTGTATGAGAATGGTGGGTTATCAGAACCCGTTCCAAGCCAGCCTGGACTGTTGTTTCAATGCTAACAGGTGGTAGGCCCCCCCGATGCATGCCTGGGCATTAGTGACAGAAGAGGATGTGGCCGAAGAGTCGAACAAGGCAGTCATTTCTTCCAACACCATATGTGTCAAATCCGCAGTTGCCAGGCTCCAAGGACTAGACCATCCGACTTCTGCATTGATCACGAGTGCCTTGCAACGGGATGCCACCAGCCCAGGCAGACACAGCTCCATGGAGCGCTTCGAGGTCTCGCCCTAGGCTTGTTCTGTGAGGAGCATACTTGTCGACATGTTGGATGCCACAACCAGGCTGTTGGGGATTCAGATCAATGCCTGCGGCACGGAGGAGGCCACAGGCCTAGTTTCAGACAACCAGTGGTGGAACGTGAAGATGAGATGCCATCTCGAGTTCGTCAAGCACATGCAAGAAGCTCAGATGGGTATCAAGATAATGGTGGAGACGAACGTCGAGATGGTCAAAGACAACTAGGCTGGGCTGAAGCTAGGCATAGAGATCCCTGGGCAGCATGGGGCATGGCGATGTGATGCGAATCTGATAATGAGAAAGTGTAAAAGAGATGACTCAATTCAAACACAAACACAAACACTTTCAACCAAGCCACACTTGCGCCATTTGGGGACCGACTACTAACGTATTTGAGAGAACAAGATGGTGTCATTACTAGGCAGATCCGAAGCTATAAACTGAGGTTATTCCCAAAAGACTAAGTGGGGAGACGTCATGTTGAGTGTGGCTTGGAAGGCGGACTTGGGGTCGAGCCGAGAATAAAGAGCTTGCATTCGGGTCCTGCAAGGGCAAGGACAAGTGCAAGGGGTCCCGTGGTGACGATTCCTCTTTTTGAAGATGATGGTGTTGAGGAAGGAGGGAGGCCGCTTGAGCAAGCCATGATGTACCTGTCATGCGGCTAGTGGGCTGTATGTAAGCTTAATTATTAGCACTGTCTTTTCCGACATCTATACCGCACTTTATACAGTGTGTATCAAAAATAAGCACAGCCTCATCGTTTGACATGACCTAACCCACGCGGTGTCCCGCTCCTGGCTCATCAGGGACGAACACCTGCCCATGCACGTCACTCAGCTAAATAGGCAAAGCAATGCACGACACATGGCAACTTCCTTCTTTAATAGGTGCCCTTCAATTAGTAAAGTAGCATCCCGTCACAAATCTAGTAGCCGTTCCCGCCAGGGTCTTTTTATTTCTTTCGCTGATCTTTTCTGAGGCGCTTGAATTGTTTGTACCTGCATAGTAGATAATTTGCTGGCCTATCATTATAGGCTTGATCGACAACAAAGAATTATACAAAAAGCATCAACCACGTAACAGCCATGGCATTACCTATTATATTCTATTCCAGTAACACTATTATATATTCTCTCTCCTATATTCATGTATCATCTCTTGCTCTTTTCTTTGTCTGCCTGCCTCTCTTGTAAATGACCACCATCATCAATGAGACACAAACCCATACATCGTGGCCACGCGCCACTCCGAGGACTCAACTATACTATGATTATTTTCAAACCACACTAAACTACCTCCCAAAGTACCATATCTCTATTGCTCTCTTTCCCATTCTGCAGTTACCCTGCCACAACCTCTCAACCCCCAACCCAAGTCCTACAACCTAGACCGAGACCAAGACCGAGACACTCACTTACACTTCTCCCCATCATCTGCTCCTATAAGCCACGATATCTATAGCATGATGCTATCCCATCCTATTTCCGACCCCGCGTGCTGTCAAAGTGGAACATTTCGAGTCCCAGCCTTGAAGAGTGCTTATAAAAGAAGACTATGGCTATGCTGCTTGGACATAATTCCCTTGTTCAAACACTTCTGACCTTCTTTGATCATCTGCATTAGACAAACAGTCCCTTTCAAACAGTCATTCTTTATCCGTGAGACCTATTTTCAAGACAATACTCGAGGTCATTCACTGAAACTCGACGCTGTCTCCAAGTCCCAAGTCCTAGACACTTTCTTTATATCTATCGTTGCCTGCCCTTCTCTCCTGTTTAAACCCGAGTCAACTATCCTGGAACACTGCCGCAACTCCCGACCTTACCGATCATAAGAAACAAGTTATACGAAACTAAACAAGAACTCAAGATCAACTCAACATGTCTCGACGCTGCATTGTTGAGACTAGCCCTGATGGCCGTCCGCAGCTCGTAACCATCAAGCGCTCGCGGTCCTATCATCACACTCACCGACACCAATGCGACTACTATAAAGTTAGCCGTGAAGAATGGAGAACTCTTGTCCGTCAAAACGAGCTCCTCGATGAAGCGAATCAGGCCTACGCAACACAAAATGAAACGCTTCGATCAAGACTTCATGCCTCCGAAGCCGAGACTCATCGTCTCTGCCACGTCGTCATACCTTCACTCAACGACCAAGTCGCCAAGCTTTCACGCGAGATTGAATGTCTTCGCCGCGCTGCAGAAAAGCCTTGCGATCCTCCCGTTCACACGCTTCCCATACCAACCCACCATCATCATGAGCTGGAACGTCTGCGCAGCAAGGTGTGCAAGCTTGAGAAGGAGAACAAGACTCTCAGAGATGACAACGGTGATCTTCGCTTCAGACTACGTGAGCTGTCTAAGCAAATCGACCAAAGCCTCAGTCGCCGGGTCGCAGACTTGACTAAGCAGATTGAATACTGGACTTGCCAATCTGGATTTTGGAAGAAGAAATACGATGAACTACGGGAGCGCCATTTGGGTCTGATCACAATTGTCGAGTCCAAGACGGAGAAGACAGAGTACTACGATGATGTACTGAAGCGACGGCGCGTCTGCTAATTTCCCTTCTTGATCTTCTTGTTAGCTTTTGAGTTTTTGTTGAGCTGGATAGCGCATGGTATTCTGGATAGAACAATGAACAAGGCTCAAGCGAAATTCTTTCTCTGCCTTTGTCGATACAGCCACCATCTGGCATTATTCCTTTACACCAGTCTTTTCTTTTAGAATAAATCTCTTATTTGTCTTCAAGGTGAGAAGCATCTACCTAAAACGTTCTACAGCGGGTCACTAACAGATCATAGTTTGTGATACCCTTCGATGCGTCAAGGTCGCATCCCAAGTGCCACCTGAGGCATTGCGATAACTCTATGCCGCTGTATTACTGTCTTATGCGAGTCAAGGCGCAACAATACACTGGGGGGGACTTACTAGAACATATTGGTATTCGATGTGGTCGAGCAGAATAATACTCCCACCTACCCATGGCCCTCTCGATAGATATAACAAGAAAATGGTGTAAAACAATAGTTTGACCTGCAACGCCGTGCCAATAGCAAAAGTGTATGGACTATCGTGTGACGTATGAATTATCGCAACCACCAGGAAAGAAAGGTCATGTGTATATGATGGACATTGAGGTGGTATTCAAAGGTAAAATGTCTTGAAAAACGATGGAGACCACTTTGAGTACCATGCAACGCAGCCAGTGCAAGCAGTTTTTTTTTTTACAAAGAAAATCGAAAATTTACAGCAAAATTGTGTTCGCGTTTCGACCTTTGGAACTTAGAGGAACGATATGGATCCTGCTTATCTGAACGCTGGCACGCAAAGTGGCATGATGGCAGTGCACTTGAGCCGCAGTTATCTCATGCTTTGTAATTAGTCCTGTCCAAGTCTGCATATGCATACTGGTGCCTTGCGGTTCCCAGGCGAACCATCACAAAGTTCATAAGTTATTGACATGAGTGGAGTTTACGCGATGCAACACGATGTCCCGTGGTATCGCGCATCTTTGCCCGAAACTCGTGGGGTATAGGTATTCGAGATAACGACGCCGTGAAAAGGAGGGGCGACGAGGCATCCAAAGAGGAGGGACATTGACTGAATGACCAATGGAGGGGGCCTCGAAACTGGAAAAAGGCGCAAGGCTTTGAGATGAAAGGTCCTATTCTAGGCAGAAGGGGACTTTGGAGCAACAAGGACTGGTCGCCTGGTTTAAGTGGGCAAAGACGGCAAGGGCGTAGGCTTTGGGGGCTGACGATGGATGTGTGGAACTGGTGGAAGAGTCATGTTTGAGAACACGAATGCAGATGGCAGTGCCTTGATCCGTGAGGGAACCATCAGAGGCATGAGGGTGTGGAAGCAAAGGTAGAATAGGAGACTAACGAGCTAAAATCAGTGTTTGAGGGACCTTTTAAGGGTGTGGAGTAGACGGGAGGGAGCCGTAGTGGTGGTATCATGGCGGAAGTGGATGAGAATGGATATGACATAAAAGCTGCCAAGAGGTGTGAGTCTGGAAGCGGGTGACCATTGCGAAGAGGTTGCAAGGCCCGGGGTCAAGGCTGCCTAGGATATTCTGTATTCTCACATGACCGTGCTAACAAGTATTGTCTTTTTGACTCACACGGAGGGCCTCAGAAAAGTTCAACGCGCTTATTGAAACAGGCCGTGTATGTAAATAGCAGTAAGTTGATCAATAAAATGGAAGAAATGTCATTTCATCAGTTGAAGGTTGCGTGTCAAAAAAGAACTATAATAAGATTTGATGCGTTTTGACAAAGTACATATTGCCAGCGGGTAGATCCGCAGTTTAATTGGCACCATGGTACCCGTAGCGAAGAAATAACATTAACGTTTACTTTCCACGTTGGGAAATACCACAGAATGTCATCGGCCGTGGTATTCCCGCAAGTAATTTAGCAACCGTTGGGGCCAACCGTGGAGGGTGGGTGGAGGCGGGAGCGTCCCGTTACCCATGGTGCCGGGATGGTACGTACTGGGTTGGGGTTGGGGCTCAAGACCTCTGGTGTCGGTACACACAAACTCCATTCTGAAATTCATCAATAACGAGTCAAAATCAGGGGTTGGCAGACCGAGACGCACGCAATAAAGTACGAGCTAGGGCTGGAAACGTGGTGACTGGGGCCATCTTGGCACGGAATGCGGGAATGCAAGGAGAACGACGATAATGACGGAGCTCATCTCTTCCTAATCCACAACAACTCAATCAATCAAGCATTGAAATGCCAGCAGAAACCCAGCTAGTCCGAGGCCACCTCATGAGCCGGTAAGGAAGGGGGCGGTCGATGAGTCTAACCACCCAGCCCCAGTAGAACATCAAACACTCCATTCCGGTCGAGTCAGAATTTTCTAAAATGCCCCGATTTTGTTTGACAAGCGGGAAGGGAAGGAAGCCCAAGCGTTTAGGTTATAAAGCCCCAGAAGCGGGAGGCCCTCCCGGCGGATAACCCCCCGGATCCGGGTCCAGGCGACCGGCGATGGGCGGGCTCATGGAGTGCTGGGGCATGGATCTTAACTTGAATTTGAGCTTTCTCTCCACAAAGAAACCCATTCCAATTTGGGCGATGCCTTCCACGATTCTGGTCAAGCAAAAACAGTTTAATAGATAGTGTTGCAATGGCAATCGTTCACACCACCCACAAGACGCATGATATCTTATAAGACGCAGCAGCATACATCATAGGCGATCAACAGAAGCCATGCTGCCACTCATCTGCTCCCGTATGCAAGAAAGACGAGCAGAAAGGTTGGAGAATCAGAGACAGCCAGTCGAAGGGTTTCGCACACCAACAAAAGAAGTCCTGATTAGAGACAGCACACAGCGGGCGGGTTGAAGGTGCATGCTCACATCTGCGCAGTTGCGCAACTGCGAAATAAAACTTTCCAAAGTGCCGAATAACTCGCATTGATGACAAGGGTGAAGGCGCAAAAGGAGCCAACGATACGGCGAAACTCCCATAAACTGAATCCTTCTTCCCGCCTACCCGATGAGTCACTCTCCTAAAGCCTCCGTCCAAAACGGACTCTCCTAGGTGATTTGTGGGCGGCGGCGGCGCTTCAGGGGCGGCGTAAGAATTAACTTGGTCGCTCAGATGGCGGTGTCCGCACCGGTGACAATACTTAGCCACGAGGCGGCATGAAGCGGAGTCAGCCAGCAAACGGTCAACAACGCGCCTTTTTTTCCAACTCTGAGATGAGCATTGGGGTTGGCGAACCGTTTGCGCAAAAGTCAAGGATATTGAATCACATTTCTCCTTCTTCTTTGAAGGAGGGTAGGTTGCGGGACAAAGTGCAACATGTTCGTGGATATCATGACAATACACGAATCCAAACTGGCTGTTTGCCGAACCCCTGTCTGTCATCTGGGGTGTCTGGAAGGTGACTGGGGGTGGCTTTTACCGATGCTGAGGGTGTTAGCAACGGTTGTCCTAAGCCCTCTCGCATCTTTCGCATTGCTTTTCCTTTCGTAATTACCGTGTTTCCTTCTGGTTTGGCTAGGTTACGGCGTAGCACAGCCTTAGCATAGGCAATATCGTCCCCCTTTTGCGGAAGCTGAGGGATTCAGGAATTATTGCTCAGACAAAGGGCCCGGGGTGTTGTGCGTAGTGAGAACAGAGCGCAATAAGACCAGGAGCCGAACCGGCAAAGAAACATCAAGACCCCGGCTTTGACAGGGGTTTAACGTTTGGAGGTGTGGGCAAAGTGGGCATTGGGCTCTGGTCGACTCCCCTTGGGCACTGAACTTCAGTTTCGGTCCCTGATGTTGGCGTCACAACGCTTTTCGTCTTCGACTTTGCGCATACCGCACTGGCGGGTTTAATGTGCTTGAGGAGGGATCCAAGGATGCCGGAAAGCGCAAATGCGAGTCTGAGTGTGTGCGCACTGCATCAGGCCCAGTTTCCATTTTACCATGTCTCTGATGTTCCAATCACGAGGTTGTAAAAAAGAGTTCGGCTTCACTCCCTCACACCCTCAACTCCCTTTAATTCTGTCGGTTCGAGCAGGGGCTGATGCAGCTTTGTGCTGAAGTTTGTGGTGGAAGAGGAAGAGACAGAGGACATTTCTCTTTCAGACCTGGGGTGTGCGTGAAAAAGTGTGTGTACAGTATCCGTAAGTAGGTAGGGAAGCTGCTTCCTGTGCATCCGTCTCTCTCCGCGTTTGCATGCACCGTAGTGTACCGACTCTGCAGCATTAATGTACTGTACCTACAGAATCGTGTTATTCTGTATAGGACAGGTCGCGAACGGATAACTTCCCATCTGCATTTTGTCGTCATTTGTCCGTCTCGAGCGTAAAGTAGAGAGGACTGCGTGTGTAAGACGGTAGTGGAGGTTGGAGTAGTACAGCCTCAAGGCAGGTACGAGGCATATTCCTATTTCCTAGGTACCTAGCAGTCATCGTGTCTTTTGGAAGGAGCACCTCGTTCAACTCAATTTCCTTCCATAACTGTCCCCTGCCTACGGACGTCTACCTGCCTTGCTTTGTTTTAGGCCTGGCCCTTTCCTTCCATTATTGTGCCCCCCTTCTCAATAGCCCACCCCCCATTCCAGACACCTCAGACATGGGCTGGAGTGTAGGCAGGCCTTTCTTTTTTCTTAATTTTCCCTCCCACACCGAGTTTGACAAAACCCATATCAACCCGAATATTCTACTTTTTCCCTCGTCTGCCTGCACCTGAACTTACCTCCCTTTTTATCACACACACAGGTTTATTTCGACCTGAATCCTCGAATACTTTTATCGTGCTCTATCCTGTTCTGTATTGCCTTGTTTTACTTGTTTGTAAAGCAATACTTAACAACTGTTCAACGTTGAGTTTAATAAACTCACCGTCAACTTCTAACCGACGTCACTTTTTTTGCCTTTGTGGCCCCTCAGCTTTCCGCTCCCGCTACAACCCTCCAGTAGAGTGCTCTCCGCCAAACCGCCCGCGCTCTTCCATCCGCCTGCCAGACCATTTACACCGCTGGTCGTTGGGCAGAGCTGCACCGCAGCGAAACAAAGTTGACACCGAAAAATCACCAAGAAACACAGCATCGAGACGACTTTGGCGTCGTTTTCTTCCTCTTCTCCATTTTCTCTTTTTGTTGTGTAGGCGATCGTGAATAATCTAAACCGACGCCATGCCTCTGCACCAGCGCACCTCTGCTAGCCCTACCAAGAGGAGCAGCTCCTCGGTCAGGAGCTCATCCTCAGCCAGAAGCACTACCTCTTCATCTTCCTCTACTACTAATAAGTCAAGGGCCTTGACTGGTACGTTCAATGGCCGCCATTTGATCCACTCGTTCCCGTTGACTAACGTAAAACTTTCTTGTATAGTTCAAGACCATGACTATGAATATGAATTCGATATGGAATCCGAGCTGCGCGACGATCTCCAGAAGGCAAACACAGAACTCAACAAGGCCAACGCCGAAAACGATAAACTCAGCTCCCAGAACGACAAGCTCAAGGCCACCATCGAGCAACTTACCCGCAAATTGAATGAGTCAAAGACATCTCTCGAAGAAGCCACCCGCAAGCTTAATGAGTCCACGGTTTCATGCCGTGAGCTTAAGGCCCAAGTTGAGGGCGCCCGATCCGAGGCCGATGTCCTCCGAGAGGACAACCGTCGTCTCAACACCGACTTCGAAGAGCTTAAGGGTGACAAGCGCCGCCTGAACAGCGAGTGCGAAGAGCTTAGGGAGGAGAAGGAGACTCTCGAGAAGGAGAATGAGCGTGTCAAGTTTGAGCACCATGACCTCGAACAGCGCTTCATTGGCCTCCAGGCTAAGCATGAGAACCTCACCATGCGCCACAACGCTGTGAGTAGCCAGGCTGGCTCGTCTGCCATGACCAGCCCCATGACAAGCCCTATGCCTAGCCCTCTTCCTGCTCCTCTCCCCGAAGCTCGCAAGAACCCTTCTCGTCCTTCTAGCAAGGCCTCAAGCAAAGCTTCTAGCAAGGTTTCCACCAAGTCTGTAAGCAAGCGGGAGCCTCGCGAGGACCGTCACCGTGAACAGGAGGACCGTCACCAGTCCGAACGGGAGGAGAACACTCGCGACGAGCACACCCGTGAGCGTCGACACCGAGAGGATCGCGAACGTCGCAACCACGATCGTGAAGATCGAGGACGCCAGCGCAGCGAGAAGCCCAAAGACAAGGACAGATTTGAGGCCAAGGAACGCTTGTCGAAGCGGTTTGATGAGCGACCCTCTGCGGCGCCTCGTCAGACCAGCTTCATTGAGCCATGGGGTCCCGGAGGTTGGTCTCCTCGTTATGAAGCCCCCCCAAGCGACTTTGACGCTTACGGCCATTTGGCAACAGGACGCAAGGCCGCCAGTGTTGTGTCTAGCGGGGCGTTCTCCAACGTCCCACGCACGACCAGCATTGTCAATGGTCACTTCAGCAGCGACAGCAGCGCATATGACGATGAGCGGTATGAGGATGGTTCTTACCATCCCTACCCCATCCCTAACTAATTCTTCTGATCTTGTTTGATCTGCCGCCTTGATAGTATGCCAGTTCTTTGGGCTTGGTAATGCTCAAAAGGACGGAGCACAGGTCAAAGCAAGATGCTCATGGGGATCTCATTTTGGTCCACATGAACAGACACATTTCCTCCTTGAGACATTCTTAAGGAGTAAGATTTCAGTAGGTAGGGCTTTGCATGAAGCTCCACCTCGTATCTCTGCCACTTGTTCCCGATGATCGACTCGGGGCCAGGCCACCTTCCTATTATGACTCAATTCCTAGTGAGATATCGCTTTCAGGCTTAGTCTAACTATCACCATCCCCCGCATGGATTGGTCTACCGACACCGGCCGAGATATTTAAACCCTACAGGGTCAGCCATCTCACTCGCAGCATTCCAACCTAGACTTACTTTTTTTTTCTTGTTGGTTTTTGCAGCTATATTCAGATCCTAATCGAGTTGATTGGGACCTCTGCTTTTCCTATCATACGTTTACATCATCGCCATGAAGCTCTACCCTTCCATTTCCGAGGACCTGGCCGCCTGGGTCCAGCAACAGCCTGTCTTTTTCACAGGCTCAGCTCCTACTCATGGGTCTCATGTCAACGTCTCCCCCAAAGGCCTTACGGATTCGCACTTTGCCATTCTAGGTCCCAACCAGTGTGCCTACATCGACCGCACTGGTTCTGGATGTGAGACTATTGCCCATTCATACGACAACGGCCGCCTTTGTTTGATGTTTATGAGTTTCGGTCCCGCACCTCGGATTGTACGTTTCTTCTGTCGGTCCAAGATTATCGAGTGGGATGATCCAGCCTTCCCTGATTTGGTCCGACGTATCTCCAAGGGAAAGCGATCTACATTTGACGGCGCAAGAGCCGTCATTGTGGCAGATGTGTTTGAAGCCCAGACAAGCTGCGGCTTCGGTGTTCCCCGGGTGAAGAGGGGTATCTATGCACCTGATGAGACCTCAAAGGACTTGTCCCTTAATCAAGTCCTTCGGGAGGGTGTGGATGGTAAGGTGACTGAACTGTCTGTGTTTGAGGAGCGGCCCACCATGGACATGTGGGTGGGAAAGCAAGTTGAAAATAATACGTTGTTGGATTATCATAAGGAAACCAACGTGCTGAGCATGGACGGTTTGCCTGGACTCAGGGCCGCTCGACGGAGCGTGGGAGAGACTTTGTGGATTACAGACGCAAAAGCACATGCCAGGAAGATTTTTGCGCAAAGCGAAGCGATTGCAGTTGGATTTGTTCTAGCATTGCTGTTGTACGTTGTCATGGTTTTTATGGGAGCGATTTCAGCGACATAGCCAAAATTCTGGCTTTGAAGGATTATAGGGACGGCGCAATTTTGGGTTTTGGATACCAAAAAGTACAGTGTTGTTTGGATTTCAAAAGGGTGCTCCCTCAAAAGGGATTGGATTTCTTTTTCATTGTTACCATCTCTTCTCTTACCATTTCTTTTCTTGTTACGATACACATTTTTGTTTTGCAGATAGATATGTACCACGTTTACTATGGGATGCAGGTCCAACAGCCTGCGTAGGAACGATACCCCCATGTTAGGATAGCCATTAGTATTAGCAGCGATAGAGTTTTTGTTTTGAATATCATGTCGAGATACTTATCAATCTCTTATTGTGTGAAGTGCAGTTTCCGTTCTTTACTCCGTTAGCTCTTCGGTGACTCGCGTTCAAGCAACATCAGTCTTCGGAACTGAATCCTGCAACTACTGAGTAACTGTTATACTGCTACGTGTCCTATATACGCTCAACTTCATGCACTGTATCCTGGATGAGTAGACTAGTGTTCGAATAGAAGGCCAGCTAGAAGACCAATAAGGACTTCCTAACAATTGTCTCCATTCATTCTTCTGCCGCAAGACCTACAAACACTGTCAATCAACAAATTCAGTCGCACTGCATGTGAACGGCAAGATCATATTGCAATGTCTCGATTCTAATCCTAGCATGATCTTGGCATAATCATCTCTCCTCATGGCCAGATTCACTGTCGCTTCCTCAATCGCTTTCATCCAACAGAGCTATTGTCTACAAAAGATCGACTCTGTTGGACTCCTGGTAGAGATGTTCGCTGTTAAGTACGCTGCTGTGGCAAAGCCATAAAGACCATAGCTCGGTCGTGCTCTTATCTGCCTTCGGCATGGTCGCTCTTCAGAATTTTTCTTCCTGGCTGCGACCTGCCCATCGAGTGTCATGAGTTAGACCTGTAGAGCAGCTGCGTTAGACGTTGTGGTAGCGGCGCAACCAGCACGTCAGGCTGCTTGCTAGAGTAGCGGGATGTTCGAGGACAATCCTCAACATGCATTGCCCTCAGCCGCCGCCGTTCGCTGTTGCGTGAGTAGAAGTGGTGGCGGCGGTAGCGCCCTGGTTGTTGGCGCCAGAGTCCTTTGACTTGTTGCCTCCACCTCGTCCACGTCTACCTCTACCAGACGGCTTCTCCGGCACAGAAGTCCCAGCAGTTGGTGCTACCGTGGGCGCAGCCGAGTTCGCGTTTACAGGCTTTTTGTCCTTGCGCTCTAGAACTTGAACAGTGCCCTGTGCAACGCTGATGGGGCTTGCTGTAACAGCCTTTACAAGACCGTCATGCTCAGCAAAGTCAACATAGGCAAATCCCTTACGTTTGTCGATCTCAACAAATGTAATCGTTCCGAATGTCGACAGTGTTTGCTTGAGCAGTGCTTCAGTAACTCCCTGGGAAGGATTGGCATGCTTGACAAAGCCACGAGTAGCGTCGGGAGAGACAGTAGGAGTCTTCTTTTGCGCGTTAACTCCTTTGTTGGAAGCGGCTTTAGAGCTACCAGCTGCATTGTCGGTCTTCGACCTGCCTCCTTGTGTGGACGTCGGTTGAGGCGTGCTGCTTGCCGGTTTCGTTGACAGACCAGACTCGGCTTCATTACCCTTCTTCTTAAGGAGAACAATCGGGGTATTGGGGGCTGCTTGGTTTTGGCCCGAGGCTCCCCCCTTGTTCTTCTCCTTGTCCCTGGTGCTCTCTTTCTCCGCCTCCTTCTCCTTGTTCTTATCTGCGTTCTTGCCACCACGCGTTCTACGGTTTGATTGTTGCTGTTGTTTTGAGTTTCCGGCGACGCCTCTGCCCTTTGCAACTGGAACCTCAATCTCAATCGCTTTGGCTGGTGAAGCTGGGCGTTCTGAAGTACTAGCTTTGGCATCTGCGGGGCCTGCATTGTCCTTGTCTGGTGTCGTCTTCGCATCTGCATCTGCTTTCGCGGCGTCTTGACGTGCTTTCCTGTGTGCACTTCCGGGACTAAGGCCAAGATCTCGTTGGAAAATTCTAGCGGCAGCCATAATTCCAGCACGTCGACTTTTAGGCGCAGCCTCCTGAGCGCTGGCATCGCTCGCCTGACTTTTTGGGTTGGCTCTAGACCCCTCCGGTTTCTGTTCGGCGGCAGCTTTCTTGGTGAGAATTTTGACAGTCTCCTTGGGTGTTTTATCTGTCTTCTCTGCTTTAGAGTCTCTGCCCTTCTTCTTACCGGAGTCATCTTCCTTGGATGAGCTCTTGCCCTTCCCACTTCTCGAATCCCCTTGTCCATGCTTTGAGCTTTTAGAGGATGGACCGTCCTTGGCTTTGTTTGCTTTCTTCTCCTTAAGAAACTCGATAAGTGGCGTGGTCGTGACTTTGGCTTCTGTCTTTCCGAGATCATCGCCCTCTTCCCCTTCAAATGTTTCTTTTGGTGGCGCTGGGTTCGTCTGTTCCTCCAAAAATGCCATAAACTCGGGGTCCTGATCGATTGTTCCTTGACGTGCGTCGGTCCGTTTTTTGTTACTTGGAACTTTTTTGTAAATGGCAAACTCAACAGCGGGTGGGCCGATCAGAGATGGGTTGTTGAATGACGCTTTTGCGTCTTCCCAAACAGCATTTCTGACTGCCTCACTCAGGGGCAAGATATCATCCTTTCTCAACACATGAACGTATGCGCGACCTGGCCGCGAAGGTTTTGAGGGGCTTTGCGATTTGTTAGCACCGGGTTTTGTACAAGACTATGGGCAACATACTCGGTGGAAATCTTTCCTTCGGCGAACTCGAACCAGTCAACCTTTCCCTTGCCCAACTCCCACTCACTACCAAGAATGGATACAAATTCTGCCTCTATCATTCCAGGAGGCAAACGACGTATCACCAGTTTCTCGCCCTCGTTATGAGCTTTAGTCTTGGTGGGTTTCGGAGTCTCGCCTTCATTCGCGGGCTTTGTTTATAGTCAGTCAGAGTCTCATCATCTCTTGTAGTGATGTCACCTTGCTCGTCTCGGTAGATCTCGCATTAGATCCTCTGCCTCTGGTCTTTCCATGAGAACTGTTCTCTTGCGGTCCCTTCCCCTGAGAGAGGTTAGATATGGCCAGTTGACTTATTCATTGACTGTCAAGGATAACAACATACCTTTGATGATTCCGAATTCTGATTAGCTGACGCTTGGGATCCCCCATTTGCCCGCCGAGGCAGGACTTGCGGTGTTTGAGATGACATTTTGCATACCGCAAATACCTAATTAACGTCCGTATCGTAGGGTGAGTTGATACCCCAAAAAGGCGAGTGAGTGAGTAACAGTAAGTGTATGCTGTGAGGCTCGATGAGTCGCGGCCTTAGTGCCCCGCCAGTATCTGTGGGGCGGGTGCCCTTGTCCTTGTTCCTGTTCTTATAAAGATGAGATATGCGATTATCCACCAGGAAAATGCTTCTTCAGATGGTGAGCCTATCGAACAAGCACAAGTTGATAAACTTTAAGCAAGTTCGAGTTTGAAGAAAATCATATTCATATAGAGATACTGAAGTACCTATTATAGATTGGCACAAAGAACCAAAATCAGAATCAGTGACCAAATTGATACCTCCTTCTCTTAGGTACTGTCAGGGCCGAAGAATTCCCGGGCAGCGTTTCATTATCGCACCCCTCCATCCTGCCATCCAAGAAGGCCCAAATTCCAAGCCCCACCCCCATTCGCCGCATATGTACTGTACCAGTACCAGTACCACTACTACCTGCCTACCAACCTCTACCATTTGACCTACCATCATTTCGCAATACAGCCAGCGCTGGGCTGATAGATCCTTCCCCCCCGCTGCCATCACCTTCCTTCGCCTTTCGACTGGGCATGCTTGATCATGGCTTCAAGCGTACCTCGACCGGGCCCTGCCAACTTGGGGCCCAATGCTGGTCTTGATGAGTGGCTCGAGGAGGCCAAGCAGTGCCACTACCTGCCTGAGCGGGTTATGAAGGAATTGTGCGAGAAGGTGAAAGAGATATTGATGGAAGGTGAAGACCGCCAGACTCGAGTTCGCCGCTGACCTGCAGCTTTTGCTGACTTGGTGATTCCAGAATCCAATATCCAGCCAGTCTGTACCCCCGTTACTGTTTGCGGCGATATCCACGGCCAATTCTATGATCTGCTCGAGCTCTTCCGAGTATCTGGCGGTATGCCGGGCGAGTCCAACGTGCAGGCGCCGAAGACCTCAACCACCGTCATTACCTCGGACGATATCGAGCCACCAACAGAAATTACAAACCCCAAGCTGAGGAAGAAGATAAAATCTTCTGGCGAGAATGCAACGTCGAGTGGCGCGGAGGAGACCGAGGCTGGCGCTGACGAAGATCCCGATGCGACAATGGCCGATCGTCTAGACTCTGGCGTCACGGTTAACTCGTCAAGTCAAAGTGCCGATACTCGATATATTTTTCTGGGAGATTTCGTGGATCGAGGATACTTCAGTTTGGAAACTTTCACATTACTAATGTGCCTGAAAGCGAAGTAAGCACTTCTTGGCGCCATTCGCATGCCATAGCTAATCACAGTCCATAGGTATCCTGACAGAATAGTGCTCGTCCGAGGTAACCACGAATCCCGGCAGATCACTCAGGTGTACGGATTCTATGAAGAGTGCCAGATGAAGTATGGTAATGCCTCGGTCTGGAAGGCCTGTTGCCATGTATTTGATTTCCTCGTCCTTGCTGCCATTATCGATGGCGAGATTCTCTGTGTACACGGAGGCTTGAGTCCAGAGATTAGGACAATCGATCAGATTCGAGTTGTTGCCCGTGCGCAAGAAATTCCCCACGAAGGTGCATTCTGCGATTTGGTGTGGTCGGATCCAGAAGACGTCGAAACATGGGCTATCAGTCCTCGTGGAGCTGGATGGTTGTTTGGAGACAAGGTTGCAACTGAGTTTAACCATGTGAACGGGTTGAAGTTGATTGCTCGAGCTCATCAGCTCGTTAACGAGGGTTACAAGGTATTTAGCGACTTCTCCAGCTTAACAAGGGTTACACTAACGATCACCAGTATCATTTCCCCGAGAACTCGGTAGTGACTGTTTGGTCAGCACCCAACTACTGCTACCGTTGCGGTAATGTCGCTTCTATCATGGCTGTAGACAAGGACTTGAACCCCAAGTTCAGTATCTTTTCTGCTGTTCCTGATGATCAGAGACATGTCCCAGCACTCAAGAGGGGTCCCGGTGACTACTTCTTGTGATGAAGGATGGTAAACGCATTACGGACTTAATGGCATAAGTTGCATGTAGAATAGCATAGGGTCAAAATACCCATAGTCTTGAGGTGAATTTAGTGGGGATTGGAATGGATACTCACGGTTTCGGTAGAGTTGTTATAACAATTACGATCAATATGAATGCTGGTTTCAATGCACGTATCTACGGATACCAGAACCTGTGATCCGTGGGTTCCGCCGTAACGAAGCTCTTAAACTCGAAAACCAAAATGCAATTACCTGCGTAGAGTTAAGAACAGGTGCACTATTGCTGGCTTTTGCCTCTTATACCATTCATGGTTGAGTTTTGCTTTCAGGTATCTCAGCCTTATCGTATCATCATGCCCATTTTCACCAAACCTCTCGACTCTGTGGATTAGTTGAAAACTCCACATCCACTACCATCGCCATGCCGAAACCAAAATCACCCAAAGCGAAACCCATCCACAATGCCATTAGTGAGTGGCTTGAGTCAATCACAATTGAGATTGCAGATCCTGATCCGACATGGAGGGCCGACCTTTTGAACAGCGCGCCGAAGCGCTTCACAGTCTATGAGCCTATGGCCCTTTTGCCCACAGGAAGCTTCACATCTTCGCCATGGACAACCCTCTTACACAATGTTGGCAAAAGCGCATGCCAGCAACTTTGGTCCGGAATATTGAAACAGATCTCATTACAGGGGAAAGAAACTCTGACTCATCTTGCCGTGAACGAGGGCATTCCTTTACACAAAGCGGGAGAGCAGGCGGATGAAAATGTACGAAGAAGCCCAAGTGGGTTGCGTACTTTGTATGGAGATTTCGGTCCTCAGGACGCTTCAGCAGAAGAGCCTTCGCAGGATGATTTTGATAAGACACTATGGGTTTCGACGAAACAGAACGGAATCTTCCAAACTTGGGCACCAAGATGGACCATGTTCAGCCGGGGCAATGTCAAAGAGAAGGCAAGACTGCTAGACATGGGAGATAATGCGCTCCAAGGCACATGGGCAGTTGATCTCTACGCAGGCATTGGGTATTTCGTCTTCTCGTATGCACGCCTCGGTATGAGAGTGCTAGGTTGGGAGATCAACCCATGGAGTGTGGAAGGGTTACGGCGCGGCGCCGTGGCAAACCGATGGAGCGTACGGATTGTCCAAGGCGAAGACTTGAATTTGCCAACAGAGGAGATTGTCAAAGGAGGGGAGCAAATCATCTTGTTTCTTGAAAGCAACGAAGAAGCTATCAGAAGACTCCAGTCATTGCAGGGCAGCGGTATTGCGCAAGATATACGACACATCAACTGCGGCTTTCTTCCCACAAGCGAACCAACTTGGAGAGATACGTGGGATATTTCTGCTTCTGCGGGCGAGACATGGCTGCATCTCCACGAAAACGTCGGTGCCAACGACACAGAAACAAGGCGTGAAGAGATTCAGGGCAGATTCTATAGCTGGAGTCAAGGGACAGATCGATCAGCCAAGGTCGAGCATATTGAACAGGTCAAGACATTTGCACCAGGCGTTTGGCACTGCGTCTTTGACGTTCATGTTTACAAAAACTAGGAAGACACATCTCATTATTAAACTTCAATACATATATTTTCATCCATCATGATGTCATATAGCATTATCGCACCCGAGTTCCTGCCCCAGTCGTTTGGTATTCTATGTAAAATACAGCCCAGCTTCATCATATATCGTCTATTGTCGTCGGAACTTTTGAGGAATGTTGGCCTCGACAATGGAGAGCTTCTGCATAGCTTCGAGGCGGTCTTGGGCATCCTCCATCTCGTCATGCTTCTTAAAGTGCTCAATATCCTCAGGGTGTGTCAGGTCCTCAAGCTTGGTGTTGTCGTCGTGGTACTTCTCCCAATGATGGATCTCGTACTCGTACTCGTCGTCGCCGTGGTGTCCAGGGCCAGTGTTCAAGTCAGGGAGTGTCTTGCCTGTGCTGATGAAATCCATCCATTCCTTGCGACTGACCGAGGAGTCGGAGTCTTTGTCGAGGAGGCCCAGCAAGATATCTCGAACCTCGTCCTTTCGCTTTTCGGACATGCCCTTGTTTGACTCGTCGAAAAGGCCGTATGTTCGCATGACCTCGGCAGCTTGCCACCAACCGTCGCCGTTGTAGTCGTGGAGGGTGAAGAAGGAGTCGGCATCCCAACCCTGCACATGGTGCTCCTCTACAATGAATTGGGTTAGCATCTGGAAGTAGTAGGAAGGGAAAAGAACAGCATACCGGCCATGTGTTTGGTCATCCAGTCGGCATTGGGGTCGACAATGGGTTTCTGGGAGTGGGCAAACACTGTGGTCGCAAAAGCGACGCTGAGGAAGAGACCGGTGCGCATTATGTCGAATGCCTGGGGCAAGCAATTTGGAGGAAGAGGAGAAACTTTGGGCTTGCGCGATGCAGGTCTCAAAAGACAATTCGAAGTTGGACAAGTCGGGCTTGATAAAGGAGTGAGGTTCAATGGGCACCTCCAGGCGAACGTGGCCGGGCAGCTCCCGTCTGGATTTGGAGGCTGTCAGGGGTCTCGAGCCGCTAGAACAGAACCGCTAAAGATTGACAGGGCCACCTAAACCAGTATCGTTAGGTGGTTCTACAGCAGCCCACCCGTCCATCGGATGGATCTTTTTATGCCCTCAATTACTAGCTGGGCATCATTCTATGACTGTTGTTGTGCAGATGCAAACTTAAAAAGCTTACACAGCGAGCCTCGAACAAGGACAGTCCTCTTTACAGTAGCATAGCACTGCTACTCTACACTTCGTCTCGTGAATTTCTCCAAATTCCCACAGACTCACCTCCATTCCCTTGCCTTACCAAAGCGATCGACCGTACTATCAATTGGCGGGGTGATCATTTGAGCTGCTATATTCAATATCTCGTGACCAGGCGTTACAGTTCGTCGCTGCCTAACGCGTCGACCGCCTGACCGCGTTCTCAA
This sequence comes from Fusarium camptoceras, assembly GCA_004367475.1. Lineage (NCBI taxonomy): Eukaryota > Fungi > Ascomycota > Sordariomycetes > Hypocreales > Nectriaceae > Fusarium > Fusarium camptoceras. Next base: position 57,021 of record QGED01000004.1, read on the forward strand.
CTTCCAAATATTGTTTCAACCACTCGGAAGCTACCTCAAATCTCACCGCAATAAGAGACCAAGTCTATCATTATGAGTCGTCAAATTGAACAAGCATTACTCTCATTAATGCCAACATACGGCTCTGATTTACCGCCATCCCTTGTAGAACTTGCAGGTTCTTTGCTCGCTCAGTCTCGGCATCGAGCAAGTACTCTCAAGACAGAAGAAGAGATCGCCAGGACGTATGCTTGCGCAAACATTGCATGCGATCGGTGTGTTGTCTCTACGATAGATCTGAGTTCTGCAAGCTTACAATAACACCTAGTCTAAAGATTACCCTTGACCTTCCACCCATCGAGCCCCGACCGCCAATTCCACCCCGTATTTACAACCGTCTCTACACTCATCTTGATAATATTCTACCAAATAGTGCCTCAACCCCCGGCAGAACTGCCACAGGAAGAAGGACACCAGGCTCAAGGTTCCGCGACGCCATTAACTCACCTGCCGATGGATCACGACCACTTCCTTCAAGAGGAACACCCACAAAAGAACAAAGCCTCGCACCGTTTAGAACGCCTTCAAAAGGGGCAAGCGGAACACCGACCAAATCCACAACTAAGAAACAAGCCTTCAAAGGCGAAAATCTTCATCCATGGATCCAACCCGTGACTAGATGGTTGTGTGAAGAGACAGACCACAAGAAACTCGCTCCTACGATTCTTGCTGGCATGGAGAGTATAGTCACACCAGGAGACCGTAGAACAGAAGACGAATGGGTACTACAAAACATGACAGCTTTGTACGCTGCAATCTATTTCTACGTAACTATGCGTGTCAAAGCTGTTGTGTCAGGAGAAGGCATTGATCGGGAGGGTTATGTTCCTCTTCGAAAAGAGATCCTCGTTTTGCTTTCCAGAGCAAGACAGGAAGTCACCGTCCGGAACTTGTCAGAGGAGGATGCTTGGGAAGGTTGGGCAAATATCAGGTCAAAGGACTTTGATGATGCAGTTGCCAAAGTCACTCAACAGCAATGGCTCACAAGTGATTGGTACCAAGGGATCGCTGACGTTGTCAGACTTACTCAAAAGGGCCACCTTGAGGATGTTGCGATGCACGACGAAGAGACGATGCCAAAAGTACAAGCCAAAAAGGCAGACACCATGTTTCAGGACAAGTATGACTTTCTCAGCGATGTCAAACGAGCAGAGTACATGCACTGGGAGAGGAATATATACGCCAAAATTGCTCTATCGACGACGGGCGCTGCTATGGAGGTAGATACACAATGAAGGGCCGAAAAGACCTGCTTTATACCCAAAAATATGTGGGAATACGAACGTGTCGTGTTTTTCTTTTACATTTCTCCAACATAGGAGATACATCATCGCTTTCTAGTTGTACGTGAAGCTCTTAGGAAGAGCGACGAACGCGCCTCTCGAAGCCGCTGTTCTTGCTCTGGCTGCCGAAACCCTTGCCAGGACCAGCAACGAAAGTGGGAATGTTGGAACCACTCTGGCTGGCCTGTCCAGGTAGGAGACCGCCGAGGCCACCACCGGGAGCCTGAGGAGTATCGTTTCCGCCGCCGAAACCGTTGCCAGGAGTCTGGGGAGCGTTGGAGTCGCCGTTGCCATTGCCGCCACCGAAACCGTTGCCTGGGGCAGCAACGAAAGTGGGGATGGCACCGCCGGGTTGAGTACCGCTACCGGGTTGGGGAGCGTCATTGGAGTCGTCGTTATCATTGCCGTTGCCGTTGCCGTTGCCGCCACCAAGGCCACCGCCAGGAGTCTGAGGATCGTTGTTGTCGCTATCATTGCCATTGCCGTTACCGCCATCGTTACCACCACCGAAGCCATTGCCAGGACCGGCGACGAAAGTAGGGATAGCACCACTGGGCGCGGCTAAGTCACCAGTAGGCTGAGTTCCACTGCCGCTGCCAGACGTTTGAGTAGGGGCTTCAGGGGCTTCAGAAGTGTTGTCGTTGTCGTTACCTGCGCCGGATCCAGGTGTTTGAACGGGGTTCTCAGGGACGCTAGAAGAGCTATCGGTGCCGTTACCTGCGCCGGATCCAGGTGTGGTAGGGGTGTTGCCACCCTCTCCAAAGCCATTACCGGGTCCAGCAACAAAGGTAGGAATAGGACCACTGGGCGCGGCCAAGTCACCAGTAGGCTGAGTTCCGCTGCCGCTGCCGGGTGTCTGAATGGGCGTCCCAGGAGCGTTGGAAGGGTTGTCATTCCCGTTGCTTGCGCCGCTTCCGGGTGTAGGAGTGTCGCCGTTTCCGAAGCCTTGACCGGGTCCAGCAACAAAAGTAGGAATAACAGCACCGGGGGCAGTGCCAGGGCCGTCAAGACCACTACCAGGAGAAGGGACGAGAGTAGGAGCAACGTCGGCGCTAGAAGAAGCATCACTTCCCCCGTTGCCAAAGTCGGGAAGACCACCAGAGTTGTTGTTGCCAGCACCATCGGTCGCTGCAGGAGCATCAGAGTTGCTACCCTCTCCAAAGCCCTGCCCAGGTCCGGCAACGAAAGTAGGAATACCGCCGCCAGCGTTGTTGTTTCGGCCTGGGGTCAGAAGAGGAGATGCATTGTCTCTAGCAGCACCGCTGCTTGGGGTACTGGCAGGAGGAGCAACGGGAGTGTTTTCGCCAGCTCCAGGCAAGGCGCCAGCTGGGGCGTCAGTCGGGGCAGCACTGGGAGCGTTGCCGTTTGCACCACCCCCCAAGAGCTCGGGCAGCATGCTGAGGAGTTTGCCGATCGTATCCATTAGAGCGTCGTTACCGGTACCGGGGGCAGCAGTTGGGGCAGCACTAGGAACAATGCCGCCCAGGCCACCGCCGGGAGCCTCAGTAGCGGAAGGAGGGCCAGCGATGGCAGTCGGGATGAGACCGCCCAAACCAGCACCAGGTGTTTCTGTGCTAGGTCCATTGTCGAGCTGAGGACGGGGCATAGCCATGGCCGGTGAAGAGAGGGCCAATGCCACTGTGACAAGAGATAGGACAGTCATTTTGATACTAGACTATATATAATAGGACAGAAAATGAAAAGTATAGACTAGAGAATGACGATAGAAAGAAAAAAAAAAAGACTGACCACAGATGCCTGCAACTGGTAGTCTTTGGGAGTTGAAAGAAAAGAAAAAGAGCAAAAGAAGAATTGGCGATGGAGAGACTCAAGGGGAAGTCTGCTAAAACTTCAGAGGCGAGCGGGGGATTTATATCATAAGGAGCGAGTATGCCCGTCCCTTAAACTAAAACATGGGATGGACGTTGCCTGTCATCTCCCATCCCCCATAACCATGACCATACCATGACCATGGCCCCATCAGTCTAGCGAGCATCGGGCACTCAAGCTTCGTCGACGTTACATGTAGGCGCCAGTAAATCCCACCTCTAATGGGCATGCTGAGGGTTTCACATTGCAAAGTCTCCGACAATCGTGGACAGGGAATTGATTAACACTGCTACTGTATGACTACAGTATGTCTATGGCACCATGAAGACGACCCCTGGCGATCATTGCGAGGCTGTAAGCGAAAGATCTGGCTGGACTTGCTACAGTACATAACTAGTGAGTGGATTGATTGATGCGTAAAAGAGCCAATGCAATGCACGTAATTGATCTTATTGGAGTTTGGGGTCTTGGGTTTTTGACCACTCAGAGTGAGAATATTTTAACAAGAAGATACAGTACATATTATAATATAATAGCGATAGACTATATGGTATACTGTAAGGACTTATGGACAACTATGTTTTGTTTTCGAGATGACGCGGCTTCACGATCATCAAGACTCGTTTTGGCAATGTTTCCTTGCTATTACATGGTTATGGAGTGCTCTGGGGTCGATACCTTGGCCTCCGTCGTTGGGCGTTTCAGAAGATTTTTAAGGGGTTGAGGGTTTCTTTGAGTCAGGCTTGGTTTTGGTTTTGGTTGGCGTTTCGAGCTACGAGCCTCTAGTTGAGACTCTAAGGCTCCACTGTTTATTCCTCCTTCTCTACTGGTTACATACCTAGATATATCAACGTCTCACAATATATTCTAGACTGATCTTCAACTGCCGTTCTTGGTACTCAAATGGTGTGATGATGGCAAGTTCCGTTACAGTAGATACGATTTCCTCGTGGATCATCTATTTGAATGAGTAAGGCTACAGACAGAACCGCACGCTTGGCACGGTAGTTCTGATCGGCAGTATGATCGATTCATGATCACTGATACAGTACTTCAGACTACAGACCACGATTTGACTCTGCAGAGCACACAGACACATACTCTAACATCTCTCTTTCTTCATTCGTGAAAAGCAATGCCACAAAGGGTTTGTAACCAAACACGCAGAGTAAGAGCTACCAAGACGATACTTTAGAAACGAAGATGCGATTGGAGATGCACAATTCAAAACGTGTGACGGTAAGATCATAACAGAACCTTGTTTCGTCATATCAGATCGTGATTTTCTCTTGGCTGTCGTTTATCAATGCGATTGGCGGTGATGACCATGTTTCCGAGTTCCTTCTGGGAGTTTGGTTTCTGGGTTTTGATACTCTGTGAGTTCCGAGATGGGAATATCGGGGCTAACATCTTGAAACGAAAGAGCTGAGCCGTTCGGAAGAGCACGGATAAGCTGACGATTAGAGCTGAGACTTGGTCCTCTTCCTGGTCGGGGCTTTGTGGGTTTGCTTTAATAAAGAAATTGATTGAATTTGCAATATCGCTAATAACATTATGAGCTATACTACACGATATATTATAACGTTTTCGCGTTATAGCCGTTTCCATAATATAGCCTAGTGTGGTGTTACAGTCGCAAGAACTAACCGAGCTTTCCCGGAACGAAGGGATGGCCAGCGCTGAGTCCTCCATCAACAGCCCAAGCCTGTCCATTGACATAACTTGCCTCATCGCTACCCAAGAACAAAGCAACGCGAGCGATCTCATCAGCACGGCCACCTCTCTTCATAGGGTTCAGTTGACCAATCTTCTTCTCACTGCCCCGAGCCCTCGCAGCCTCATACACGGGTGCAGTCATGCCCGTCTCGATGAGACCGGGGCAGATAGCGTTGGCACGCACGCCAGTGCCGGCAAGCTGATACGATATCGTCTGTGCGAGCGATACAACTGCGGCCTTGGAGGCTGAGTAGGGCGTGGAACCGGCGTTGGAGCGAATACCGGCTACAGAGGCAGTGCCGATAATGCTGCCGCTTGAATGAGGTTTGTCTGCAGAGGTTTTCATCATAGCTGGTGCTGCGTATTTTGCTGCTAGGAAGACGCTGGGAGATTGTTGTTTAGATGGTACAGACTGGGTGGAGTGGAGAGGGCTGTGCATACCTTGAAGTATTGGTATTCAATATCGACATGAACTCATCTTTGCTGAAATCGGAGAATAAGGTAGTTCGTCCAACAATACCAGCATTGGCAAAGAAAACATCCAATCGGCCATAGCGCTGAATGGCATCATCGACTACTTCCTTAACCTTATCCTCATCTGCGGCGTCAAACTGTCTCGTGTGAATCTCTACCTTTGGAAACGCGGCGTTGATCTCTTTCTTGTGAGATTCAAGATGAGTATCGTCAAAGTCACAGAGATACAGAGCTTTTGCGCCGCTTTCGGCGTACTGATGCGCTGTAGCACGACCAATACCCAGTGGTGAGTTTGTACCTAGAGAGGTGTAAGATAGAGGTAAAGTATACTAGATGCTTGAGAGTGAGTCACCTGTTATGATGACGACTTTGCCCTCGACGCGAAGCTTGCTTGATCCTGGAGCTACTTTGTTAATTGGTGGAAGAAGTTGATTGCCAATGGCGTTGATACGATCTTTTGCTTTGTCAGACATGGTGTTGGTATCCAATGTATCAGGCAGAGTGAAAATGTAACAGGATACGATACGAGAGATGAGATGATGTGAAATGTCAACTATGAAGTTGTCTCTTTTATTTCAATGCCGAGGCCTGCCCTGTTGTACAACTAGAGCTAGACCAAGGTAGGGAGTTGATCTGGGGAAGTCCCCTTGTTGCTGAGGACCTTCCCCCGGTTAAAGTGGGGCCATGAGGGGAGTCCACCGGAGCCGAGGCACGGAGAAGGAGAGATACAGGACAGTAGCTTCAAACGACAGTGTCACGTGGTTACCCTGTACTTCAACTTCCAAAATCACATAGATGTGTGCATTCATTGGCTATAGACACTTTCGTATTCGATTACAGTCGATATAGAAGCAATGTGTATCGGTCATATCATGGTACTGGGCACTGCTCATGATACGTGATAGCATCACTAGGGGATTGTAGATGAATAGAAACATTTTTTTAGCGTCATATGAGAACAGTTACAGACTGGTACAAGACGATTCAAATTCATTCATGACGCCCACCCACTTTACTCGACCTAGGCCTCGACCTCGACAACATCATAAATTGGAATCATCTCCAACAACGTTGCATCCAGCATGTCCTTCTGCTCCTGTATAAACCCCCCTACAGCATCAGGATCAAATTTGATACCAGAAGCTTGCTTCATACGAAGTTGTCTTGCATGCTCACGAAACCTAACCTCGAGAATATCAGCTCGGTATGTACAATAATCATACATAAGCTCAGACTGGTTGCTGATAGGTCGAGCACCAGTCAGAACAAGCTCATCCCTTACAAAAGGGGATTTTGGTCGGAAAGCTGTAATAAAGGATATTCTTTCTTTGCCAATAGCTTTTAGGGCGGCGTGCTTGATGTAGCGGCCCTGAAGAACTACCGCGGTTCCCTTACTCAAGTTAGTCAGTGATTTGCCAAGCAGTGAAAGAGCTCACCATTGTAGGACCGCGGACTTTCAGGATTTCGCCGTTGCCTTTGAGGATAGCTGTCTCACCGCCTTTCATGTTTGAGCAGTCAGATAACATGGTGACGCAGACAAACGGAAAACTATCATAATGCCAAGAGAACCCAAGGTTGTTTTTGGCGTCTTTATCATCTTCACCATCGCTGAAGAATAGATTCATATGCCCGATCTCGTACTCAAATGCGTGAACCAAGTCAATGCCAGCAACTGCAGAAACAGCATTCTGAACTTCAGGGCTCTTCCAAAGAGCATGGGCAAAGGGGGCCTGTCTGTTATCGTGTTAGTAGGATGCACTGTTGTTGATTGGTGGTACTTACTTCTGCGTGTAACCCCGAATCTGATTTCTGGTAAAAGTTGAAGTATACTGACATGTCTTTAGAACATCATCACTCAGAAGCTCACGTCGAACCTGTTTTGCAGCAGCCTCGGTGAACAATGGAAAGGGGTCTGAGCCGGCAATGGGCGATATGCCCTGGTTCTCGTATCCCCAATCTTGCATGGTGTAAGTCCTCTTGGGGAACTCAAAGTTGACATGCTTCTTAGCGTCAAACTTCTCAAGGGGTATTGCTTGGGCAGCTTCAATGACATGACGAGGTATCTTGTTGGTTGGGCGAAGCGGAGTTGTATTAGTTGGGCCGATCACCAGAGGAGCTGGTTTGCCAGTAGGGATGTTGTTGATCACGGAGGGCATTTTGACACAAGCTAATGGAGGGATTCAAAAGTACTAAAGATGTCTTGCAAGAATGAAAATGAGGTTTAGACTGATGCTGGGATTTATAGACAAAAGAATGTACGCAACTACAGGGTATTTTATACCTATCGTGACTCTTCAAGCTGAGCTACACCACAAATTATGCTCCAGTAGACGAATATATTCCCTATACCCAAAGCGTTACATATTCGACCTGTCGTGCATAGAATGTGTAGTTCAAGGTCCGAAGGTGTACACTGAGGCTCACCATCCCTCATTAGCTGAGCATCCGGACCGCATGTAAAATTCCGATGAAGAGCCAAGGTCTCTTACACGCGATGGGAAACCATGCCCAGAAAAGGCAATTGTCTTGAGTTAGGTAGGTCGACCGCGAAATGATCTCCGGCTGATGCTAACACAAAGTGGTGTACAGGCCAGCTTTAGTGTCCGTCGAGTATTGACCTTCGTATTTCCTGCAAGGATCGAACTGAAGATGAAGAAGCGATACCGTTGTTGACATTTACAGGATCATGGACTCCTGTGATGTGAAAGGATGGCACTTTGTCGAGTAGTAGGTACAGAATTCGTGTCTATCCCCAAGAGGGAAAACATCCCCGATCCATATCAGGACTAGAGGATGATCATACACCGGTGTGTCAAAGCTGTGATCTGAAGTCTCGCGCTATAGTGGTCATTGTGATGTCCCTCGAGTCACAAGTCCATCACTCAGCTTCCTGGTCATGGATTCGTAATGACTATAGAGAAATCTTGTGCTGGCTCGAGACCTCTTGAATCTTATGCAAGTTTTGCAAAAAGCTTTCCCGGGCGGGGATAGGCGACCGGTATAGTCTCGTGATGATAAATCAGAAGATGTCTGAAAAGCCGAAGCCGTCATTGGGGGGCTTCGAACCTTTATACAATAACTATTGGCCCCAAAATGGACATATCGGCTTCCGTACCGATCGGCTTTGAAGCCGAAAGGGCTGCGTGGCTGTTTAAGCTTTACGATAGATATGTGAGGTTGTCTCATAGAGGAGATGATAGTGTTATATGGATCTCGGGTGCCATTTCCGACAACATCGTATGTAAACGGATAAAATATTGTCGGGAAGATTAAGTTTGTCCAAGCTTCCTAAATTAAGAAGAGAACAACAGGTTAAGAAGGTTATCGATCGTAAACTATATAATCATTGCTCATCTATAGGCTTAACTTTTAAACGGAAAAACAGAAATATTCAGATATTCACTGCTATGAATCAGCAGTAGCCTCGGTCTTCTCCTCACCTTCCTTCTTCTCCTCGTCCTCTCCATAGTTCTCCAACTTCATATCCTTAAGGCCGAGCTCCTCCTCTTCCTCATCTGTACGGGTATAGTTCTCACGCTGGATCTTGGGGTCAGGAGCAGGAGGGTCAACAAGAGGCTGAACATAACTGCTCGCGAAAGGATCGGTAAGGATGATTGTGAAAGACTTATCACCTCGGATAGCGGCATCAAGACCCTCAAAGAATGCATCCCATTGGCTCTTCTCATCGGTGGCAAGAGAGTCACCACCTTGGCCAGGGCCGTTGGCCTCGAAGATCTGAGAATGAAGATCACCACGGACCTGTGTTAGAAGACCCTCAACAGTGGTGAAGCGACCACCGAGAGTACCGGGGTTGACCTGAAGCTTGAGCTCAGGGCACTCCAGACCACAAGTCTCGCTCTTGAGAATATCACGGGCCAAGTCGGTGCTGTCCTCGACTTTGAGGGTGATCTTCTCACCCAGCTCAGGAATCTCACCACCAGTCTTGACATCGTTGGAGCGGTAGCCACAGTCGTCACAGACAGTGGACATGAGGACGACCTGCTTAAAGTGAGGAATATCGACCATCTTCATGTGAGTGGTGCAGGGGCGCATGCAGCCAGGGCATGTGGCAGGGAAGCTGTAGACCTCATTAGGGATGATCTCTCCCTCAGCGGTCAACCCGGGGTTCTGCGCTTGCTGAGCGTTGGCGTCGGTGTCGGAGATACCAAGAGCGGCGTTTTGTTCAGCAGTTCGGGCATACTCGTGCTTCTCCCACTTGCCAACACCGTCCTTGAGATCAGGAGCGATGAATGAGTTTCCGGCAGGATCGTCGACCCAGACACGGAAGGGGAAAGAGTCGCCCATCAACATGGCGCGACCCTTGGCAATGATCTCAGCAATTTTGATATAGACCTCAGGAGCCTGCTCCTTCCGTGCCTCTTGCCCCATCTCAAGGTCATCAATGACAGTAGTCAAAAGACCCTCAACATTTGTCAACTGACCGCGACCAGCAGGAATCTCGAGGTCAAGCTCAATAAACTTGACGGTAGAGGTATCGGACTTGACAACCTGTCGCGAAAAGTCGGCGAGGTTTGTCAGGCGCAACTCGTAGTGGGTTCCCTTGGGTTGGACGGTTCCGGCCGCCTGGATCTCGTTGTTCTGAAGGTTGCAGTGTTCGCAAGAGAAGGACATGATAACTACCTCCCGGAAGTAGGGGATCGCAGTAAGAAGAAGTCGGGTCATGCCCTTGAAATTTCTGTTAGATCTTTTGGTATGCGCTTTTTGAGGCGATAATGAGACTCACGTTCTCGCCGCAGTTCATGCAAAGAGACTCGATCTCTTCAACAGCGCGCTCATCATCGGCATTCTGGGCTTCAGCAGCAGCAGGCGCAAGGTTCTTGACTTTGTCGCCGATGCTCTGGAAGAACTCCTCGGGAGTTTGCTTGTTGACGTCTTCGGTAGCCATTTTTACGTCTGCTGTAATTGAATCGTGAAAATGGTCGTTTTGGTGGTGGTTGAGTCCGAGTCCGATCTAATGGAGGGGTCATGAAATTTTTGGAGGGGCAACTGAACTAAGCCCGGTTATGTCATGGGGTCCAGGGTGCAGAATTTGGTGGGCGGCAGGCGCTAGAATGTTCGGGACGCAAGAAAAAGTGATTGTGGCTCGATGGCAGCCTGAGATGACTCAGTCTCAGTCTCTTTCCAAGAACATGAGTTGGGGCCGAGATTTCATCTAACCAATTAGACTCAAGTTACCCAAAACTTCAATATTGAAGACAGGCAGAGATGGCTACAGGTCCCGGTTGCAACAAATCTGCCTCATTTCATGAAATGAGAGAGACTAAGAGGGTTCGCAGTTTGCTGCTTTTGTCCTGAAAGCAAAGCTTGAAGACCAGCCTTTCGATTCTTGGCACGTTTCTTGCTGCTAGCATTTGTACTTGGCTTTGCTGGTTCAACTGGTGCAGGCGCAGAGGTCTTGTTGGGTTTGTTCTGAGCTGTCTTACGTCTCACAGCAGGTCCTGGAGCTGGGAGAGAGATTCTTGTATCTCGTTGACAGTTGTCGCAGTGAAGAATCTTGCATGGTCCCTTGGGCTCCTGGCTGTTTCTGGAGGTTGAATAGGTGCCAGGCTTTGCACCCTTTGTTTTCTTTTGAATGCTCTTTCGAGCGTCCAATCTCAGCGTGGCTCCTTGGCCTGGTATCATCAAGATCCCACAGCCTCCGCACACATGTTGTCGTTGAATATCAGACACTGATATTCCGTGCTGTGAAAGAAGGTTACCGCGTTGGCTCATGAGATAAGCTGAAGTTTCGGGAGCTGTAGTGCGTAGGAGGTGTGCTGCATCGGTGAGAAAGTCAACTGTTCCTGGAAGCTCTGATAGTGCCATTTTTGTAGAGCTGAAAGAAGAATGATGTCTCTTGATTTGTGGTAGTTGACTTTGAAGTTGAGTCTCAAAGATGCGATGTTCGAGCTTGAGGTTAGAACCTTGACGGACAGCAAGTAGAAAGTGGGTCTGGTCAGATACAGGCTGACCCACGATTGGCCAGTCGAACTCTCAACTGGCAAGCTTCCAATTTACAAGCCTCACCTAACAAACTTGCATCTTTCATATACCTATGGATATCAGTTTGCACGCGGACTCTCATTTATTTATTTTATTTTATTTTATTTTTCTTTTGTTCTGTTTCTAATCATGACGTCAAGGTCTCTTTCTGGCTTCCTTACCTAAGACATCCGGATGTCGTTAAAACATCCAACTTTGGAGAGCTCTATGAGCGACGGACTTCCCACTTAACCTCGTTGATGCTCACTTCCTCGTTGGACTTCTCATCGTACTCAAACCATTCGCCCTCTTCCAGCTCGATGCCAGTAAACTTGGTATTGGTCTCGATACCCTCAGCGAGCCACTCGCCCTGCCACCATGTCAGTACTCGTCACTGTATTATGAGCGGTTCTCGTACCTCTGCCTTGAATTCAACGAATTCAAGACCTCGGCAGTCGAATTCGATGATCTTCTGAGCCTTGGCTGGCTCGCCCTGCTCGTAAGCTGCAGGTCCGGACTTGACAGATGCCGACGACTCTCGCTTGACATCATATTAGCGAAGCGCAGTTTATGCAATCTGGAGACTCTCACCTTGCAGTTCTTACACTTCCAAACGAAATTGGCCTCTCCTCGGCTTCCGCTCATCTCGTTGGTCTCCTAAGCAAGACTATCAGCCTATGCCCAATCACACAGATTCGGTAATGCGTACAAAACGGTTGACTCCGACATAGTTTGGGTGTGTCTCCCGGCAAGAGGTACACTGAACCTTGAACATGTACCAGAAAGGGTTGTCTTCAGTATCGACAGGTCGCAGGTTGGTGACCCTATTATATTGAGATTGCTCACGTCAGTGAAGCTCTAGACAGCAAAAACTCGTTTAGGACATACCCTTGCAAGTCAGCTGTCAGATATAAAGCAAACATGGTGACTGTATGAGGGAACAAAGAAGGAAGGTTTCTGTTGAGAGGTAAGGACAAAATATTCGTAAACTGCTGTAATCTTGGAGGTAGTCTACAGTTGGCCCAGAGCTACTATCGAAGAGCTTCTGGTCGTGGATGGTGGGGTGTGAGAATAGCGCCTAACCACGGTCAACGAGCGTAATGTCCACGTGACTTCAATAATCGAACCATCTGTGACTGGCTAATTTCATAGTTCCAATGGCTCCATCAAACACCTCAATTGAATGATTGCTGTCAACGTCAGCTCCCAATCGCCCTAGAGCTATGTCCTGAACGTCTGGTCACCACCTAAAATGCAGGCTTTGTGGTCGAGAGCCGGTCAGGCTCATCGTTGCGGTTGCCGCGCTTGCGAGACAGTTGTGAGCACTCTCGGCCGCCGAGTAACGACCGCGGCTCGACCACGCAAAGTCACCTTTGCCGATATCTTCACAGCATGCTACAGTTCCATGTTTGCGACTGCCGCCATTGTCGATGCCGTACGAAAGGAAGACAGACGACAGGAACTAGACCGGCAATTGGAGGAGACAAGGAGGGAACTGGCACAATTAAAACTCCGAAACCTCGAAGCGGGTCAAAGGACGAGCGACAACGATTCCGCTCACGATGGCATCTCCCTTGGTCAAATGAATCACCTATGGGAGTCTATCAAGGAGATATACACGAACCGACCGTTCATGAAGGAGATCGATAAGCCTGCCACCATCCGGATCGACGAGTTCTTGAACCGAGTCCACATCGAACAATATGAATGTCCCGATCAGGAAACAATGGATGCTTACCGACGTACGGACTATGAGCGCCTCGAGCAGGCTATTGTTCGCGAGGAAACGGACGACAGTATCTCTCACAGGAGGCCAATGAACTCGAAGCAGCTCCATAATGCCGGGCGCACGCTCAATCATCTTATCCAGCAATTACTCAAACGAGCCAATGCTCATGACAAATCTGGCTCACCGTGTCCCAGCTTTGACGAGGCTGTCGAACTTGCAAACAGGAGCCCTTCTGACAAGTATCTTGTGGAGTCAAATATCGAAATGGTGAAGAAGAACCGTGTCAACTTGAACCACGGTCTCCGTGAGGTTGTTGGCTCACCAACATTGAGTCTCAAGGAGAAAGTTGGCAGAGTGTGTTACAACCTGCTTGTTTCTGCCTACCCATCTGATATGCACACATACAACACATTAATAGTGGCTTTTGACAAGCACGGTTACAAATATTTATCAGAATCAGTAGTCAATTCTTTCTACTATTACAGAAGACTTAGGCCGACGCCATCGACATTTGTGGCCATCCTGAACCATTACAAAAACTCGGGCAATCACGGTCGATTCTTGCGTAGCCTGGCATGCGTTGCTGGACTCGACGGCGAGACGGGGGCCAAGTTGAGACGCAGGCTAGCAGACAGTTACGAACCGTCAAGAGACGGTCGCAACAGGGTCCAGACATGGACACAAACGGGTGACTATTTTTGGGAGCATGCGCCGCTTGATAAGCCCCTTATTGAGGCTACTATTCAAGGTCTTCTCCACTTCAAGCTTTTCGACCAAGCTGCTTCGTTCTTTGTATCGTGCATGAGGGCCAGGGTTACCCTCAGTACACAAACCATCAAGCAGTTGTTCGATGAGTGCATTGTCGCTCTCGATTGGAGGTCTGCAGTGCGTCTGATACAAGGATTTACAGAATGCGTGAAGACATGGCCTTCCATGCTGCTTGGCAGGGATCAAGATACAGCCTATCTTATTAGCCGGGTGCATGTTCTGCTCGATATTGCCGGCCTGCGAGGTTCGAGTGGTGAAGTATCTAAGCCAGCTCTTGACAATCTGTCAATATCCAGTCCTGGATTCCGACGGTTCCTCAGCGACCTAGCAGCAGCAAGTTCAACATCCCAGCTGGAGACACAAGATTCAACAGCCAGCATTACCCAGTCTTCAGGAAGAAGGTTACTTCAGATTGAGGCTCTATGGAAGGAACAAGATTTGGTTGCAAAGACGATACGCTCTATCGAAAGCAAACTGCTATATCCAGATTTTTCTCAGGCTTTCCGCGAGTCGATGGCCTCTCATATTGGAAATACTGCAGCGAACAATGTGGTAGAGCTGAATGAAGAGATCATGGACCTTTTCTCACGATTGCCACAATCAGACCAGGCTGAGCAAGCCATTGCAGAGTGCAAGATCTTCGAAGACACTTGTTATCTTCGTTTTGGTAGTACCCTTGTTGAAAGTGGTAGCAGCGTTATTGAAGGTGGTGACAGGGTTGCTGAAAAGATGCAAATGTCGAGACGGACAATGGCAAACGAGCAAGTTGCAGAGACTTCGGTGTTGTTACAAGAGGATGGGCCAGATATGCTCTCAAAACGAAAGAAGATAGCGGTTAAGCGGGTAAATGCAGCAGAGCGTAAGCTGCGGGCGACACCAACGAGGTTGACTGCATGGCCAGTGACAGATCAACATGCAGGATATTTGGAGAGGGCAAGTTTCGGCTAGCTTTGGAAAACAACGAGCCGCAAGTAAATATAAATGTTTCACTTGCATACATCCTTTTACGTTGATTTTTACTACTTGGAACTGTACTTATATATATACTTAGGATAGGATAGATTCTAGCATTTGCATGCATCACAAGAGACATGAATAGATTTTGTACACGTAGCTTAAGAGCAATTTCTCTAACTTTGAGCATAATTCTTGTACACGTTACTGTATCATAAGCATTACTTACCGTAGAAATCCCTTATCATGAGCATATCATCCTTCCATCATATTCAAGGTGTTGTACTGTACCTCGGCCTGGACAAGTTTGACAAGGCGCGTGCAGCTAAAAAGCGCCGCCAGCGCCGCCACTAAGCGTTTCCGTTCGTCATCGTGGGTTATCCCCTGGTCATGAATAGATTATTGGTGTTGATCGCACAGTATGTTAGCACTCTTGACGATGGCATCCAACATGGCGGTCAAAAGTCGTTCGTATAGAGCCCGCCTTTCAGCTTGCACTGTATCCAAATGCAGCGCCATGCTCTGACAGGTTCCAGGGTCACGATGCGACTTCTCGAATGGGTGCGACCTGAATCGTACGGGCCAGTCACGAGGTCGCACACGGTCCACGGGGCCAATTGGATCGGCAGGGTCGACTACAGTAAGACTAATAATAAGGGTTCTTCTTTCCAAGAAAACGGTAAGGTACAGTATCGAGTACCTACCTACCTAAGATAGGTACCTACCTAGTCTAGGTACTATATGTACCTGAGGAATTGGAAGGAACAGCCCGGTACTTTGAGCTACTCCAAAACACAAGCAGGTGTGCAGGTACTGTACATCCCTGTAGAGGAATTCTCTCCACAGGATTGGACCTCATTGATCACATCAAGTTCGTCTCAGTGGAGGGCTCCATCCATCACCCATTGAATCCAACGAATGTTGTTTCAACAAGGAAAGGACCTTGCTTTTTTTTTTTTTTTTTTGGTTTGCTGGGCTTGTTTAGCAAAATCGGTTTCCGAGCGGGATCCATTGCCATTACATACATATTCTCCAGCAGCGGCGTCATTGCTTCTCCCTTTCTTCTCTCTTCTGACACCATCTTTGTCGTGACCGACTTTGTGAGAGTCAGATTCTCTTCTCTCGTCTTGTTGACTTGCGAATTCATGAGCTATACTTCACCCGCTCTATCGCCGCTTGGTCAAGATAACGCATACTCTTAAGTTGTTTGCGCAAACTTGATTTGACGTCACTAGATCGCGATCGACCATTGTGTCGCATTACACTGCATCCTGCGAAACATTATTGAAAACTCTCTTTTTTAGCAGTTGATCAGGTTGTGATTGTGCGCCGAAGCCAATTCTGTTCAACAGCTATAAATTGTCCGGGTGGTATAAACGCGGTGTGCTTTTCCAGTCTATCTTTACCGCGCTACGGTCATACCGTCCACCGATACTTATTCTTTCTTTGTTCTCTTATCGAAAGATCTGCACAGCATGAAATTCGGAAGAAAGTAAGTTACTCACACAATTCACATTGATCAACAGTCGACTTACTTCTGCCAGTCTACCGCGCAACCAGGTCCCCGAATGGGCGGCCTCGTACATCAACTACAAGGGTCTCAAGAAACTTGTGAAAGCAGCAGCAGAGAAAGCAAAGAATGGAGAAAATGTGGATCCAGCAGGTGGGCGGCTTTGAACGACTCTTGGTGTCGCAGACTGAGCCTCTCCCCTAACTACCGATACAGAATTCTTTTTCGCTCTTGATCGAAACCTCGAAGATGTCGACTTTTTCTACAACAAGAAACTAGCCGAGTTCTGCCGGCGGTTGAACCTCCTCCAAAATCGATATGGGCGAACCCCCGACGTTGTCGCTACCCTGGACCAGGATGAAGTTGAAGAAGTCATGGGCGCTCTGCTTGAGCTGAGAAGTCAATTCCGAAACTTACAATGGTTTGGCGAGATTAATCGCAGGGGCTTTGTCAAGATCACAAAGAAACTCGATAAGAAAGTTCCTGATCTTGTTACTCAGCGTCCCTATATTACAACGAAGGTCGATGTCAAGCCTTTTGCCAAAGAAGCAAATACGGCGAGACTTCTTAATGAGATTAACAGGTGGATGTCAGTGCTTTCAGAGGCTCAGACGTTTAATGATACCATGTCTGAACACTCGACCCGTTCGCTGGGGCGAGCTTCAGCCAAGGGTATGTTAAGTTTGCCTCAAGCTCAGCTCGATGCGCTTGACCAGGCCGTGCGAAATCACGACGTCTCTGCTCTGGAGGAGGGTCTTAAGGAGTGCAATGCAATCGAAGAAGGTGCTCAGCCACTGCTACTGGGCCTTCTACAGCGGTCGATTTCTGCACGCTCCAGGACATGCATCTCTTTCCTTCTTTCAAATCTCAAGACTCTTGAGGAGCCAGATGATATCAACAGTCGCAACTGTATTCATCGTCTAGTTATCCACATCGGACGCACAAAAGCTACTAATTGGGAGCAAGACTCCAAGTCTCACCCTGTGCCTGCAGGCTCGCAGTTCAGTAACAAGCATCTTGAACCAGGCGTGACCACCTCAAAGGCTGCCAAGTCGTTGAATCAAAACGAGTCTCTTCTCCTGAATAAGGACGATGAGGCTGTGCAGCTATTCATCTTCTTACTTGACAAACTGCGCCCGGAGCAGAGGATTGCGCTCAAGAGCCGTGATTCCTTCGGGCGTATGCCACTTCACTACGCAGCCCAGTTCGGCATTGTAGTAGTGTGCCAGATAATAATGTCCAAGATGCAAGAGTGGGACCAATTCCATGTAAAGGATGGTATTGACACACCCGAGTGGCAGGACAACGATGGCTATGCGCCCCTTCACCTTGGTGTTGTGGGAGGCCACCCCCTGACGACCCAGGCACTCCTGCAGGGCGAGAACTGGGAAGGAAGTAGTAAAGGCAAAGCTGGTATTCGAAAGTCTATCGCTAAATCAGGCGCCGTGCTGGCTATCGCTACAAAGGCCAACTATAGTGTTATCGTGCAGCTCCTGATAGAAGCTGGTGTTGACATCAACTGGAAGGACAAGACTGGTGAGACTGCGCTTCATGTCGCGGCTCGATTTGGGCACATCGAGTGTGCTCAGATTATTCTAAAGGGAACACCGGAACAGAAAGCAGACCTGGAAGTCACCGAGGGCACCTACTCTTGGACCCCTCTTCACGTTGCTGCTGTGGATGGCAAATTCAGTGTGGCCGAGCTTCTAGTTGAAGCTGGGGCAGACATCACACGTCTTGACTCATCAGGATGGACTGCAAGGGAGCATGCTGCGCTACGCGGACATATGGACATCGCACGACTGCTTGAAACCGATACAGAGGAAGCTGAATCTCCCCCAGTCAGACCCGTCGACACATTGCAACCCACCCCCTCAGATATGTCATCTATCGACGAGCGTCGCTCGAATGGCAACAGTATGAACAACACGGCACGCTCTCCTGACGCTATCAAGAGTTTTGGACATCGTTATCTAACCAACGAAAGTCTCGTTCTTGTTAGCCTTGGGTCCATGGATATGCGGAAGAATGTAGAGCCAGTCAGCTTGGACCGTGTTCCTCTTACTGAGGCTCACAACACGCAACTTGACACTGCGCTTTCCATTGTGGTGTCTGCTACTGGTGCCCATGGTGAGCCTACCACTATCGATCTTCCGGTGCATGATAGCATCTCAACTGAGCCCATCGTCTTCATGACATCAGATGCGGCCAAGGTGAAGCTTCTTTTTGATATTGTTCCGACGTACTCGGGCAACGACAAAAACAAGGTTGGGCGTGCTGTTGCACTCCTTTCCTCCGTGAAGCCAACTCTGGGGTCTCGCCGTATGAACCTGCAGGGAGATGTTTGTGTTCCCATCATGTCAAGTAACTTTGATGTCATTGGCACCGTCAACTTCAACTTCTTGGTCATCACGCCTTTCCATCATCCCAATATGGAAATCACCTCTAGGCAGACATATTGGAAGAAGTTGGAATCCACCATGTTGATCGGTCACCGAGGACTCGGCAAGAATCTGACGAGCAACAAGTCTCTCCAGCTGGGAGAGAACACTCTGCCATCTTTCATTGCAGCGGCTAATCTCGGAGCCCATTACGTCGAGTTCGATGTTCAACTGACCAAAGATCATGTCCCAGTCATCTATCACGACTTCCTCGTTAGTGAAACAGGTATTGATGCCCCTGTACATACTTTAACGTTGGAACAATTTTTACACATCAACTCGGACAAGAGCCGAGATTCAAAACAACAGTCAAAGAAGAAACCTCTTCACTCTGGGGAACCTGGTGATTTCCGAGCGCGCAGTAACAGCGTGGGACCGCAACGCTCGCAATCTATGGGGTATGCTGGCAGCGGACTCGACGACTTGGACGAGCGCATGAAGCACACAAAAGATTTCAAAGAGCAGGGCTTCAAGGGCAACACGAGAGGAAACTTCATTCAAGCTCCCTTTGCCACCCTGGAGGACCTCTTCCGGGAACTGCCCGAGCACGTTGGCTTCAACATTGAGATGAAATATCCTATGCTACACGAGAGCGAGGAGCACGAGATGGATACGTATGCAGTTGAGCTCAACTCCTTCTGTGATACTGTGCTTTCCAAAGTCTACGATCTTGCCGGGGAACGTCAC
Organism: Fusarium camptoceras; assembly: GCA_004367475.1. NCBI lineage: Eukaryota > Fungi > Ascomycota > Sordariomycetes > Hypocreales > Nectriaceae > Fusarium > Fusarium camptoceras. The sequence goes on from QGED01000004.1 coordinate 76,434, forward strand.
ATTATTTTCAGCTCTTTCAACCCCGACATCTGTTTGTGTCTGAGCTATAAGCAGCCTTCTATTCCTATTCTCTTCCTAACGGATGCGGGCTGTTGTGATGTTTGTGATATCCGTGCTTCGTCCCTTCAGGAGGCGATTCGTTTCGCTAGTCGGTGGAACCTGCTTGGTATCGTTGCCGCTGCGGAGCCTTTCATCAACAGCCCCCGTCTGATCAAGATTGTAAAGGAGAACGGAATTGTATGCTTCAGTTACGGTTTACTAAACAACGATCCTATCATGGTTCAGGTAAGCCTCGCTAAACATAACAGAAATGATTCAAATTTACTGACATATGTTACAGCGTCAGGTCAAGCAGGGTATCGACGCCGTCATTGTTGACAGCGTCCTTGCCATCCGAAAGGGACTGACAACCGGAGAGACACCTGCCGAGTTTGCCAACGGGGAGGCTGAAACAAACGGCACACTCAAAACGACTCACGAGCTCAGGGAGAAGTTGGACGAATTGACAGTCAACGGTGCGGGCCCTCGAGCATAACATGCTCGAGGTTGTAATGTGCCAGATAGAGTGAAGTGAGCAGGAATCTGACCTTGAACCCTTGCCTCACGCAATAGATCTGCTCAAACTGTGGTAATAATAGATAGTAGACGATATCTATGATGAGGCCATGACACGGGGATTACCAACACCAGGATCATCAAGTGTATTTGACGCTCTCAATTCGTCGAGTGAGAATAGCACCATGCTGATGATCACGTTTATGTGACTTTGAGCAATCATCATACAGCATCTCCCCATGCAGTGTGGGTGGTATTTTGTGATGAAAACGGTTCAAACACCATCATCGCACCTGAGATAAGGATTCGTACAACCGATGGGCCTTCCTGTCGTACGATTCTGCAGTTCCATAAGCCATGTCTCACAACGAGCCTATCTCTAGCTACAGGAAAAACAAGATCTACAGCTGTGCCGCATCGTTGGGAAATGCTACAAGGACCAGGGCATAAGCCGAGATATGTACGGGTACTTGCCGTGTTGATCTTCAAGGTTTCTCTACTGGGGCTGTGCATGTTTCGAAGGCAAGGAGTACGGAGCGGAAACAGTCAGCCGGTGGCTCCAAGCTATACAAAGAGGCTCATGTGTTTCTGCCAGACTCGGATGAACAAGGTCGCCGAGGGCAGTGTCCGGAAACGGAAACGGGATTCTTCTCTGGGACGGATATGTTTCAACCGTCTTCCCGACACCGTTTATGAACGAGAATTGTCGTTTATGTCTCGGCGGTATAGACGTACAAAGAGACAATGTCTCAGTAGTCACTGAACTAAGTTGGGCAGGCGTTGGCGTTGGCTTTGGCTGGCTTTGTCCCCGTCCAAAGACTAAAGAGTGTGACGACGTCTGGGCATGTTGCATAGTAGGCAGGGTGAGGAGAAACATGGCTTGCTCGCTTCACTTGACTCACTAACTGCATCAGTGATAGTATGTCTAACAGAACTGCCCCAGATTCAGAAGGGCATCGAGATATGTCTCTTAAGCTCTCTTTTGGTGGTCCTTGGTCCATTTTTGGCAGGAAAAAAGAAGGCCCTTATTCGTGGAAGCTTTAGTCCGAGTAAAGTGAAGCTAAAGATCTCTTGAGTTGAAGACATTTTCTTGCTCTAGGGTGATCCGTCAGATTGGCTACGCAACTGCCGATAGTCTGGGAGAGAAAAGAAAGTAAGGCTAATAGAAAACCGGGAAAATTGTATCCAAGATGGCTGACAAGTCAAACTGTCAAATGCGGAAGATTGTGACATGATCGACCTTTGGTGGAGTTGGGTGAACTAGTTGGCAGCTGAACCAAGAACTAGAGCTTACGATGTAACTTTAGAGAGACCACTTTCTTGTATGATGTCTGTCATAACCGACAGCTCAAGTTGGTTTCCCATGCTGCTTGATTCAGATTTGTACCACTCGGTGGTGAGAATAACTCTCATGTTTGACCCAGACAGGCAAGCAAGAGTATCGGTCGCACCGATTGGTCTTCCTTCAGTGTCCTCTTAACAGTTGAGGAGTAGGTTGCGAAAGACTGCTGATCAAGGACAATATCGTATCGTATTGCGGGCTGTGCCTGATTGACAAGGAACCTAGGGCTGTCAAGCAACAATGCCAACTCTGATATAAGCAAGGTACAACAGGGCACCGTACAATAGAAGTGGTGAGGCGGGAGACTTGTCGTACAATGGGCGAGTGGTTATACACGATAGACACCAACATCACGGTCAACACGGAGGCTAACTAACCACAAGTTGCCTAATACGCGCACCACGCGATGCAACACAAGGGGATGGTGCCTACCAACTGGGCGATCCGCGGCCAGGATGTGATGGTAGAATTGCAACCTTCAGGGTGCTGTACGTCGGGCGTGTTGTGGAGGGCGGGAAATGACGCCTCATGGTAAGGAATTAAATCCACTGGAACAAAAGCAGATATTTCTCGATATTTCTTTTTTCCCTTTCTTCTCGCCCGTCTGCAGTCCTCGTATTAGGACACCCTTGCAACGTTGGCATTATGTGGTAAACTGTTAAGATCTGGGGGAGCAGGCTAAGCGAAATTCTGTCATATATCATATTTTTATGGGGCAAGGGAGAAAGACAAAGCTGAGAGACCACAATTTAACTGCGGAATAGAAGGTGGTACCGTTAGTTTATCGAGTCATGCCAGTAACGTAAATCGAAAGTATACAGCCAAATTTGAGGTATAGCCATCAGTCAGAGAGCGGCAGAAGGAAATAGAATTGAGGCTCACCGGATGACTAGGATTCTTGTTACAGTATGTTCGGAAACCATGCCTATCTCATCGTGTGAAGTTTGAGGCTACCACGACATGACAAGGTTTCAAGATGCTGAAAAGACTTCCAAGACTCTTGGGCAGCAATAATTGCCAAAGTCAATATCAAGTTGCCCCGTTCCTGGCTACCGCGTTCCGTATAGGATGACCCTGATGGCAAGAGATTGCACATCCACGGTTCAGAGCATGTTGAAAGATAGTTTCGCCCAAAAGCACCATAAGCTTTTCTTCGTTCGAAGGTCTGAGTTGTGATTTCGTCAGGAAACGTGCTTTACGTACTTCTATCAGTGTAGTTGTTGGCTAATCACGTATGGAGAACCTTTTCGACACTCATAGTTTGTACCGCAATATTTGCTTTGTCGCATCTTGACAGGGAGGTAAATGACGTGACTGAGAGTTTATCTTGGTACAGTACCCCTTAAGCTCCGAGGAAACGGATAATCGGTTGAGTATTCGCTTGGACATCGGCACGTCTATGTGAGTTTACTGTAGAATGTCAGCCTCATGTGCGAACAGTAAGCTTGTCATATCACTCTACTGTTGGCACTACTGTGGTGCCGTTTCCGTTGGCAAACTCAATGATATTCCCTCCGCTCGATACCCTCCCTGAGAGTTTGCAGATCATCAGCAGCGTATAGAGCGTTCCGTTCATGATTGCAACATGTCCAACCACCCCACGCCTTCAAGGAACCCATCTGAGTACAGACTTGGTCGTAGTGCAAGAGAAAGCCTCAGTGGGGTTCTATCAGCTGGTCTTGAACAAGAAGAAAAAAATCATCCTAGTCATCCCAATCACACAATGACTCGTTGCGCCAAGAATCAGCACGAGTTGCAAGGGTAGAGCGTAACGTTTTCCGCTCTACATGCCAGGGGCACTCGGCCGGTTGCTTTTCTCATCACATCAGAACAAAGACCCTCTTTGGAGTCGACGTGAAGCATTCAATTGTCTATCACAATCAATCATTTAGTGAAAATTATCATTCTGGTTTTGAAAGCTCCCAGCATATGCCGGGGCTCTACTTCGTAACTCCCCCCAATGCTCACCCTCAGCACAGCCTCGTGATGAATATTGAGTCCACAACAATATTTAAAGTGGCCTCGAGGGTTAGTGAATAGTAAGTGATAGTTAGGTTGACAACGCGGATCCAGCTGCGGAACCGACTTACTGATCAACGCCAGCATGATATTGAGATACCGCCCTGGCCGCCGTGCCTGCCCAGGTCCCACGTCAGCGGAATGCAGCTGCCGGCGATGCCGTAGAGCCATACGTAGAGAGCTCTGCAAGAAGCCGAAGTCAATCCAGTGATTTACATGTTGCAGCTATGGACATGCCCTAGATGCCCTCTAACAGGAGTATTGAGCCTGTCACAGCACCATGCGGTTGGTGACGGTTCTAACGGTTCGTTCCGTTGCTTCGAATTGTTTCATCGTTGAACATTCTGCAGTACTGGCGCCGGGCGCTTTGAACTTGCCACGTTTTTCGATGTTCCTAAGCTCAACGTGGTGTAAATGGTGTATAATGGCCCCAGTCATTAGGTTTAGTCACTTTAGTGTATTTTCAAGTGATCCATGACTCGAGCTGCTTTGTGCCGCGAGCCGTCGAAACATCTGGGATATTTCGTAGCGTGTAGTAATGAAACAATAGCAACTGTAGTTTGGCCTCGTTCCGAGGTTGTCAATTGGGCTCATCACGAGTCTGGGACACCACGTGTGGTGTGGTGTACCAACGGCAAGATTTGTAAGAATACCCACACGGTAGGTGCCGCCAACATTGGCCTCGATATACACAAGTGCATCCGTCATTCAACGGCAGTTGTAGCTTGCTCTTGCGCCAGATCTGCTCCTGTTGTGCACTAGCAACGGCATATGAGAACCCGCATGAAAGTCGGACCACCGAGTCCGTCAGAAGCTAAACGGGCAATCGTACTGCCCAACACGAATGTAATTTTACTGTATCATCGAACTCCTCACGGCAGAAGGACCCTGTATGCATGGCGAACTGCTTAACCAGATTGGCCAACAATATCTCTTTCAACATGCCCAGTTAAGTTTGAGACTGTAACGTTGTAAAGTCATCACCTCCAGCATTCAGCCTGGCAGGGGCGATACTGTAGCCTGGTGGTACAAGCCGGCAGTCATAGATAGAGATTTCGACAAGGGCCTGAAACCTTTGTCGATCGCGAGAAATATGTGCCATTGTATAGATGCAGGCGGTTGCTCTGATTGGTCCGTATCCGAAAGAGACCTAGTTTGCGAGCTTGCGTTACATTGGGGAGTGTATTGGACTTCTGGGCATGAATGGATGCAAGTGGAAGATCATCCAAATCACCAGGAGGCCCTGCTGGGAAGAGCCGAAACCCAGAACGTCGCCCCGCCTGTCAGTTCGGTTAGGACCGCTAGTTCATCCACATCCCTGCCGCTACATGGAATATCCCGTCAAGCGACTGTGGTTCAGGCATCTGATAAGAACATGGTTAATACGTTGTATTGTGGCGATCCAGCGCTACATGAGGGCGAAATTCGGTTCAGCCTGGTTCGAGGTCCAGATAGTATAAAATAATCATAACATGAACGGTAGTTGTTGTTAGTGGCGGTGCAGGGATTTGCGGGAGGCGTAGTTACAATATTTGTCCTTCGAAGTTCTTTCCAATTGTGGTATTGTTAATCACGGTTGAGCAGATAGACAACAACGACTGAATGCCCCAATTCAGTTACGGTGTTGCAATTCATGAACCAAGTGTTTGAGTTTTGACTGTCCAAATTGTGGTGGTTGTTCGCAGATTTGTTCCCGCGCGCCCTTGAATCAAAAAGGCTGTAGCTCGCAATGGCAAATCGTTTATTGCTGGAACGAAGAAGCCACAATTGCTTGGCTGAAGCTAGCCCTTCGAGATAAGTTCCTATGATTTGGCGGAGATAGGGGCAACAGGCTATATGATACGATCCGTGTCGGTGCTTCTAGCCCCAGAAAGGCGAGTCATGCCGGGACAAATTCCATGGTTATTCCGCGTTTATTGACGGATAAACGTCGAGATCGAGATCGTTGCAGAAACATAGTCAATGCTTCTTTTAGTGCTGTTCAGGGGTAATTGGCCCCAAGCTGGTAGCTCAAGAACGATCCTCCAACTGAGCACGGTGGCCCGCGATAGCTTTGACATCCATCGTGGTTTCGGTAACCTGAGACGATAGAATGGTCCGTGCCACTCTGGGCGTTGTTTGTGGCTGTCTAAAGGTAGGTAAATTAGTGAGCCAGTGTTAAAACATAAGAAGAAGGTCATTTACTGTACTATCTTGCAGGCATGACAAATGAACCTTAGGAGCTTGGGATTTGCGTGGAATTTCCCCATTCAGCAACCGTCAAGACAAGGGAAAGTGAGTCTCCGAGGCTAACAGTTGTCTAAGCTGCAGCAAGTGTGTATCACCAGCAGTCGAGTTGATGAATTTGGAAACTGTCTTGTCGTTGTTCCTTAGCTTGGGGAGTGTATACCGTACTCCAATGTCTGAAAGTGATCCGACCCGACCACACCCAAAGTTTCCTGATTAGTGACCAGACACACGGCACGTGGCATTCGACACTAAATCAACCGTTGTTTTGAGATAGTCTCAGCCTCTCAGATCAGTTCATCGCCCGGAGTCCGGAGTCTGGAGCTTGCAGGACTAGACGCATATCGTGACGGCACTTGGACTTGTTCCTGAATTGAGGAACCCGTTCGGATACCGCCCGGCAAGCGACTTCTGTGCGTTTCACGGGATGCACAGAAAATAGATCGACACGAGATGCGAGATGCACGTTCGGTCTGTGCCAGCTGGGCGTGTTGGACGCGGGTGGTTGAGGTGTATCAGTATCTTATCTGCTGTTTGATGCAGGCACGTAGAATGATGGAGGCGAGATTGCTTCTGCTGGTTACGGGGCTTGAGGTTAGGTACTTTAGGTAACAGGTATGGGGAAAGAATCGACCTGCTTATATGGAGACCAGACAGCACCTGCCTACTAAACGAATCTAGGTAATAACAGTGCGGCGTGAGTTGGTGCTGCAGTATACCTTACGTTTGGTAGCAGAGCATTGACAGGACTGGCTGTCCCTGCTTCCAGTTAATTCCTTCCTCGTACTTGGAGAGTGCTGAGGCTGCTTTCATAAGGCAGGTGCGGTTAAGAAGTCACATTTGAAGACGTATAGTACATCAGTCATGTAGTACCTAGGTAGGTACCTAGTAGTTTCCAGGGAAGTGGCTACTTCCTCCGATGCTGTAAAGCTTACTCGGTCTGCTCTGTCCCGCAAATCGTAAATGTACAACATGGCTCCTGTCCCTTCATTGACAGCTTATACCAATGCTTCTCGGTAAAGATGAATGTCAGTGAAATGACTCTGTGTAAAGATAAAGAAAGTACCTCACGGACGATCAGCACCGCACCATGCATTGCATATCAACTCAACGTCTGTCAAAGCGTCCCGTTCATCTCGCGCTTATCGGGAAAAAAGAGATCTCAGGAATACACATAGCTGCCGTGCGTTTGTGGAGGGCATGCCTGAGGATGTCAGGGTTGAGATGGTGATGGTTGACTGTAATTCTCATCAGCATCCGTTAGCAAAACAGCTTACAGCAGTATAGCATCTAGACTACTTTAAAATCAGCTCACTTTTTACGCCAATAGTGAACAAGCGCCTAGAACAAAATGAAATGTCTAAAGTTAGCTCACAATATGTGTAAGTCTGTGGCCGCTAAACGGGTCCATGGAGGCGCCGTCTGTTGGGTTCAAAGTACCTAGAATCTGTTTCCGCTGTGTTTCCGACGTCTCGGGTAATCATTATCCGTACCTAGGTGTCTGTGCCTGTGTCCGTGTCCGTGTCTGAGCCTGTATCTGTATCTGTATGCTGCTCAGTGTAAAAGAAACATGGGCTTTGAGTTCTCGTATACAAAAATTAATTAAGGAAAACCTCGTCTAAGATACCTCATTAAATCGCCTAGTTAATTTCGTCTATTGTGATATCATTAACCACCAAGACTTTTTGGTGCCTCGCGAGCTTCATTCTTTGCCTTGTGTTGGAGGGACCCCGGACTAGCGTAGCGTAACGGATTGGGTTTGGTTCACTCCCGCGGCACCACAGGCCAGGCCAGCATCATCGAGTCAAGGCAACCTAAAGGAAAGCGCTGTCATGTCTCGGATTGTGCAGGATCGTGGGCATTGATTGCTGCAGGTTCCCAGGACAGGACGTTGCCTTGCCTTGCCTTGCCTTGCCTTGCCTTGCCTTGCCTTGCCTTGCCTTGCTCGGAGGCGGTGAGTCGTACATCATCATGGGGCTTGCTTGATGGAGTAAGCGATACAGGGTGTTTATTGTATTTTCTTATTTCTTTCTCTTGTCCGTCGCAACCGTTACATTGGATGATCAACCAGTCAGGGTTATGCCTCGCAAATCTGGCAGGGAGATGCTTGTTCACTGTGATCTTCGCGGGCATCCATGAGACCCCACTCTTTTGTTTCGAGTGCAACGCAGCACAGAAGTTCCCAGGCGGAAACAATCTCGGCCGAAGCAGTGCACAAACAGGAGACAGGCTGCCAGGCCATGCCAGGGTTTCCGGGTGTGACTCTGCGAGCCTCACAGTGCCGTGCGGATGATCAGCGCATTGCGTCTTCTGGGTTGACCCTGGAAAAACCAGGGAACCAATTCCGTGTTGGTTCTGTTAAACTCTACGTCCGTAAGACAAGCCGACTGGCCTGACCAGACGAGTGTGTGGGGAACAGAGATATGCAACACCCTTCCCCCAATTCTAAACTCTAATTGAGTGTAAATGGCTGCATGGCATGACATGGCCTAAACAGGCATCCAACTTGATCTCTTTGTGGTGTAGCTTCAAAAGGCGTTGTCAGCCATCATCCAGCGTCGTGGTACCTTGTGTAGACACCTAGATACTATACAGAATGTATGGTGCAATTTATGCATCCTCGGGACTACGAACTCTCTAGTACGCTAATTTGGATTTGTTTTATGCGCTGCTTCATTCAAAAGATGACATAACTCCTGACACAAGCCAGAAGAGAGCCCATGTGTTTCGTTCTAGACCCTCATTTCTGCCGTTGGAGCAGGGTTAGGTTACAGAAGTGGCGCATTTATATGAAATAGTCATTATTCAGATGATGATTATTAGTTTCTGGTCTGATGACTTGATTCAAAACGACTGTCCCATACCGGGTCCAGTTGTTTGTTACCAGGGGCGAGCCAAAAGCACCCCGATGCTCTTTATCGATGCTCCCCGGAAACGCTCGTACTTCTCGTCTCGCTACAATGTTGCAAGAGAAGCTCCGGTGTGTTAACCTATACCACAGCCTTGGCGTCAGGGGATTCAGCAAGCTCTGTGCGTTTCTCTCCAGCTGATCCTTCCGAGACTGGGTCTTGACACCTATGGTTGATAAAAGCTGATAGGATATAGATACGGGCTTGTCGATGGCTAGTTATTTGATGATGTGCTTGCGAGGATGGAGGGTTACATTGGTGATTTTCCATCAACAGCCGCTTCAGCCCTGGATAAGAAAAGAACCAGGTCAGCTGTCCGAACCCTGCTGCGTGTCAGTGGGATGCGATGGGTACAATAACATTCTGTCAAATCTTAGTCTAGCCCCTCAGAGGGATCGACATTCTTGTTTAATCTCCAGTTGTTGACTGAGCGATGTGGAGAAACCGATTGAAACGTCGGGGTCTCGTGTTGATTCTGCAAATCAGCGTCAACATTAACTAGCCCACTCTTAACTCGAGCTCCAGAACGGCACCGCATCTAATTTTATTGCCGATCGGACCTTGGGGGATAATGAAGGACTGGCGGCAGGTTAAGAAAAAGATACAATGAGATAGCGCTGGTAGTGAAGGTGGTGTGAGAATTGTGCATTAGTAGTGATACTGTGCTGTAGAACAAACAACTGGTAGAGGCTGTTGGGTTTGGCCTATTGCGAAGGCGTCCAACCTTGGAAGCATATCTCCCATGCTCCTCCGGCTTGTTCTGACCGGCGTGGGGATTTCATGGAAACCTGGAAGGCTGCAAAGAGTCAAAGCCCAATAGAGGCCCCTGCTGTTTCTTTTACCCTGAATCCTGGAGCATCTGTACGCAGGGCAGGGACTAATAATTACTCGAATGGATAATGTAGAGTAGACCAGACTATGTCTGACCTGGAGTCAATGACTAGGGTTGATGGCTGGACTAAGCAGTCACCGTAAGTCCGAAAGAGCAGCCAAGTCAGGCACGACGTGGGCATTCGGCCGGGATCGACAAGGGTTCTAACTGTGGGTGGTGGAGTAGAGATCTTGGTAGAGGCTGGCTACCGCAATACAGCATACAGTACAGTCCATACCTACTACCAGGTAAGTTAGTGTGGCCTGGCCATAAATCCCACCTAGGAAACAGGGGACGTCTTCAGCACGTCATGGTTCCTCATCAATTTAATGCGACGCCAATAGTTCATTGAGGAGACCTCCGATGATTGTCTCCTTTTCAATACCACAGACGTAGGTAATTAAATCGATTACAGTATGTTATGTGCACCCACAGTCTGTGTACCTCTAGATACTTCCAATTATGTCTGGATGAGAGGGTCTCGATTTCCTCGTCGGGGTTCTACTCAGACTCATTGAGCCAAAATTGGATGTGAGACGACCGCTGAGGTGGTTCGGCACGAGCCTTAGGCCCGTGTTGGTGAAGTGCTGGTGCTGGTGCTGGTGTTGGTGTTGGTTCGCGGGCAGTGACCTAACAATCCCGTCCCTAGGTAAGGTATCCCATCCTATGATCCCATAGCGTGAACCCCACCAGCTTGTGTGTGTGTTTAGTCGAACTCCCATCCTTTGTTCAACGTTCGATGTGCCACCAAGGATGAGTTAAAATTGCCGCGCCGACAGCTGTCAAAATCGGATATTTGACTCACAATGCTGCTACAGCCATTGTCTGGATACGTATGAGCTACCATGCAAGCTCTAAAGGAATGCTACAATACTGTATGTATGTTCAATTTCTCGGCCTTCAACCCGTCGTCATGATTTACATTGCAGGTGAAGCTTGAGGAGAATTCGTGGCGGGGGACGTTCGATGTAACAGAGCCCCTGGTCTCGTATCAGATACTTAGTTTGGGGTATAGTAGGAAGGAGTGTTGAGAACGATGCAAAGCAACCCAAGTTGGCTGTGTCGTCTTTCCCTCTCTCCCAAAGTTATGTAAATTGCATAAACCACGTTCGGTAACAGGCCTTCCGAGTTATGAAAGTCCCACCCTAAAATGTCTGTGATCGACAGGTAGACTACTAAGACGCACTAGAGGCAGGTAGGTACTGTCCGTAGGGCCCTGCCAGCCTGCCCATAATACAGAGGCTGTGGCCAGAGGGCAGCTACGGTCGGTAGGTATAGTACGGGATAGACATCATTGCTTCAGGACCCACCTTGCTGCAGTGATGCCCCAGTAAGCTGGTCCCCATCCTGTCTCTTATGTCTATCATCCAAAAAAGAAACGGCAGCTCAAGGGCTTTACACATACAGCATGCATTGACTAGTACAACGCTTTAACTTCTTTGATCCTATAAATGAAGAGACTTACGGAGTATCCTGACAAGACCTAGATTCAGGGCCCATCATCAACAGCACCATCATCATCATCATCATCATCATCAACAACCACCTCCACTGGAGTCTAGGGGCCCATCGGGCTGAATCAGACCCCAGCCGCGGCGCTGTCCAAAGCTAAGCCAACACCCACGCCCTGAGCCCCCAGTCTCACACTCTCTCAACAGTGGTGGAGATGCAGACGCAGGTTTAGGTGAGCCTGTCCTGTGAGGTGCCTGGGAGCGAGCCAGGGGCCAGGAGACTTGGCCTGACCCACTTTGGATCTCCAAAGGCAATTCATCCATCCATCCACGGAAAGGCCAGTTGACCAGGATGTCCACATTTTCTCTCAGACAATACCTCATCTGGCACTTGAGATGTAACAATAAAAATAGCTGTTACAGATTAAACAGCCCTCGGCTCTTACCGGAGATACCGCGATTTGCTATCGCTATCTAGGATAGTCTGGAGTTTTTGATGTTGGTTACCTCTCAAGTCAGGTCGAGCCCAGCCCAAGCTGGGTTATCCAGGTCTCTAGACTGGACGCCGCCCTTGGAGATACGGTGGTTGTGGCTGTCCCCTCTTTCTCCGCTAACCTAACGTCTCCCAAGCCGCTGGCTCAACCAAACCACCGACCATCTGGACAATGCATCCAGTATCGTCTGTTTTTTCCATGAACCCTGATCCTGATGGGTTCTTGAGAGAAACAAGCTTGCTAGCGTTGGGCCATTTCATGCGGCTAGTCAGTCAATTGATGGCTGTCTTGTATCAACAGTCAGCCTTCTGTTTGTGTATGTATGTACATTTGGAGGGATCTGCCATCCAAATCCATCATCCCTTGCTTTGGCGCACCAGAATTCGACGCCATCAATTGGATTAGCCCTCTAAAAGTGAGTGATTAGAGTCGTCGGCTTCTGTGCCCCCTGTCTCCGTCGCGGCTGGCTCAACGTCCTGGAATATGCAGAGTGCCCTCTAGTGTGTACCAGAATTTATTTCCCTCCCCCTCCAAAAATCCTTTCTAACCTCGACTGGGCTAATCTGGATAATTCCCTTGGAAGATCATCCAATCGTTGTATTAGAGCGGCCTTGGAATATGGGTCCGCAATTATACCTACCGACGGCAAGTCTCTCTACGTTAGTAGGCGATGATGACTGTTATGGCAGCACAGCACAGCGAAATTATGAAGCCATGCGATGGATAGGCTTTAGCTTGCCTGGCAATTGCCTAAGGATGGTACCTTTTGTATTTTCTATCTACACTAGCCTAGCCATGTATCAAGGTGCACGCACGCCACACCAATTTGGATCACAATTCTCCTGCGCTTGGTCAATGCCTTCAAGAGTCTACAATAGATAGCCTCCTGTCGAGTCCTGATGCACTACGTTAATCGCAGCTCTCTCTACCCACTTCACACAGGCTGCGCAGCTCGCTAGCTACTGCATGCCGCCATCAACACAACCCCAAGGTGGTCTAGCTGGGAAGATGGAGACGTTGTATTCGGTATACCACCCGAGCTCGTCTCGTCTCAGTCTGTTGTTAGTGGCAGCCCTCTTCTCCATCTTGCCTTTGCCTTGGCCTGCTTTGCCTGTCCGTCGTCCCCTGACCTGACAGATTGACCCTTGATGCGACTCTTCATCTCCCTCCTCATGGCCTCCCTCCGTTTCTCTTGCTCTTCACCTGCCGTGTCGTCACGTTCTTTCACCCTCCACCGAGTCCCCATTCCCCATCCTATCTCTTGCTCAGTCCCTCTTCCGGTATTCGTACCCCCCATCACTCGTTGCCGGACGAGACCCACTGAAGCCCGCTGTTGCAGGGCAGGGATCCCTTGACTCCTCTGATCTCCTGCGTGGTTCATTGTTAGCCCCGGCGTATGGATATGGATGTAGGTATACGGATACCATACCATGCTCGCCGTACACCTATCAACTAAGTCAGATTTGCGACGGCCCATCTTTCCAACTTGAGGTGGCTGTTGTCTTGATTCTGGTATTTAGCATCTGCATGGCCCTAGGTACTGCACTGATACGGTACTCGATTCTGCACTACTTTACCTTGCCATCAAACACTTTTGCCCTGAACCCCACTGCCCTCACCTAGCGGGACCAGACCAACCCAGAACCCGGTTGCTGTTCATCGATATCTGTCGTCGAACCCCCAGTATTGTCTTGTATGGAGCTTTATTGTACCTGACTCGAAGCAACTCAACTAGACGCTGGGTAGCCTGTTCTAACGACTCGATCCTCGGGGCCAACTTGATCAACTGCGTTACGTTACGTTAGTCATATTGGTGCTTCGGAGCAATTCAGTTATAGCCCCGATATTCCCTTGTCCTTCCTTCTGGATCTTTTCCATTTCCCTCAAAAACAAACCAAACCGTCAGTAGCGGCTTTCCTACTTTCAGGTGTATTGTACAACTCTCCCCGGCCCAGCCAAATTTCTTCTTCCCGATCCACTAGCCAATCGTGGGTACTGTCTGCATTAACACGAGACGTTTAAGCACTCAGCTCCCACACTACTTGAACCCTCAGCTTCACTCATCTTTTATATCCCACCTTCAACCACTCCTTCTTCAACATTGCCAACATTATATATACCCATCACCATACGGCTCCGAGTCTTCTATCCTATAGACTTCTCTCGATTGTCAGATCCGAGTTTGTTCACGCCATCTTATGATCGCTGCTTCGTCTACGATTTGATCTCACCGCCGTCCATTATACCCTTAATTACAAGCAAAGCCTAATCATCTACCCATCGGTCTTTCTCAGTACCAATAGACCGTCTCTACTGTCTTGGGTCTGCAACTGTCAACGAGCGAGCGTCTGGAAATACTATGCTGTAGCCAGTCATCGATATATCTAACTGCTATTTACTGTTTCACTACTTGAACCTTGCACCATCTTACACGCATCCGCCTCCAAGGCGCATCGATATTTCGCAACCACAATCATGGAACTTATGGAATTGGTCGAGAACGAGCCTACTGCCCGTCCCTTTCAGTGCGACTGGCAGTCATGCACAAAGGTTGGTTTTCCAGGAGCTCGCAATGCCTACACTTCTAACTAACCTCTGATGCAGAGCTTTAATCGAAAGTCTGATTTGCAAAGACATTATCGTATACATACTAATGAGAGGCCTTATGCTTGCTCCATTCCAGGATGTGGGAAGAGCTTCATCCAACGAAGCGCCTTAACCGTCCATATTCGCACACATACTGGAGAGAAGCCCCATCAATGCCAGCACATTGGTTGTGGCAAGCGATTCTCTGATGTGAGTGCAGAAACCCCCCCACTAGCCATCACGGAATCAACTAACAAACAAAGTCATCGAGTCTTGCTCGACATCGACGCATACACACTGGAAAACGTCCCTATAAATGCGCTCACGATGGCTGCTCCAAGAGGTAGGTCACACCAAGCCCATCAAGTAAATCACTTGCTAACACGGAACTCAGTTTTTGTAGAAAAACCACCATGGTCAAGCACCAACGGAGATCACACCAGCAAGGGATGAACCCTAACGATATCGACGATTGCTCCTCGGATTCTGACGATGACGAGTCTCCTTCTACTCCTCAGCACTCGTCCATGACTTGGTCGCCTCATGATATGGTTGCTATGGGCCAACCTGTTCCAAACGGCTCGCTCCACCGTGCATCCTCTTACGCCGACTTCGAGTCCCAGGTCCATGGTCGCCATATTCCACCCCATTATGGTCACCGAAATGGGGTTCCAGCCCACGAGTACCATGGCCCTCCTGTCCCCGACCAGCAGCACGCTCACGTTCAGCTTGTTCATCGAACTTCAGCTATGCCGCGCCAGGCATACTACGTAACTGAGCAAGGGAACCCTGGTGTTGCTACAATGACAAGTTCTTTGCCTGCCCATTACCACATATCACAGCAAGTTGAGCGACCTGCCATGGATTTGTATTCGACTTCTGGAGTTCCGACATCGATACAAAGCAGCCCCAGCACCTTTTCTGCTACATCAGTTCCCAGCCCGATGGTTCAGGACGGCTTTTATGCGCACCAACCTGCAGCCCAGCCCGCATACTCAGCAGCAGAAAGCCAATCGGGTATGGTTCAGTATCACCAACCCATTCAACATCATATGGCACACCCTCAGCAGCCAGTTGTATCGCAACCACAGCATATGCCTGCTACGACCGAACATTATCCCCCACCATCAGCACATCCACAGCAAGAACAGTGGTCCCATTACGACCCTCCGATCGAGGTCACAACCATTGGACAACTACCCGCATACGGGAGTGCAGTATACGATATATATGCGCCAAAGCTGGAGTTCGAAGATCCTTCACTGCAACTCCCTAGCAGCAGATTGGCGAGCATGTGACCAATTTGATCTCTAATGCCGCTCTATATTTTACGAATATTATCTTAGCACACGACAAGATATCGCCTCGTTTCTTCACGATAGTCACTTGTAACATTACGATCATACCACGGCTGGACCACGCAACGATCTCCATTTCATGAACTTCGTTTTACTCTTGAAGAGGATATACCCATCGGGACGTTATTGGAAGGAAGCGCGATGCAGCATTAATATAAACCATCAGTCTTTTTCTGCGCACATGAAAGATGTCGTGCACGATTTGAAACGCAGCCATTGCGCGTTTTCTGTTGGATCTAGCGCAATTCGATTTCAGAAAGAGTTTATTCATTTTTCCTTTTGCAAACTGTTTCTACCACAGCATATGCGACTTGGGATCACTGGCGTTGCAACGGCTCATCCCTGTTATTCGAGATCTGGCTTAGATCTTCGAATGCAGCCCCATTGTGTTTGAGCATTTCCCCTAATATAGTCATTTGTTTTATTGTCCATATTTCAGCATTGAATAGCACCAATACCCTCTATATAAGGTTTCCATGTCCAGATTGGGCCAGGCAGGATGTTTTGCCAGGAGTAGGAACTGGACGGATCGCAGGAATGGCGCCTGCAAGGACGACGCGATGAGGAGGGCTTGTCAAAGTATACGGATCAACCCAGCATTAAACTAAATACCTAAAGATTTGGGAATAGAGGTTTGTACTCATACTTAATAAAAACACAGCATTCAAATAATAGAAGCTCTCTTTCAATCTTCTCCCAACTTTCAGATTGACTACGCACTGTGCTCATACCAGAGAACTTTGTATAGCCTACATACATAGAGACGAGATTCCAGTGCAAAAGGTCTTCTGAAAAGAATGGAAACCGTCAATCATAGGGACTGATCGCAGCTTTGAGGTGCCGTAGTCGGGTGACGGAAGATCTGGCGACCGAGCACTGATGACTCAGCAATTTCCCAAACGGGAAAGGCCATCATCTGTGATGTGATTCCGAATTGCGGACCAGAGTGGCAAGCAGTCCGAACTCCCCCCATCGATTACATACCGATGATGCCTGCGCGCGATTCATTATGAGTGCATCCCGGTAGACAATCTTTCGTCTCTCTGAGTAGACTTAACGTATAACGTTCCTGGTCCACGACAAACGGCCCCGTTCCTGAGAAACTTTAGACGTGGCGGGAGGCGTAGACCAAGCCACCTACTTGCACGTCATTGAAACCCTTTATCATCATCTTTTCTTCCATTATCAGCTTAGGTATCATCACTACGAAGGCACTTCTGGTGCAATCTCACTCCCAGCATGGCATTTAACGCCATGATGCTGTCGGTAAGTTGCTTCGTAGGTTAAGAATATAGCCGAACAGCACTGACGAGGCTTCAGAATATGGCAGCAACAACTACGGAGTTATGGCCTTCGCTTGCGAATACTGTCATGGCTCCTTGGAAACACACGATTTCACTTCCGGCTCGTCGATCGGTTTCGTCGAAGGAGAACAAAGCGGCTGAATCTCAACAGGTGAGTAGCAGCTCAATGGTGTTGGGGCACCATACTGACTTGACACGCAGGCACCCGAACTTCGAATTCCCGACTTTCTACAAAAAGTTGACTTTCCATCTCTCTCTCGCTCACGATTTGCTTCCATGACACCGATGACTGCGCAGACTACTATCTCTAGCATGGGCCGCGTTGGCCTCCAGGCTGCCAACCCCATCTTGCGACACCCCTACTTTCAACCCCGCGCACCATCCCCCTCGTCCTTTATACGATCATTTTCGTCATCTTCTCGTGATATCTCAACACTCGGCCCATTCTCTGTCCAGCGCAGAGCATTTGGTAGCTCCAATGGTATTTCCCGTAATCAGCTCGCGACGTTGGAGGAATCCGCCAACCGAAACCCTGGTAATGCGAACGCGCAGAATGCTTTCTACCAGCTTCTTCTCCGAGCCAACATGCCTGCTATTCTTGTGGAACGATACCAATCTGGACGCTTCGCTACCAATCCTGCAACCAATGATGCCTATCAGCGAGCCCTCACCATGCTTGGTGCTAGTGCCAACCAAGCTGCGAACGCGCCTGGAGCTATGAATGGAAACTTTGGACGTACTCAGTGGCCTACTTATGAACAAGGTATTGCTAACGCTGCCGTGGCTGGTTCTGCAAATGCTGGCAACCCCATGGGCCATAAGGGAGAACCTATCCATGTCGTCGTTCAAGAATCAACTCGGTCTATCATCTTCCGCTGGGTCAAATTCCTGGCCATCTTCGTCGTCACTACATATCTATGCTTTGCTCTTGTTACTATTGCTATCGAAGCTTTCAGCACTTTCCGCCAGAGAGGACCCAACAGTAAGCAGGACTCTGAGGTCAAGGCCGAGAAGCAAAACACGAAATTTAACGACGTTCATGGTTGTGACGAAGCCAAGGAAGAACTCCAGGAAGTCGTCGAGTTTCTGAAGAATCCTGAGAAGTTTAGCGATCTCGGTGCTAAGCTTCCCAAGGGTGTCCTCTTGGTTGGTCCTCCCGGTACTGGTAAAACACTTCTTGCTCGAGCCGTTGCCGGTGAAGCTGGTGTTCCTTTCTTCTATATGTCCGGTAGTGAGTTCGACGAGATCTTTGTTGGTGTCGGCGCAAAGCGAGTACGCGAGCTCTTCACTGCCGCCAAGAACAAGTCCCCTGCCATTATCTTTATCGATGAACTCGACGCCATAGGAGGCAAGCGCAACCCTAGGGATCAGGCACATGCGAAACAGACACTGAATCAACTCCTTACTGAATTGGACGGATTTGATCAGGAAAGCAAGATCATCATTATCGGAGCCACCAACTTGCCTAAGATGTTGGATAAGGCCCTCACTCGCCCTGGACGCTTCGATCGACACGTCAACGTTGACCTGCCTGATGTTAGAGGCCGAATTGCTATTCTCAAACACCACGCCAAGAAGATCAAGATTTCTCCTGATGTCGACCTTGAAGCTATCGCTACCCGATGCCCTGGTCACTCAGGTGCCGAACTAGAGAACATGCTCAATGTCGCTGCTCTTCGAGCCAGTCGAGCCAAAGCCAGCTTTGTTTCGAAGCAGGACATGGAATGGGCTTACGATCGAGTTACTATGGGTTCTGAGCGCAAGTCAATGGTTATTACCGAAAAAGAGAAGGAAATGACGGCTTACCATGAGGCTGGTCACGCGCTTGTCCAGCTTTTCGACAAGGAGAGTTCGAACACCCTGTACAAGGTTACAATTTTGCCCAAGGGTCCCTCGCTGGGCCACACTGCTCAACTTCCCCAGATGGACAAGTATTCCTACACAGCTGCTGAGTATATGTCGAATATTCGTGTGGCGCTCGGAGGCAAGATGGCTGAGGAGCTGCGATACGGCGGTGATAAAGTGACCTCGGGTGTTTCATCGGTGAGCGTTATCATATCTCACTAGGCTTTTCGAACTACATGCTAACTTCTTCAGGATCTTGAGAAGGCGACTGACCTAGGATTCATGATGGTCACCCTTTTCGGCATGTCTAGCGTGTTAGGACCTGTTGAATATGGCCGAAGATACGAGAATCTCAGTTCTGAAACCAAGGCAGCAATCGAAGGCGAAGTCCAAAAAACGATAAGGAAGTCATACGAGGATGTGCGAACGCTGTTGACCGACAAGCGAAGAGAATTGGACTTGCTCGCCAAGGCTCTCGTGCAGTATGAGACCTTGGATAAGTCTGAAGTGGAGAAGGTGATTCGAGGCGAGAGTCTCCCCGGACGTATCATCGCACCCAAGGGACCTATGAAGTTGCCTATGCCTCAACAATCTCCTACGCCACCTGGTCTCGGTGGCGTTCCCCAGCCTCACCCCCCGGAGAGCCCTGCGCCACCAGCCGCAGCAGACACATCTAGAACTGAGGGTTGAGGTTGAAGGGCTTTAAAAGCCAGTGCCACGCCGGGGCCAAAGACGAGTGGAGGAGGAGGCCCGGCGTGTAGTGTGCCGCGTACGTTGTATGTGGTGCATGTGGAGAGCGGGTGAAGACCCAAATCGAACGCATATTTCTACAGTGAGCATTGCGTGGAATTGGATGAGTTGCCCGTGCGACATGAAAGAGAGGAGGATTTGAGCGAGGACGACTGGCCTGCGCCCAGGCTTAGCGATTTGTGCCCACATGGGCTTCTATATTGTTACAGCGATAGCGGCATTATACCGGAAGTCAGGTTGAGCAAAAGGGGCCAAGAGGAGCCACCCATACTAACCAGGATAAGATGATGCGGTGCAGCGAATCTTGGGCGTAAGCCTACACCAAGCGTGTATATGGATAATCCCTCTCAATCATCTCGATTGTAATAAGCTATTTTGTATGTGTACATTACCTATTATATTATGAGTTGACGTGAACATGTTTTGGTGCGACGTGAATACATGGTGATAATTGTAACATTAGTCAGCTTATTGATGCAGCTTGAGTAAAGTAATTGTGTCCGGTAACGGAAGGAGGTCGAAAAGGTTGCAACGAAAGAGGAGGAAGGCGTGGGGGAGGGGAACTGCATTGGCATCTGCATCTGCAACTGCAACTGCAACTGCAACTGCAACTTGTCGAATCCCCCAACTTTGAATGACGAATGCGGGTCCATTTTATCTTAGGACCCCCCAACCTGCATCCGAGCTATAAAGAGGCCATTGACGTCAAACGATGAACCATTGGCTTTGCGGATAGTTTCTAAACTCATCATCGTCCATCTGAGAAAGATCACAATTGGTCTGTATACTCTTTGAATGCTTAACGCTCCTATACTGCGCTCATCATGACAAAGGTTCTCCTCACTGGTAAGTTTATATACACGACGCACATCTGACTAGATATCTAACACGTTATTCTCAGGTGGTTCAGGCTTCATTGCTGGTATGTATAGATGCCATAGACGACCCTTATATGATATGACAGGCACAGTTTAACAACGTCCCAGCTCATACCCTCGAACAGCTTCTCGAGAAGAACTACACACTTGTCACAACCGTCCGCTCAGAGGACAAGGCTCAGAAGATCCGTAATGCATTCCCTGACAAGGTCAAGGATGGCAAGCTAGAGATTGTCATTGTCCCAGATATAGCAAAACCCGACGCTTTTGACGAAGTGGCCAAGACTCCCAGCCTTGAGGCTGTTGTTCACGTTGCAAGCCCATTTCATTTTAACATTAGTAGGTCCCAAAGTATCATGTTTGCGTTGGTTTTACGGCTGACAGGGAACTTTCTTAGCCGACCCCAAGAAGGATCTCATAGACCCGGCCGTCATCGGCACAACAGGCATCCTCAAGGCCCTTCATGCCTCAGCACCCAACGTCAAGCGAGTTGTTATCACCTCATCCTTCGCCGCCGTTCTTGACGAGGCCAAGTTCACAGACGGATCCCATGTCTTTTCCGAAAAGACATGGAACCCCGTCACCATCGACGACATCCACCGCTCAGACGCAACTGCTTACCGTGCTTCAAAGACCCTCGCCGAACGTGCAGCGTGGGACTTTGTCGCAGAGAAGAAGCCCTCTTTCGACCTTGTGACGGTTTGTCCACCTTTGGTTCTGGGTCCCGTGTCAAAGCACCTCGCTACTTTGGAGAGCATCAACACCTCCAACGAGCGTGTTGTGAAAATGTTGCGCGGTGGGTGGAAGGATGAGATTCCTCCTTGCACACCTGTTCCTCTCTGGATTGACGTACGAGATGCTGCACGAGCACACGTTCGAGGTTTGGAGGAGTCCAGCGCCGGCGGAAAGCGACTCTTTGCCACAGCAGGATTGTTCTCCCACCGCCAGTTTGTCAATATTGTTGCTGAGAAGTTTCCCGAGTTTAAGGATAAACTTCCTGGACCTGAAGTCAAGGGCGGAGAACTCCCTCCTAAGGACCGGATGTTTGGTTATAATAAGGAGGAGACAGACAAGATCATCAAGATCGACTGGATTGGTGTTGAGAAGAGTATGACGGATCTTGTTGAGTCACTCAAGGAGATTGGTATCTAAGGGATCAATGATAAGAAATAGTATTACAAATATTAAGCTTATTCTACAGGTAAAGAAGAGAAAGTGTAGTGTGCTAAAGTTGGGATTGAAACATGTTTTTGTATCGTGTAACTCATTGTAACCCTCCTTGATGTGTAACCATACATATGCATGCGAGGTGTACATGAATTAGTAACCTTTTGGTCTTTGAGTACCTTATTGGGAGACAACATGGCCTTATGTCTCTCTACGCAATGCAGTGCCTTTTCTAGATGGATTTGTAGGAGTAGAAGGTCTGATAGGAGGCGTCGATGGAAGAGCTCTTGTTGGCGGTGGTCCTGGGCTAGCAAGCATTTGGAAAGAAGCATCACGCGAGCGCGGAGGTCGAGGAGGAGAAGTATTTCCGTTGGGACCAAATGGGGTCATGAGAGCAGAAGCCGGAAGAGAGATGATGCCATCGCTAAAACTCGGTGAGCGATTATTATTCATCTTGCCGCCATCTGGTGCCGTCATGACTCTCATGGGAACTTGATTCGCGCTGCAGATTCTAGGCGTCCTTTCATATCTCGGCGAGAGTTTCTTCCCCGTAGGTGAAAAGAGAGGAGAAGTCGGAAAGCCCTCGGTGGGAAGGTATCTGCGTTCACGAAGTCGCGCAGGCGGCGTAAGCGGAACACTTTCAGCATCAACGTGAGAAGTAGAAAGAGTTGGAGAAACGAGAGGAGTTGGCGAATCTGCTGCTGGAGGAGGCGATGTTGGATGCTTGATTACTCTTCGGATGTTGTTCTTGCGGGAACGTCGTCTTCGGAAGACGCAGAATATTAGAGCGAGGATGAGAAGGAGACCGACGACGGAGATTATGGCGATGGTTACTTTTACGCCCGTAGATAATCCTTTGTTATTGTGACTTTGGTCGCTGTTTGATGGGTCTAAAGTGGCGTGAGTTGCAGGGTCGCTGCTTGTAGAGTAATCTGTTGGTTGTATGGAGCTTGGAGAAGTTGGTGTTTCTGTTTTTATGACTGATGTTTTCGTCGATCTTGTTATTGTTATCTCGGCTAAAACTGTTGACGTCGCTGTTGAAGTGATTCGAGAGAGTAAATCTCCAGTTCCATCTGCTGAGTTGGACCCTTGACAGTCCTTGTCGTTTCCATGGATGGAGTCGGAGTCGCAGATGTGAAATGGCTGAGGAGGACCTGGGTCTATTACAGAGTGATGTCCGATACTGCCAGCGTCTTAGAATCTATTTTCCCGCCAAGATACAGAGTTTCCTTACTCTTGACAAGCATTAATAAACCAGTTGACATTTGCTATTAGTCGTTAGCATTCACAGTCATCTCGAGTATATCTGATATATCACTTACGATCTCTGCCACGCTCACCAAGATTATCCACGCCACAAGCCTGAGCATCACAGCAGTACAAAGCCCGGAAAGGCTGCTCTCTCTCCATGTATTCCCTGTCTTGAAGAGCCTCGCACACCTTCTCAAATGTCTCATCCTCTGGCACAAGCTCCTTGAGGAATCCCTCTCTACACAAGGCAATACACTGTGGCGGATCTCGAACGTCTGGCGCAACGAAGCCCCAGAAGTGCCTAGTGCAGCCCGTCATTTTAGAAGAGAATTAGAGTGAGATAAAGGGGTTGTTTTCGTCAGGCATTGCTTGAGATGAGAGAGAATGGGAGGTTTCAGCTGGAGGACCAAAAGGCAACTCGAAACGAAGAAAGAAGCGAAAGCGAGCGGGAACTGGAATGAGATAATTGCGGGAGTGAGAGGACGAAAAGGAGCGAAAGGGGGGGAGGTATGGTCACTATAACGTGGTATAATAGTTTGCCATTCACTTAGTATGTCATTCAGTCTTGCACTTTGTCTTCTACCAGGACTTGTTCAATGAGCATACCTCTGGAAGCACAAACCGGTGACGGTCCAGGGCCGGCAGCATGGACAAGATCAGGCTGGGAGTGTGTCCGTCAGCCTCCAAAGGACAAGTTTGCTCACGAGTTACACGACTTATGCTGTACTGTAGTCACCCGCGTCCGACGAGAATAGCCTCGTATGCCGCCTCCAGGTTCCCTCTCTATTTCTAGTAGGATTCCAAGTGATGCGAAGACCCGAGAGGCTTGCATGAATGGGCGGAGCGGATAATTAACCTACAGAAGCTCATCTTTCGAGGCCTTCTCGTTTGTTTTCTTCAGCGGGAACTAGACTACAGTTTAGGTGTGGCTGCCACGATTAAGGTCTAGAAGCTAAGTAACTAAATACAGGCAAGCTGAGCCGGGAGACAAAAACAGAAACAGAGACATGTTCAGCTGCGTTGCATGCAGTACAATACAGTAACTCGCAACAACAAACGGTCACTGTTTGGCAGGCCAAGCGAGTAATTTGGTCAGGGTCTCGCATTCTGGTAACCAATTATATCCATTGTTTCGCGAATACTTCTGCTGCATATATATGTATGGATATATGTATGTATGAGATGACTCTGGATGTCGGCAATTCTTGTCATTCAGATGCAGACTTTATGTAGACATTCCATTTCTGCATCTATCCTATCCTATCCTGGCCTGTCCTATCCTTCACTTCAACTGTTTGTGAATGAAGACTTCTGTGACTCTTCTCTGCGTTTGCTGTGGTTACACAGAAGCACCTTACCATGCTTTGCCCCGCTAGCCATTGCACTGCATTGCATTGCATACATTTCCATTCAAACTACTCTCCATCACAGTTCCTGGATTAAATATTAAATACGCGCGTCATGCGCTGAAGATTTCCTGGAAGTGTTTGTCAGTCATATCATAAGACGGTATCTTGCAGCCTCCCATCTCCAGTTTTCACCCTTATGCAACTCAATTGGCTCAATCAGAGACCATATGTCCAACTTGCATAACAGATTGTTCCAAAATATGCACCTCGGTTTTGCGGTGAAGACAAGACATAGTCAGTTATTCACTAGACAGGCTCTAAGCTGAGCTGAGGCTCGGCACAACGCATTGTCTTCTCTTCTCTCTACTCGTGCAACAGAACCTCTGCAATCAAGGGCACGAACGCCATCGACATCTCACCGCAGAAACGACGAGGGCACGTGGGAAATCTTTCTCGAGTCTGAGCCTGAGCCTGATGCATACTCTCTAAATAGAACATGTCTACTTTGAGATGATTGACAGAGTACACGATTGGCCGAGGATGGACTGCTTGCACCACCTCGTGTTGAGATTGCCTCTCCTGAAGAGCTGATGGAAACCCTTGTGTACGCCAGCGAACCGTTGATCTTGGTTTATAACGAGCAAGCATGAGAACTCTAGGTCAACCATTCCCGTGGGCCTCGTCGATGTCACGAGTCTAGATTATATGCCCGGCTGTATCATGTTCCGTATATGCCATCATCTTCCTCGTTCAGGTCATCACATCACATTGCACAAGTTGAGGTTACTCTGAGCCCATGTTCCAAGGTTTTTTCCCGTTTCCTTCTTGGTGACTGCAGATTCCCCAGGAGACCAGATTACACACTCAAGTATATTTCCGCAACAGGAGTCATCTCCTTGAAGACGTGTGACATAGTGGCCAAAGGACCGATAGCCTTTCAAGTACCATGTTAGCAGTCTGATCCTTGGTGGCGTTGGATAGACCCCTTCCAAAAAGATGGAATTCAAGCCTTATCTGCAATTCAGATGAAGAGGTGATACTCACAAAAAATAACAAAAGATAAGTGTTTTGCCGTCAGCAAGACTCGAACTTGCGTTTTCAGTGCTTCGAAGAGCCACAAACTGATGTACTGACCCCTATACGATGACGGCTTGTCAGGTTTTTGATGGGGACTTGATTCCAAATTTGGGATTATAGACTCCAACTATTAGGGCCCCACTAAACAACCCTCTATCAAACATCAATCTCAACACAACAATCAAGTTCAACTCTTCAAGACACAGCAGCCAATGGTCCCTTTCATATGTATCCATCATGCCACTATTCCATGTTCATAAATTTCACGGCTCGCGAGTCGCCAAGGAATACAAATGCGGTTGCTTCCAGAGCATTAGGATTAACTAATGAGAAAGAAAAACGCTGTCTAGCTGCCGAGAAAACACTAAATTACAGACTGCCTATACCGGGTATAATCAGATACCATTCCCGATCCGAAACTCCGTCTCCTTTCCGCGAGGTCCAGTCTTTACTAGATCAGTCCGTTCCACCCCAAGCCTTTACTCTCAACCCAAGTATGGCCAAGCAAGACAAAGGAACAGACAGCAGAGAAAAGCAAAGAAGATGAGAGCCATTCTAGTGTATGTGGAAGTGGCCCTTTTCTTGTCTAACACAAAAGTGCCGTGTCGCCGAAATATCGTCTGCCAAATCGGCCTTCCTTCTTGCGCCTATAATGCAGAAACTCTGTACCTCATAGTGAGGCCCAGTAAACCGCGCAATCATATAGCAAACGATGCTTCTATGAAGCATGTTGTCGTGGGGGTTCAACGCAAGACTTTGTCCCTTGGATATTTCGTCTGTCAAGTCAGCCACACTATACAGCAGGATCTGTTGAATACGATGTGTTGACGTTAGAAGAATGATGGCTTCGTCAGAACGCGGTACTCGACGTAGTCCTCACCATCGATGTTGATGATAGTTCCTTGAGATACTAGCTTCCCAACAAAAGGACCATTTGCCTTGCGCTCGTATTTGATTCCGCCATGCATCTTTGCGTCGTCGTTGCTTGCCCTCGAATATCGCATACTCTCCTGGCTAGCCCATACCTTGTTGAGGCGCTGCATTTCAAGGCTTTCGTGAAACTGTGGACGACCGTTCGAGGCTAGACTGGGAATCTGAGCAGCGGCTTGCGCGGCTGCTTGCGCGGCGGCGGCTGCTGCTCGCTCACGGTTAATGGCCTGGGTGTGAGCACGCTCCTGGGCTTGTTCCACTCGCGCGATTTCGCGCTCAGCCAGGGCTGATGTTCGTTCGAGAGCATTAGTGCTCTGCTGTGTCCTGCCCGTGATCGGACGAGTCGGTTGGGGCTGTTGGACAACATCAATCTCGATAGGTGCATGACGAGTTGAACGGCCTTCAGCTCTAGCTGCTTCTACACGACGACTTTGGCGGGGCTGCTGGCGAATTTCGTCACCGGACCAGCTTAGTTTTGGTGGTTGTTCTGCTTCCTCTCCAAACTCTCCAGGAAGACGAGGCAGAGCGGGTGCAATTGACAAAGGGGCGGGAGCTTTGTAGTTGGTGCCTGCAGCTCTAGACTGTGCCTCGGATACAGCCTTGATCTCGTTTGCTGTTCGTTCCTCGGCTGTTTCTCCGCGATCGAGCTGCCATTGGCGCACGCGACAATACTCTTTTATTTCATTTCTCGCAAGAGCCATTAGATGCTTCTCGAAGCTCACTTCTTCGTATGAGATCCACAGAGCACCAGCCCCTGAAGGAAAGTTGCTGTCTACAAATCGTCCGTCGCGTGTTTCTCGTACCAGTTTCACCCGGAACATATCATTTTGGCCCAAAATACCATAAACCGCGTGGCGATCTTTGGGGGGCTCTGCCGATTTGGCCCATGTACCAAGAAGGATTCGGGTCGGTCTGGTGCCCAGGAGCGGGTCAATAACGTTTCGTACAGGCTGTGGTCCACCAGGTGCTGGTTGGATGGGAGTATGTTCAACCACAGGACCATTTGACGGAACAGTATTTGCAGGAGCGAATCCTCCACTAGTCCTCCGTCGCTTCGCGTCGCGATTTGTCTGCAAATGCTTAGGAAGTTCGACGCCATAAGCAATTTGGGGTGGGTTTGAGTTGTTGTCGGTAACCGGATTCGATTTGACACGACGAATGGCTTCCTTGACTGCATCCAGCTCTGCAGCCGTCCGCTGGGCCTCGGTCTGTTCAACACCTACACTGTTGGTGCGAAGTTTGACATACTCCTTAACTTGCAGGTGGTCCAAACCGACAAGGTGTGGAGAAAACACAATCCTCTCAAACGTCACCCAACTTCCACCAGGTCCCGGAGGCAGCGGATATTCTTCTGACATGGCTTCTCCAGATCTCGTGTTACCCTGTATACGAGTACGCAGACGCTCGCGAACGTCTATGAAGCCAATGACAGCATGTTTGAGCTCCTCAGTAGGAGCGTCCGAATCTCTCCAGTAGCCCACGGTAACACCTTTGACGTTTCCTGTGCTTGAACGAGCCGGTTTCGTTTTTGTGGTAGGTGCAGAACTCTGGCGGTCGTCCGCAATAATTTTGCTTTCACTTAAATCATGGAAAATCGATGTTCGTTTCCGCTTGGGGTAGTGTGAAGTAACGGGCTCATCGTCAGCATCAACCATCGTCTCATCTTCGGCATCAGATGCAGGCCGAAGAGGTGATGACTTTCGTGTACCATTGGTACGTGCTCCTACTATGATTTCGTCCTCAAGTTCATTGAAGTCGACACCAGACGGCGAGTGCACGGTGCTTGCTGGATCACTAAGCTCGCTTTCAACCTCAGCATCGCCAATCGAGGCCTTACGGCCATTAATGGGTCTGCAAAGACATGTTAGATGTGATCTTTTTGAGCTAGCGATGTAACTAAGTAACAGAGTAAAGGAAAGCATGCATTAGAAGGATTGACAGTGGCTAGGTTCAAGCAAGGAGTAAAACATCCAGCCAGTTGATCGGTGTGAAGTGAAAGCCAAGAAAGAAGAACATAACTCAAACAGGTCATGTATCGAGAGTCGTTCTGGTGAAGGCTTGACGCGGCTGCAGAGGATAGATAATCCCAATATAAGTGTGGTAAAGATGACGAATCTGCAGGGACTAGGATGCGGCACTAAACGGGAAACGGGCAGGGAAGTTGCGGTACCTAAGAACTCTTGTAGATACCATTGTATGGCAGCCTGGGTAGGGTTGTTCTTTCTTCAGGTTTGTAGGGGTGATAAAAGAAATCATCAAAGAGTTGATGCTTGAGTTAGGTTTGGGGTTATATGAAACAAAGCATATGAAGAGAGTAGAGAAATCAAGAAAATTATCAAAAAGGAGACCAAAGCATTGTCAAGGAAAGAGGGTGGAGGTGGAGTTGGGATGAAAGAGGAAGGAAGGCATAATGGTCGCGACTGGCTATTGTCATTGAATGAATGAATGAATGAATAGTGAGAGAGACAATTGTAGTGCAGGTGCAGGCAGGTGCAGGTGCAGTTGCAGTAACACTACAACCTGTGATTCAGCCTTTTCAAACAATAGAGTGCAACATTTTGACTTGACATGGCTTCCATGCGCAGATTAACATCAAGTCCGTTGTTCCTCAATTTGCGGGCGCTGATTGAGTCCCTATCTCGCTGAAGGAATCATGACGAGATCCATCCAATACGGACACAGTCAGGCCAGATGCAGTCAACAACAACACAACATGACATCCATACGGATACAACCCTTGGTATCGACAAATTGGGCAATGCCAGCTAACTTCAGGCCGTAACCCTTGCCAGAGCCACGCCACTCATTCGTTTACTCGTACAATCACTTGACTGGCCGAGAACGCGAATACATCATGGCGGAGCAACTGAAAACAACACTATCGTGTTGGTGAAATAACAGAAGAGCATTGAGTAGGGAAATCAGAAAATGAATAGTGAATAAAACATGACTTTACTTGCCTTGGAGACGGGCTCTTAGCAGTGGCGGCGGCGACTGCAGGAGTACTTGCTGCAACGGCAACTATTGGTGACTTGCCATTAACAGTACTTGTCGATGGAACAGACGGTGAAGGTGCGCGGTCCTTGGTCACTGAAGCTGAAGCTGAAATCGATCCTGACGGCAATGGTGATCGCGACATAGTTGGCGTTGCAACTTTGGGCTCTGAAGTTGAGGGAGGAGCTGGAAGAGCATTTGCGATCGCGCTACTGGGAGCTGGACTCTTACTCTTGACGGCTATAGCGCGAGTAGAAGGAGAGTCTGGTGTAGGGACATGAGTTGGAGATGCAGTTCTCGAAGCGGCAGCTTTGGGAACAGCAGTCGATGAGAGCGCAGGCGATATAGGCTCAGGTGGCGCAACCAGCCTGGGCTTGTCATTGTCGTTGTCGACGTTGTCCATGACGCGACTTGAAGAATCCCTGATCTAACGATGCTGAAACGCGAAATAAGTCTTGTCGAGCTAGTCAACTTTGGTAGTGTTGAAGGGGAAAATAGGTAGAGATAGACTCTAGAGTCTGTGGTTGCAAAATAGAAGGTTAAAGAAAAATGGAAAAAAGGTATGGCGCGTTGCCGATTAGGTACCTAGGTAGTCGAGGTAAGGAGGATAGGTACCTAGGTAGGTAGGTAGGGGAAAAGTAAAGGGAAGGAGCTGGACGGTAGGTTTGTCGGTCGCAAGTTGCCAGTTGATGAATTACAATCCAGTCGCCTTTAGTAAAGTGGTTAGTGCTACTGCTCAGCACTGCACTGTAACTAGTCAAGTCGAGTCGAGGACTAATAATTAAGTATGGCCACCTTTTAGTTAACTTAGTCCCGATGGTTTAAGGCAATAAGGTAATAAATAGGCAAAGTCCCCGTCGGGTCAGGTCAGGTCAGGTAATAAGTTCAAGCAAGAGTGGATGGCCGGTGCAAAAGCAGGAATGGAGAGTCAAGACCAACACCCTGGTTGGTTAAATATCTGGTTTCTGGAATCTTAAGCCGGGGGGGAGAGGGCTAAAAACAATAAGCGCAGTTCAAATCAAGTTGGCAGATAAACAGAACATACATACAATTGATAGAAAGAAGAGGGGATCGATAGAGAGTCAAACACGTAACTCTAATGGTTGCGTGGTTATCGAGGTTGAATTCAAATGCCTCAGCCAAGTAAAGTGTAAGTTGGAGAGTTTAATCCTAAATAAATTGGGGAAGTTTAAAGTAAATGATGGATAGTCTAGGTAAAGAGGGCAATAGAAAAGGAAAGGGATAAGGTCAGTTAACTCGGAGGAGAATAGAATGGGATGGGGCCTGTCTTGTGGGGCATGTGTAAAGCTAAGGCGAGAGTCAACTACGTAGGTAGTGATTGCAATTGCCAGGGAAGACACAACAAGATATTAGATTATGTACTGTACAAGTTAGAAGAGGAAATAGTGTTTTAGATAGATATACTCAATTAGATATAAGCGTTAGAGTGAGAAATGCAATGAACAGTCCTCCTAATATCAGTGTTGATTGACACCAGCAATGTCAGAGATCAGATCAGACAAGGCAGTGTTTTAGTCGCCAGGGGATATCAATTAACCACTGGGAGATTGGCTTGTTCGACCCTTTTTTTCAATCACTGCTGTGAATTGTCTTCAACATAGACTCCCATCCCTTATTGGGTGTTGTAGTGATAGAGATTTGCAGCATCAACCTGGCCAATCCTAATTGGTTCATGCCACTCTCCGGCCTTGATTCAACATCACGCTTAACTGCCCAAGATTGGCAATGATAGCAAATCATTAAAGCCAGGCGAGACTTCATCATTGTGTTTATCGGATAGATGCAACTATCTGGTTGGGGGAGAGTGTATTACAAGCAGAAAAGCCATGTGCTCAGCCATAAGATATGGGCGCACAATCAGTCACCCTCGTCAACTGCGACTCCTCACAATCCCTCACTCTTTCAATGATATGTCTATGCCTTTCCTAACAACTATTCTTCCCAACTCTCATTTCCTGCTGTTGTCAATGTTAATCATGGCCAGTCATGAAACATCCTATCCCCCATAGGTGGACACTTTGAACCAGCTCATGCAATACTATACACACTCCCTACCACTTAAAAACACCCCTATAGGTTCATTGTCCCTCAAAATGGGAAACCTCAGATAAGGTGTTGTCGAGGTCCGGACTCGATGCAACTCGATGTGCCGACACGACTCTAAACAGCAAACCATTGCCCTCCTGTCGAACTCTGCTCTGTCGCGTCCCCTCACAACTCAGCTGGGTCTGTGCCTTTTTTCTCTCACTCCAAACTTCCCCTCACACTTGATCGAATGTACGTATGTATGCAGTTAGTTGTCAACTCGACACCGCCTACACAACTCAATCACAAGTGATCAACAAAGGTGAGAAAGGCGGGACAAGGCTTGGTTAGACTTGGTAAGTGCCAAGGATACGAGGTTCCAAATTAAGCAGTGATACAATACAATACCTCGTTCTCCTACCACTCAATACTCCTGACTTGATTCACCATCTTGTGAATCGCCTCAGTCATTCTGCAGTGCAGCCCATCGAAACACCACCTCTTGGCAGCAGCGCCAAGAACGGATCGGGCTTTGAGAGCGACTATGATGCCACCATGGACGGATTGAGTCAATAGTCACAAGCCTCAATATGGGCTTTCAATCGATGCTTGGTATATAAAGTCACCGACCTTTCTCTTCACTCCGACTTCTGATTTCTACCACAGAAATAGCTCTCAGTTCGGCACTTATTAAACTGAAACCTTGAGTTGTGGCTACACTCAAAGTCAAAGCATTGGTTCAACGACTCTGAAGCCGCTCCGTTACAACGCCGTAAAAGTATACACGCCAGTACAGATACAATAGAATACATTACATTACATATGAATATGATGACATACTCTTCCTTCTCTAACCAATCAGATAGCATTGCTTTGTCGCAGGTAACTACAGTAGCCAATCAAAGCTGTTTATGTATTTGAGAGAAGACTGCAATCTCGCTCGCAACTTCATGGTTCAATTGCCAT
Source organism: Fusarium camptoceras (assembly GCA_004367475.1). NCBI lineage: Eukaryota > Fungi > Ascomycota > Sordariomycetes > Hypocreales > Nectriaceae > Fusarium > Fusarium camptoceras. Next base: position 108,802 of record QGED01000004.1, read on the forward strand.
CCCGCGCTTATACGCACGCCCTATCTACAGGTGATACACGCCCTTGATTCCATTTGCTCCCTTTTTTGTCAATAGCTGAAGTTCTTTCAGGCTCAATTTCTTGCTAGAGTCTTCAACTCACATATCTCTAATTATTCGTTCCTTACGTCTAGTTTAGAACCTTGACACAAACCTTTCTCTCATGGAATATCCATGAACTCCTAACCTCGGTGACCGTGCAGTTGTCAACTTCAATGACAACTCAGAGAATGAATACAGCCAACCTCCGTATTAACCTTATTTCGCCGCGAAACTGCCGAGTGAAACTAAAATAAAATAAAAAGGTATCAACCGTGAAAACCCATACATCAACAGCACAGCTCGCTTCGGTGCTGCACCACACTGCACATACATAATAGTCAGGGCTAAACCGGATAAATAAATCCATGCCGCTACAACGCCCGCTCTTCTCTTTGACTCACCAGATTATGCCAGGTCGACCGGCGGAGTAACTTCTCGTCAGCGCCTCTCTATCGGGAGGTCGCCGAAACATTCAGTCAATCGAGATATTGTCTATTCACAAGTGCTTACGGAAGAAATTGAATAACATGAGGTCCTTGTTCGACAGGCTCTTTACCAATGGCGTAAGAGCACATAACTCGTATACCATCCTCTCTTCGAGGACATGCTCGCATTAGTGAGGTTTAAATCTGAATTGACACATTCATTCACAGCAACCCTCCTGAAAAGACTCACGGAACCCAAGGGTTACTACATGACTCGGTAGTCATCGGATTCAGTCGTCAAAATTTCCTTGTCCAGCCTGGGACATTAAACCTGACGCCAACCAACTTTAGGTCTCCACGATCGACCCATTTCTTTTTTCTTTCGCCCACCCAAGTCAAGTCCCGACAGTTCAATAATCCCTGTCCAAATTATAATTAAAGAAATTTTCTGGGCGACTTTCTTTCCTTCTCCTGCTTTGAGAGCAGCCGACGTAACCCGCTGTGACGTTGGTGTATCTCGTTGGCTCCTTGAGGCGGTACTAATGTATTTGTAGTTGCTGTGCCTCTTCTAGTCATGCAAGTCTCAACCTGTGAAGTTGTATTGTCGCAAGCGGTTTAGTCTCGATAACTTCTGGTTACGCCAATTGCCGTCTTGCGTTGTTGTTGTTTTTTATGCCTGTCTGGGTTTCGGTGTCCTCGTACGGTATGTTGTGAGATGTTCCTCTCTATTAACAGAATTCACTAGAGTTGTGAGCCGATCCCCAACCGTGTTTTGGAACAATTGTGTGCGATTCGCCTACTGCCAGAACAAACATGCATTCCTCTCAGTCTCTGGAGTAATTTCACATGGTCTTTACCTATTGAAGTGGCTCTGGCCCGAATCTTTGAAGGTGATCCGGCTGAAATGTGTTAAAAATGTGTTGTTTGTGGAACAGCTCCCGGGTAGCACCAAGTTGCGACTGGTTGACCTCGAAACATGTGAACCATTCAATATTCACAAGTGACAGTTACCTCATTGGTGCAGGAAGTACTATAAGAGACCAGCCTCAGACTTTAAATTCAGGATGTGCGTTCTCTGATAACAGCTTGTTTATTATCGTACCAGGTTACTAGTGACTACTGTGCTGATCCGAAGGAACTCATCACAAGACACATAAGAACGCAACGTTGGATTTCAACTACTTTCTAACAAGGCTAGGTTGGGCTCTTCGTAATGCTCACAAAAGACTAGCATATTGGTCTCACACATATGAAAAGGATTCCCTACTATGCCTTGCTAGTTGCCCAGTTTGCCAACGCAGCAGAAATTGTAAGCCAACCAGATCATTCCGACTATCACTCCAATACCAAACACAACACACGTCAGCTCGACTACATCATCCGATTCACAATATACACAAATGTAATGTACTTAAAACGTCTGACGTCAACTCATCATTCATGTTATGGTATTGATGCCTTCATCCTTGACCCAGCACTTTATCGTCCTCGTCCACGACCTCTACCCCTACCACGTCCCCTACTACCACCGCCACGGCCTGTTTTCTTGCCACCTCTCTGTCCGCCCCTGTTGTCAAATCTTTCAAACAGTCTCTCCTCTCCAAACGCTCCCTCTCCGAATCTCATAAAGTTGACAAGGCCGCGATCCACAATCGCAACCAACACATTGCGATGTCCGTGCTTTAATCGCTGATGCATTCGTCCAGGGCCTTGCCAGCTCTCATTGGGTGGATCGTAAGGTGTGGATTCCATGAGAGCCTCAATCTCCTCCAGTGTCGGGACACATGTGTCACCAGCATCAACTACTGCGATGCGGAAGTTTGGTGGTGGGGGGTTCTTCTTCGAGAATGGGGGACCGCCTGATTTCCATACGTGCCAAAAGACTCGGTATGGATCTTGTGGAGGATGAACCACGGGAGGTGTAGGTAGTGGCTTGTGGCGGGGAAGGATGGCAAGTTGGTCGTAGATAGGTCTATACGCGCGGTATAGACCTGGCTGAACAAGAGGTCCAGATGGGGTTCGTATTGCCTGTGTTTCTGAGCCGAAGAACGAAAACATCCATTGCCATAGAGTCTTAGACTGGGGTGCTGTCGTAGGTGCTTCATAAGGAGGAGCTCGAAGGACGTAAAAACCTGCGCGCTTCAGGTGTGAGTAGACCTGATATTGAGGTAACGTGAGTCTGCCTCTCTCGCCCTCATTGCCGATAAGAAGTGAGTATGCTGCCTCAAGACTCAAAGGAAGGCCGACATCGTAGTCATCAGGCCTCATACCGGTATTCATTTTACCATCAGCATTGGGAAGAATCTCCTCCAGCTGTCGATTGGGCCACCAGAGATCCATAGTCCCTCTCTCTATCAGGTAGAGAGCCTCCTCGGGTAAAAGCCAAAGTCGTCCCGTACCCAAACGCTCAATCTTGCCTGGTATCGCTCTTCCGATGTCCTTCTGCCAAGTTCCGCGCTCATGCTCGACCATGACAACTCTGTCGCGCAACCAAAGCCCCTCTTGCTCGCCAGCCTGCTCTATCTCAGCCCACCATTCCGGAAAACACCATCCTCGAACCCAAGCATCTTCACGATGTATCCTTGTGTAGCCAAGGACGTTATCCATGACCTTACGGCTCGCTTCGAGAAGACCATCCTGTGCACGAGTGCCATGTGATTCAAAATCCTTCTCGCCCTTTCGAATAGCTTTACTCGAGACACCATGCTTGTCGAACATGGAAAGAAAGAGCTTGTAGTCGGGCGCGTCCTCGTCGGCATCCTCTGCTGCAGCTCCGTTGGTGCCTGCAATAGGCTGTGCTAAGGCATGAGGATTATCGTCGTCGTCAAAAGCCATGACTGGAAATGAGAGAGCAAGGGTTTTGTGTGGTTCAAGTTGGATATAAATCGGCCTGGATTATTGTGTATAGCGGCAGAGAATCCTGGTAAAACTTTGGGGCGATTGGCGAGCTTTGATGTTGAAAGATAATTTTCTAGATCGATGAAGCAATGAGCTTGATATTTCTTACCCCACCATTCAATGCAGTAGTACATAGTAGTTGATTACATTACCGTCTTCAACAACGAATCATCATCGCTAACTTGGCCGAGTGGTTAAGGCGCTGTGTTTAGGTTCTCATCAGAAACCAAACCCGCAGTGGGAAACCGCGGAGGTTCGAACCCTCCAGTTAGCATATAGCGATTCAGTTCATCTCTTTCTGATATTTTTTGCTGTCTATTCTCTTGTAAAAGCCACCACACACAGGTGGATGGAATAATCTCTTTTCCATGTATCACGCAAGTCACGTAGGTACCTGTTGAATTCCACCTACCTCTTCTAAATTTCGTCATGCTCTGTAGTCTTCGGCCGCTGCTGTTGAGCTAGAATAACGTTATTCAATATCTCATCAATATATTTCATTCATCTCAATACTACATGTTGAACATATCGATCGTGCACTTGCCCACTGCCTGTGCGTATTCCTTTACCTGTGCCCTCCGGAACGCCATGAACTATGCCCGTTATTACAAGAGTCTCATCCCATCTTCGCCGTCTCACATCCCAAAATGCAAACACCCCTGGGTATACTTCAACTGGAGGGCAACCTCGAGCCACTTAGTTCCGTCTTCTTCAGGCCTCGTGTTCATTATGACGTGACTGAACCCTATTCCGGAATACCCTCACGCTCAGTCCTGATATGGGAGTTTCTCCCGACGCGGTCTCGGTAGCGTACTTTGATGCTGGGAGAATCTTATCGTCGTCGGATGAGCGTGGCGCAATGGCAAAAGAAAAGTTACTTGAAAACAATCCCTCAATCCCTCTACCCATCACTCGATGAACGGCTTCTTCTGCCCTCCCACCATGCAAAGCCCCAATGCGCGTAATGAATCGCGGTCGTTTGCGAGGATAACAGTCGGCGCGGGGAGCATCGGGTTGTTGGGGTCGACGTGGGAGGCATCCTTTGCGGCTTGTTCAATGGCATCCATTTCCTCTTTACAGGCTTGCTGGTCGAGTGGGCAGATAACAATCGGTTGTCGTATCGTGACATCTCGAGCACCACTGAGATTAACCTGGAATTATTAGCACAAACGAGACACGGAAACTACTTAGGCCGTACCTTGATAACCAAGTAGAATTCTATCTTGTAGAGCGTTGAAGTTGTGGTAAAGGACGTAACCTCATAAAGAGGAAATTGAGGTTTACCTCGTTTGACAACACCGTCCGGGTCTCGTAGGTCCTTGGAGGGAAACACTAATCCAACGTTGGTAGCGTACCCGGCCTCTGGCATTTTCGTCTTGACCACTTGTACTTGTCTTGAGATTTTGTTGATCTTCTTTGAAGGCTCGTCACCCTCAGGATTATATGTGATTTCCTCTTCGACTGTCAAGGTAATCTTATCAATCGTCACGCGCTTCGCCTTACTTAGCCAGTCGAGGTTGGGCGATAGCTTGATATATACTGTAATGGGATCGCTAGGCCCGTAGCTCCACCGCGGTAGATTGATGCCGAGGTGTACGATATTGTCGTTGGTAACTAGCTTTGATTCAGGCTTGTTGTACATGCCGAAGGTTGATAGCGTATCGTAGCGTTGTAATGGTATCGGGAAAGTGTATTTGTATTGGTTACTATGGCCTTGTTGAACCGTTACGACGAGCTCGTAGTATGTTTCGGCGGTTCGACTCGGTAGCTGAAGTGACGCAGGAGGAATTCGTCGATTTGACTCCTCCCCACCACGCCCATAAGGGATGAAGAGAACAAAAGGCAAATCCATGGCAATGATCTTCTCAGCTTCTTTGCCAGACGAGCAGCGAAAGAGAAGCTGCTCTTTGCCGACCAAGTCCGTCGTTTCGCGGCGAGGGGCGCCTAGGTGTCGTTTCGCAATGCTGTCGGCATCAGGGTGTATCGTTTCTCGACGCTGTAGACATATTCGAACAAGGGAGACGGGCACAGGCATCGAAAACCCCTGACCAGGACGAATTTCGACTTTTCCTTCGATGCGCGGCTACAGAAACCCGTAACGTCAGCATAATGGAGTTTGGCGCACTGAAGATGGGTAAAGCGTAAGCAAAGTAGAGTTGAAATTGACATACCAACGTCGCCGAAATGCCAGGATAGCCCACGAGAAAGCTACTGTTTGGAGGGCCCGAGACCCTCACGCTCGCAGGAGCAGCCATGATTGTACTTTTGCTGATGCAGCGTAATGTCTTGGAGGTACTGTCGAGCCGAGCGTCCTGGCTGAGGTACAGTACCTAGAGGTATCGGGTGGGGGAAGATGACGGCGACGAAGGGGCGGCAACGGAGGGAGTGGCTGACTGAGCCCCGAAGGCGACGAAAGCGTCGGGCTACGCCAGAGCCGGGGTTCGCAGAGCGTTGTGATACCAAATTTGAACGTAAATATCGAGGAATGGGCGACGTAGTGGTGTTCATGAATCAAAGCGTTGTTGAGAGTGGTGTAGCGCAGCCCAGGTAGTTTAGGTGCCTGGTTATGATGGGGGAAAGCTTATGGGGACAAGCCCAGGGCAGCCCAGAACTGCGAAGTACGGCGGAGGGTGTTCGTCTTGGGCCCTGTCCCAGGCTCCAACTCCCACTAAAGCACGGTTAAACCGTATTACTCTTAGTAGGTCGCCCTGCAGGAAGGTACACTATTCCCAGCGAACGGATTGTTTTTGGAGCAGTGCGTCGACGTTGCCAAGACAGTGGGGGTTAAGTGACAGTGTTTTGGTCAATAATTCGAGACAAGTATGGGTGGATGCGTTGGAAAGTCAGGATTCAAAGACGTTATGCTGTCAAGAAGGGCGAAAACATTCCCATGATGACGTTCAGGACAAGAGAGGGGTTGTGCTAGAGGCAAGATGCGTCTGACCAAGCAGCCGGAAGAAGCATTCGGCTAAGTAAAAGTGCTAAGAATTCGTATGTACTTGAAAGAATGGATGGATGAGGAGCTGATCCAAAAGAATACAGAAGATGGGGGCTGAGAATAAGATGGGATGGGATGTGATGGAGGCTCACTCTAACGTGGAGTGCAGAGTGGAGTCTAGGTAATGTATGCAGGTAATGGAAGGGAAGGGAACCTGGAATAGACCTAGGAAACTGGAGCTGAAGCTGTGGAGAGTTGCAGTGCTCACTTAGATAGACACCTAGACAGCCTCACTAAAAGCGCAGGTAAAACAAAATGAAGTAAATGAATTAATGACAAGAGACATTCGAGGTTCCATTCCATGACAACAATACCATTGACGCGCATCTTTAATTAAGCCCTAACATTTTTCTCAGCATAATCACTAGCCAACTAGGGTCAGGGTCCTGTCAGCATCCAAATGCACTTCTACCAAATCAGAATATTTTTGAATCCTTTCTCACGTGTCGCAAGGCAGCCTTGAGAGCCTTAAGGCTGACTGCATTTGGTAGTGTAAGGGCCAAGAAATATCGGTATTGGGACGTAAATGCGCGTGTAGATACTTCCATCAACCTAGGTATGTATCAAATATACCTAGTGTTTTCTCTCATACCTAGGTACCTTAGTACCTGATTTCTTGATACCTACCTAGGTACATATGATTGATAAGGTTAATCGTGGCTAGTCCCTATCGGCTGTTATTCCCTTGGGTTGACCTGCACTGCATAGTGGTTGCTGTGGCACCACATATGCTGTCATTGAATGTCATTGGATCTCCATATCCATGTAATCGTTCATAGGTTGCCTTCCATGGGTGTAACCAACAAGCCCTGTTGTCGCTATGGACGCCTTGCAAAACCCCATCTGCATTTTACCGAGATCTATAACATACCTACCCAGCTACCTCGCAAGTCACAACTTTCTTAAATTTTCTCGCTGATATTGATTTAAATGTGACAATGTTTCAAAGAAGCTACTCCCATTCCTGCCAAGCATTGACTTTCTTCTAATATTGTCGGGTGGCTACCGGGAATTAAACCCAGTTATCCCCGCTATTGTAGATCCAGATCGTCGGGTAGGAAGGTAGCCACCGTGGCTTGACACTCCCGTCGCTGCCTCCTACCTTCCAACTCCATAATCTAGGACTTCCATTTTAATTTCATGTTGTTTCATTGAACCTGCCTGAAACATGCCAATCAAGATGCAAAAGCTCACAAGGTGCGATGTTCTCAAAGTCAAGTCAATCAGTTCTCATCTTGTCTATCAACGACTATATGAGGGGGAAAAAAACAACAACAACAGAATTCTAATGCAATCTTATGGTCAGCACTTTTGCCTTTTCTTTCGAGTCCCTGCATTTGTAGTCGGGGAAACTGCTTCGATTTTTCTTTTACTTTTCGGAGCCTTCTTGACAACCAATTTCCCCGGTTTCATGCTGACTTTCATAGTCATTTGCCTTGTCCTCACTCCATCTTCAATGGTCAGTAAGCTGGTACTCGAATCTTCCCTGGAATCCGCGTCGAGAAGCTTGAAATCTTCCCCTTCGTGTTCGAAAATGACGGTCGGGCGATCTAGATGGTCAACTTCTTCCGGACGTTTGGCGCCTTTGACCGGCAAGTGCAACTCCCACCGTCGTTGGCCTGGCATGCGATCTGCCCCAAGAATGTCTCGTCGGTCTTCACCAAACCAGAAACCCGATTTCCCTGGAGCTCCTGCAAAGTAACACACTTGGAATGGAATCATTCCCGATAGACGTGATTCCACGCCGCCTTTGTACCGTTTCGCCATCGCTTCTTCTGAGACGTCTTCGCCATTCTTTAGGGCCTTTTCGTACCATTCAGACAACGGCTCGCTCTCATCATCTGTAGATTGGACCAGTACCATTACTGGTGCGATGCCACCCAGCTGTCGACGTTCATTGGGGAAGACTGGATCATCCCCTACAAGCGATTCTCCGTTGTGTCGGCAGACATCAACGCGCATCTCATAGACCCTAGCGACTGCAGATGAACAGTCAGCGGTGGAGATAGAAATATGCGTCTGGGCTGGGTACATCTTTTTATCGATACCAAGATACTGCAAATCGGTGTCGTGTAGAGATGGATGAGTGGCTCCGCTGTCAAGCAACATCTTGAAACACACACGGGGAGCTCCTGTCTCGTCTTCTTCATCATCCTCGACAAAACATCTGTCTTCCTCGTCCAGACCAAGCTCCCTGAGCTTTGTTGGATACAGCAAAACTTTTCCATTCTTCCTATGTCCGGGTCTGTGCAAGCTTCGAGCCTCGCGACTGTGAAACCCCATTACCCGCTGAAAACCCATAGATATATCCCAAGAAAAAGGCCTGTGTTCTGTTAATGGCCCACTTTCAGCAGAAGGCTGTGCCCAAGTGGCTGCCATGAGCTGTTCGGTCTGATTGCTTCCTCTCGGAGCGAGAGGAGGTTCATACCAGGGCCATCCTTCACCATACTGACTACAATACCGGTCGAGTCTCTCTTCTCTATCATGCGTGAAGGATTCATATGAGGGGCAGAAATCTGCCAGATGGCCCGCATAGAGAAGCGTCCACTTGTCCCAGCACTTGATTTGTCCATTCCTATAAGCATTTATTGCAGCACGAATGTTTGTATCGCCAGTTGGGCACTCGTTTCGCTCAAGTGACGCTGTGAGTAGATTGGTCCGCTTCTGGATACGCTGACGCTTGGTAGATTCAAGTTCGTCACTGAGAAATCAGCTCATGCCACTGTCGTCAACTGAGGTAACTTACACAGGGACCAAGGTCCCATCAGACTCTTCCATCTGTTCAAATTGCTGTCTAGCCTTGTCGCGTTCCTTTTCGAGGCCTGACAGATCTGCCCTCGGCTGTACTCTACGAGTGTTCGCGATGATAGCTTCCCACTGGAGTACTGATCGTTCTGCTATTTCCATACGGCTCAAGTTCTCTCCAAGTGACGCACCGATGATCAATGGTGGTTCCCAATCAGGCGGGACTGGTCGCCGGACTCTGACTGGGGGCGCATGTGCACCAGAGGACGTCTGGGAAATCACTCCGGACGAGTTGGACGTGGATGCTTGTTGTTCATCTGGTTGATGAGCTTTGTTATCCGTAGAAGTGTTCCCATATGGTCGTTCTGCCGTACGAGTCGATTCTTGGAAAGATTGCTCTTCATTTATTGCTCGAATCCTCTGGCTTCGTCTTACTCCGAGGTTGATTTCTATGTTGGCTGGATCACGCCCTGGACGCCATCCGGGCTCGAGGGTACGAGTGTCATTTCCTGTGGTGTCCCGCTGGGGATTCTGGTTCTCGGGGTCCTTTTTGGTGCTTGTTTTGCGTCCACCCGCCATACTTACGATGAGCCTGCGTTGTCTGTATATGAGTGCTGAATGAGCAAATGACAGTTGGTTCTCTGTTTAATCTATTTGAATTCTCACCCCAAAGCTAAGTCGTGAGCCAACGACTTTCCTTCTTCCCTTCTTTGTCCCCTTGGCTGGTAGGCAATACCACCAAATTGGATGTGGCGTTTTGTTGGTGAACAAAGAAACATCGGATTGGCAGCTCATCCCTTCACTGAGATCCCGAACGCGATTGTATCCCGGTCTCTTTCACCTTCTCATAAGTGTATTTTTGGTGCATTCCAACAAAAGCTCTGTGCTCAAGGTGGAACGGGCTCGTCGGCCTCTTTGTCGCACCTATTGTGAATGAGGCCCTAGAATGCGCCCATGCTCTATACTGGTACCTGAATGGACCTCTTTGTTCATTCTGGACAGTAAGATGACTCCTTTGAGTCTATACAAACTTGGGTGTCCAAACTTTTAACTTGATTCATCATTCCGTTCCTTCTGTTCATTCTTCTCTTCTTCTTCTTCAACTTCTATGAACATTGTCCCATCTATTTCCAATCTTTTCTACATGCGCACTCATACTCTCTGATAATTCACAGAGCTCACTTGATACACCCCACAAGATTACATGATGTCGGAGTCTGACCCAAGTCGTAGCGCCTCTCCTGATTTTGCGCCAGCTGCTTCTGAAGGGACACGACTTGGCTACCGTTCTGACAGAGTTCGGAAGCACTTAGGTGAGCTAATACACTCAGTGAACGATTGAAACAATATGCTTATCCCTTCAAGAAATCATTCTTATGTCTTTCCGCTTCGGGTTCGAGAGTCTCCCATCCGAAGCTCAACAAGCCTATACAAACTTTCAGCAAAACAACAATTTCCCGGTTTTTGGCTCTGCCCTCCGACAGCTGCTTTTAGATGAAAATCTGGAAGATTTCATTGGAGAATCGCCTGCCTTCTTGCATGCTGCCACCAAGCTATTTGATAGCAGATACCCCCAGTTGGGCCTCAAAGCACGTCTTGACGGTATGATCACTCTTTTCTGTGCAAGCTGTATACTAATGGTACTCAAGATTTGACCGGCCGTAGAGGGAAAAGCCTATCAAAAATCCAGTCTCGCCGCTCACCCGGGTCACGACACAGCTCAAAGAGAGAGGCTCGGCTTAGCACAGAATCAAGACACAGTGGTGATGATTCAAGTGGTACGTTTTCTTGATATGTGCCACCATCAAGCAAGATACTAATACCTATAGTAGCCCCTGCATCTGCGAGAGCAACAAGAACCCTTACGTTGGACTCACGAACTTGGCAAAAGAAAAGCCAGAAAGACCAGTCAGTAAAATATATTCGATTAGAGGCAGGTCTCCCCTCTGGTTTGACCAAAATTCCCACTATAAATACTGAGCCAGCTGGGGCCACAAGCAATAGAGGCAATCAACCTATGCCTGCCAACACGCCGGTGATACCGGATTTTGTTATGAGTACTCGGACCAGCCCCAAAGAACAAGAGGCACCTAAATCCAAGAATGAAGAACTGCGAAACAGACTGACCGAGCTCAACTCTCAGCTGAATAAGCTGACCGAGGCTCGTGGGGGATATCCCCTTGACTTCACCCTTTACCCTTACAAGGGATGGAAGGTTGAACAACCCAGGGTTCTCCTCCATCGAGCCAGGAACTTTCTCGCCGATGAAGATATCGACAGGACCTTGAATTGGAGTCAGAAGTTTGCGGAGCTGACCGAGTACCTCTCATACCTCACTCACAACTATCGAGGCGAAGCATGGGGTGCTGATCTATATGAGGTCATTGAGATGCTTCACGCACATTCGGTATTTCAGAAGTATCATTATGGAAACCCCAAGTTGAACCTCAATTTTGATACCACATGGCCAAAGGGCAGTAAAAGACTACCGCCTCTTCCGGGCACAGAACACTCCATCGAGAAGTCGGACAAAATGAAGGGAAACGACTTGGGTGAAAGGAAGCTGCTCCTCAACGTGATCCGTCCAGCGATTGATGTTCACTATCAAGTACCTTCTAAGATACTTTCTAAGTACATCGAATGCTACACCTCAGAGGCCCCTGACTTCTGGGGATTTACACCTGCCTCTGCACATCCTCGTCTAGGACTGATGAGCATTGAGAACGACACCTACGAAAAATGCCTATCCTCGAATATATCGACAACATGCAGGGAAATTGAAGCAGCTGAAGCCAAGTTTAAGGCAGATTCTAGCAAGAAACATTTCAGTCCAAACGCACTTAGAGCATTTGCCACGCTCCGAGGCACTCGGCGGGCAGCTGTTCAGCAATCCTTAAGTCATCTAAACAATGCTGAGAACCTTGCTGTCTGCAACGTCTTCCGTACCCTCGTCCTGCCCAAGCCCAAGATTCCCGAGAAGCCAGATGCGGGCATTGTTATTCCCACTATGCAAGTTGCCGAGGTCCCTGAGAAAGAGTCTCGAGATCCTTTCGGCTTCACCCTTGCGCATAAATGGTATACAAGGGCAGACCGCCACTGGGGAGATTGGGCATACAAGCACGCCGTCAAAGAATGTTATGGTCACAAGCTGTGGCTAAATCGCAAAGAGCCTATCATGGATCTCCCTAAGAACTTCAAGGGGCCTTACGCTCACGACTGTTTGGATCATGAAATGAAAAAGACCCGCTTACTCTTAAGGAGGTGCGAAGCCCTGCAGGACCGTATACTATTGCAGAAAGAACGAACGCCACGCAAGTTCATGACAAATGTTTCCCAAAGCCTGCTTGACGGACTGGAAGGAAAGAATTGGGAAAAAACCAACTTGAAGTTCTATAAGGACGATCTCGTACCTGACTCTCAAGATCTGATATATATTATGCCTAAAGAGGAAGACTTCCTGCGATTACTGGGTGAACATTCGATCAACAACAAGATGGCGACCTATAGAACCAAAGATATCAAGAGCGGTTCTCGTTTGGACATTTTTGAGCAGAGAGTCAAGAGAATGTTCTACGGAGAGGGCACAACAATCGTCCACAGCTACACTTTTGAGGAGTTCATGCAAGAGCTCAATCGGGATTGTGACGGTCCAGTGAAACGCTGGAGGTTCTCTGAAAACGAGACTTGGGAAAACGCTCTCAACCTCCAGAATGAGCTAGGGCTAATCACAATAGACGCAACCGAGGGAGGTGGATACATACTTTACCGTGCTGAGGCCAACCTTCACCCCGAGCAGCGCATAAGGTGGCTCGATATAGACACAGACTTTGATGCATTCGTGCAAGGCGTGGGCCTTGCCAATATGAAGAAAGGCGAAGAGAATGCCGAAGCCAGCCACGAAAGGGACGAGATCGACACAATCTCAACAAAAGTCAGTGTTCAAGAGTCCGAAGACCTTGGCGATTATATGTTCGGACTCCCCAAAATCGAAAACCTCCGTAGTTGGGAAGAGATTGCGGAGGATGCTTCCGATGTTGAGAGCAGCAAGCTGCAGCAAGATATGCGAAAGACGAAAGACTTTTATCAGCGCCTTTGCTTTCGGCTTGGAAAGACCATTCACGACCTCCAAGCAAAGCAGGAGACAATCAGACGCCAGCTCACTCCCAGGCAGCAAGAGCTGAACCGCGACTTTGTTGACTTGGTTACCAGAGTGTGGGATTCTGATGCTAGAGAGCGACCAGACAAGAAGGATAAGAATCCAAAGAAAGGCGGCCTCAAGCGCGTTACACCCTCGTATCAAGATATCATCAGGATGATGGAGCCCGATATTTACGACCCGACTTGGGAGATGCGTCCTGTCACCAAAGGTTTTCCAGGAGACACCTTGATCCGTGAAACAATCAGGAAGGGAATTATTCGCGAGGCATATGAGAACAAAAGTATGATTTTCCCAAGCCGCATTGATCGGTACACCAACCGAGACGGCTTCACGGTTGAACTACCACGTCGACATGAGCCAGTGTGGTCTTTTGCACGCCCTGAGCGAAAAAGCAAGGCGCCACGATACTGGGACATGAACCGTTGGCCATTACATCTGCAGAGTGAAACGACGGCTGAGAGAATCAGGTCTGGAACTTTCTCTAGGAGTGTTTCAAGAAAGTCAGCAGCTCCTTCACCTATCGCCACACCTCCATTGTCACCCACGCGACCCATTAAATGGGAGAGAAGTAGGGAAACCATGAGGTTGAGACGACAGGGAGATGAATATACTGCTGAAGATAGTGCCGATGGCACTGTAGCACCTTCAATTCCGACTGAAGACAATCCAATATCTCCAGATCCGGTCGAATATACAGACACACCCGAGCAACATAACCAAACTATCCCAGGACTTGGGGAAGATTTTGTTGTGACTTTCGCAGACTTGGCAAACTCCCGTCGTACTTTCACGCCCGGTCTGCCACGCTACTTCCTAGGTGACACTCCCCTACAGAAGAAGTATATCGAGGACTATATCAAGAGAGGTAAGTTCCAAGCTACAGGACATTGATGCCCTTTGCTAACGTAGGCTAGGAATTGTGCCAACAGAGCAGCCGCCAATTTTGCGTCACCGTCTTGGAGCTCTCATGGGTCGTAGACAAGTGGAAGATGACCCAACCGCTCTGCCGGAGGTTCACCCCTGTGACGTCCCTAAGAGCAGACCTCGACTTGAGTCTTCTGAAGATTTGGAGTACGAGAACTCTGTAGAGATGACTGACGCTATGGACAACGACGATATCGACGTTGAGATGGAGCAATTGGTAACACGGCGGCCTTTTGATGAGGAGCTCCCCTCGCCAATGATGCCATCATCCCCCCATTCTTCCTCTGTCGAGCATGCGCACCCAGTCGATGACTTTGCAACAGAACCAATTTCCGGGGTCCCGGAGGAGTCTGCTGTCGCATATGGACAAGATGATGTTCCCTTGACTGAACAAGAAGGTGAGCAACTAGTCCAACTGCCACAGTCACAGATATCACGATCCCGCCACCTTACGTCAAACCGGCTCAGTTTAAGGATAGAAGAACCAGAGTCTCCGACAACTGTTCAATACACAGACGAAGAGCCGTCAGGATCAGTGCGCAAAGCTCTGAGAGAGTCGGACTAATGGATTGGGGTTGTAAAATTCACTACTTTGCTCTGTATTAGTTACTAGATATTAGCGTTCTTTTTATTAGTTCAAAGGGCATTTGCGTCGTCAAGCTTTGACTTGCTTTGCAATTGATTGCTTTCACCATAGCTTTTATCACATGCAGATAGATAACAAGGAACCATTATTTTAAATCGTTAAAACGCAACGTGAAAGATGAAATTTCTTTTTCATTTCAAACCGTTAAGCCATCATTCACCATAGCCTAACGATCTGAAGTGTCCTAACCGGCCAACCTATGCAATGAAACACAATGGATTCGTGACTCCGCGGCACCAGTTTCCAGCTCCCATCAGGTCATAAAACATTCCCAGTCTAGTATCGCTTACCCTCGCGGAGGGTATCGGCGAACTCGTCCAGGGGACTTCGGATGAGCTTAGTCTCCTTCCAGAGGTTGGGGGTGAGGAAACCGTAGGTGTTGGAGACGGCAACAAAGGTAGCCTTGAGGGTGTTCTCGAGGGTCTTGGTGGAACCGGCGGAAGAGGTGTAAGCATCCTCGACACCAGCAAGCTGGAGGAATCGCTTGACAGCGGGAGAGGCAACGAGGCCAGTACCACGGGGAGCGGGGATGAGCTATAGATGTTGTCAGTCTTCTTCAATTCTTTCGTATCGGATCGCATCTTTGATCGGATTATACGTACACGGACGGTGACGGAACCACACTTGCCGGACTCCTTGCAAGGCAGGGAGTGAGGCTGACCAAGGTTGGTACCCCAGTAACCTCTTCGGACGGGGATGACGCTGAGCTTAGCGATGATAATAGCGGCGCGGATAGCGGTAGCAACCTCCTTGGAGGTCTTGATACCGAGACCGACGTGGCCCTCGGAGTCACCAATGATGACAATGGCCTTGAATCGGGTTCGCTGACCAGCACGGGTCTGCTTCTGGACGGGCTTGATCTGTGAGTTGAGAAAAACACATGTTAGCAAAGCCGTTTCTTCTCATCCGTGATTCCTTTCCCGTCGCATCGTTCGGATTCGTCCTCTTTTTTGAGACTATTCGTAAAATCGTAATGGGGATCTGTTGTTCCGTACCTTCATGACCTCATCCTTGAGCTTGGGCAGGAAGTTGTCGACGATCTGGTACTCCTTGATGGGCAGAGAGTGCAGGTAGATCTCCTCCATGCTGTTGATCTTGCCGGCCTTGACGAGACGACCGAGCTTGGTGACGGGCTGCCACTCCTTCTCCTCGTTCTTGCCGCGACCACGGCCACGACCACGACCACGTCCTCGGCCGCGATCACCGCCTCGGGATCCAAAACCACCGCCACGAGAAGTTCCTCGGTCAGCCATTGTGTCTGATTGTGTTGATTGCGCTGGGGTGGGAAGGAGAAGTTAGGTGCTGCGCAAGAGCAAAGTGCTGGTGTTGGCGTTCAATGGGTAACTTTTTCGCCAGCGGGGTCTAGCACACAATTTGGAATGTGCACTTAGCGAGCCCTAATTCATTGTGGTGCCTGATAGGTCAGGCCAGAATCTACGAGTCCAGCAAGGTGTGAAAAAAGTGGGTGTTAATCTTCACCTTGATCTCACCGAGAATGACAGGGGTCTTTATCTCGGTCAGTTTAATCACCCCGCCCGTCACGACTGATCGGCAAACTTGGAACCCTGGCTGGTCCGTCCAGTAGATGGATACATCACTGAAGTCATGTTTGTACAATCCCATGTTTAAAGTTACATCAACCAATCGTTTCGTGTATATAAACTATACTCAGAAACTATGCAGAGAGGTGGGATACAAAGTGACAACCAGTAACCATTTTTCACTTCCATTGCAGAAACCATAGACTAAGTCATTGCGCAGCAGACTGACTTCAACCAGAGGGGAATGGGGTATGCATGTTCTTTGTACACGCCTGGCAACTCCAGGCCATCATTAATGGGGGTATCGCAGCTCAGCTACCACGTACTCCGACTCCTTGTAGACATTTGAACCACTAGCTTTCATTACTCCTTCGCTGTCTTAACGATCAGGTTTTCTGAAGGTTGCACTCGCTGAGCCCACTCACTATCATATTTGTCAGCGCAATTCACATCATGAATTTTCTGAGTGAGGTACTTACGTCCAGCTACCGTCGTAGACTTTCCTAGACTCAGATGATCCGACGCCAGCCTCCTCCAGAGCAGTCTCAATCACGCAAGCGGTCACACCAGTACCGCAACTTGAGACAATAGGATGTTCTGAATCGACACCCTTCTCAGCAAATAGCTTCTTGAGTTCGTCCTTGGGGAGGAAAGCCTTGGTTTTAGGGTCCAGCACTGAACTGAAAGGGATGTTGATAGACCCGGGCATGTGACCAGAGGAGAGACCCTCGCGAGGCTCAGGAGCTTCACCAGTGAAACGGTTATTAGGCCGGGCATCAATAACTTGAATACCCTCAGCGCCCTCCTTATTGTGGTCCTGAGCAATCTCCTTCATCTGTTCAAAGCTTGCGACGCGGTTCTCATCCATGGCTGGAATCTGATAAGGCCGGCACTCGACAGTATAGATCTCTCCTGACTCTGTCGGTAGACCCTGTTCCACCCAGAGCTTGAAGTTGTTTAGCACATGGACCTTGTGGTGACCGAAAACTTTTAATGTCCAGCCCACGCGGGGAGCGCTGAAGATGCCGAGCTCCTTGCTGTCGTATACCACGACAGTATCCTCCTTTCTAATTCCAAGCCCGCTCATGGCAGCGGCGAAAGTCTTAGCATTGGGAAGCATGTGAGGGTAGGGACTGCGCTTGTCAATGTGCTTGTCGAGGTCGAAGAATCGAGCCTTGGGGATTCTCTGTTCGCGAAACGTCTCGATTCCGGATCGCCCGTCGTTGGGAAGAAACCATGATGCGCAGAGAGGAATGACTCGAGGATCGGTACTAATTGATGACGGAGGGTTCTTCTTGAGGGCTTCGTGAAGCTCTTGCGGCGAAACAAGGTATGATGAGAGGTTTCGACGGGTGATAAGGGTAGGTCGGAAAACCTTGGAGCTCCATTGAGGAATGCCTGCTCTTGTTGAGCGGCTGAATGCGACGGACGCCATTATGGATATGACGTGTGTCGAGTTGTGAGGAGGAAGATGGTGTTGCGGAGGCTCAGTTTACCTGACGTAGGGCAAATTCAGGAAGTGGATGATAAGAGTCAGAGCCAGAGTCAGCCGGGTGGACTTTACTAGCGAGCCAGACGTCTAGAACAAACAAAAAAAGAGAGAGAGAGAGAGACAGTTAGCAAAAGGCTCAACTGTCCGTCTACGTCCGCATCAGTCAGTGGGAACAGAAACCCAAAGAAAGTGTACTGTAAAGTTGATGACGAGAGGTTAACGACCAATCGAGTCAACTTTGATACCTTTAGTCTAGCTAATGCGGTTAAAGATGCAGCGCAGCAGGCGCTGACGAGGTTGGCGATTGCAGTCCATGATTGGAGCTTGGACCACCTCCATCAGTCATTTCAATGGTGGGTTATGACGGTGGACGGGTTGGCGGCGGGGAGGATTCTACAGCGGGTTGCAGTTTGTTCAGTGGGTGGTTTTCAGGCAGATGAGGTCACTGAAGCTGGGCTTGGTCGAAGGCGCCCACCCACCATCACAGCCCTGAAGGATGGAGATGGATCCACTCTGGCTGGACTCCTCACCTTTGGCTAGGTGCCGGTTTCACCTCAGCTCATGTGCCTCCCCGCGACTGCGTTAGTGCTTCAATTCAAACCTTGACCCTTCCTCACTCTACAGGCTGCACGGATATTTGCTTTGAAGCTCGACCTTTTTCTTTTTTTCTTTTTTTTTCTCTCTCTGTATCCTGAAACTCAACTTTGGCCTTTGGCCTTTGTCCTTTACAGATATCGAGGCAAAGCATCATGAAAGTCACCATCAAGAAGTGGAATTCAGTGGCCACATGGCGCTGGGACTTGCCAGAAGACGATGTTTGTGGTATCTGCCAGGTCCACTTTGATGGGACGTGTCCGACTTGTAAATACCCAGGCGATGACTGCAGCTTGTGTAAGTAAACATCAGCCCATGTTGGGGAAACCAAACGAACTCCAGGGACTGACTGACGCAATTTTCAGTATCGGGGAAATGCGGCCACAACTTTCACATGGTTCGAGCTTAGCCCTATCTCTTTTGTTATCGTGTATATCGCTGACTGGGGTTGTGTTATGTTCTGTTGTTCAGCACTGTATCATGGAATGGATCAAGCAAGATTCATCGAGAGGGCAATGCCCAATGTGTCGTCAACGTACGACCCCCAAACCCAAAAGAACCCTCGGTGCTCGTGGCCACCAAGCTGACGCGATACACAGGTTTTGAGTGGAATGAGCAAGTGAATGAAACGGTCTCGCAGGTCGAGTAAAGGATCTCTGTCGGTAACGTTATGCAAGGTGTCAGGCGTTTTCCAGGGCGTTTAAAGAAGTCGGTTTCAGACATACCCATTAGGAAGATGTGCAAATTATTTTAAGCCTCCTACTGGCTTGTGTACCCATACTCTGTGACTCGTGCTCTTACCTGCCATCTAGTATTGTTGATGAGCCATGTATGCATGCACAACTCAGCAGGCAGTGCCCGTAAGGCAGAACTCAGCCTCACTGGATTGAGCTGACTGTGTCAGTCAAGCTTTGAGCCTCAACCTGATTTTATTCCCAGGACATTTTCCTGGTTAACGAAATCTAAGTAAGCAATAAGTCTAAGATAGACTAAATTTTAAGTTAATGATTTCGTTTCTCATCTTATCCATGCTTAAGTTAGGTAGGTATGTAAGATTAAATTAGTGATTTTGTCACGTTCTTTGGAGAATGTTGAGCCACGATTGGTCAATTACCTTTACTCTACGAGTCGCTTGAGCCATGTGCCCAGTCTCCCATCTTGTGTTTGAAAAGGATGATCCGCCAAGCATGCAGCATACGGAACTTGTGTTCAACCCTGGTTAAGTCGGAGTTGAAATGGTCTCGTAAAATGCAACTCTTGGGGCCGCTGAGTTGCACTTTTGGGGGCGGTCGACCGCCTTATATCGGATCCAACTCAGCTGTCTGGTTCGCAACCAAAAAGGCAACGCGCAGGTGCGCAGAGAAGGAATAGGCCTCCAGCATAAATGTAAGCCTGGCCCCCATGGCTCTCACTTTTGCCTTCACTCCAATTCCCGGCTTCTTTGTGCAATATCTTATTCACATCCATTGTTTCTTGAACCGAGTTTCAACTATACTCGAGACACTTCGTGCTCTCTATAAGTAGCCACAGTCAGTCATTGTGCAGAACAAATAGCAATAAAGGAGACATTCCCAGCTGAGGCAACCAACCAATAGTAAAGCTGCGCCACAGATCAACTTCGGCGACTTCCTTATAACAACACAACGTTGCAATGTTTTATTCTTCGCCTGCACCCGACATTAACAACCAATTCCAACCTCAAGCCACTCCTTATAACAGGCCGGTGGCCAATCTTGCATGGGCTGTGCCCGGAGGTCTTAGCGCCATCAACACCAACACCAACACCAACACCCTTCCACAGGATGGATACACTTCAGAGTCTCCGCCGGTCATGAGTGGCTTGTCCAATGGATATCACAGTGCAGACTTGGCGTTTTTCAGTCGACCTTACTTCAACACTCAAAACAACTTCTCGGCGGCGACTGGGCGGCAATGGCCGACTACGCAATTTGGTACATCTTCGCAATCACTCGTCTCACCTGGTAGCTCTCAAAACAGGGAGGTTGTCAGTAACAAGTTGCGAACCTTGGTTCGAATGTTACTCGGTACCAGGTTCGTGCTGCGGACCGTTCGCCAGAAGAACCGGCGCCATAGTGCTTCAGACTGCCATCCACGGTCTACTGGCTCGAGGAACTTTCCTGGTCCTGGTATAAGCCAGAGCTCATCCGGTTCAAGCGACGCAGTCTTTGGCAATCAATCGAATGAGTACCAGTCCCACACATTCAATTGCCCGGACTATGCCAACAATACATGGCCGAATAATACTCTGGGCATATGGGATAGTGGCGAGAATTCGCAGTTTCTACCACAAGAATACGCACCTGGGAAGATAACCGAACTATCTGATGAAGAGGTGGTCTCTGGCATGGAGCGGGGGCTTCCGGGTCTGCTGGATGGACCAACTACAGCTGGAAATGCTGCAAACCGGTCCCAGCGAAAAGTGGCCACTTTGAACCAGTCCAAGAAACGCCCTATTGGTTGTGTCGAGGAATCTTCTGATGACGATACCGATGAGGGCTCAAGGAGTACGAAAAGATCCAAAAAGGCTTCGACGTCACAACGTTTTGCATGCCCCTTCTACAAGCACAATCCAGCACAATATGAAAACTCGAGAAGCTGCGTTGGTCCTGGGTGGACGACAGTCCACAGAGTCAAGTAAAACAGCTTTCCCGAAGCACACGGAAACCGACTAACATCAATCAGGGAACATATCTTTCGAAGTCACAAGCTTCCCGAACATCAATGCCCTCGCTGTTTCGAGACGTTCAAATCAGCCGGGATTCTCTCTGGGCATTCGAGGGCAGCCGTTCCCTGCCAGATCCAAAACCGTGCTACTCGGGAGGAGGGCATCGACGCTGGTCAGGAAAAGCAACTGAAAATCAGAGCAAAGAAGACTATTGCTGGACCACATCAGAAAAAGGTCGAGGAAGATAGATGGAACGAAATGTACCAAATCGTCTTTCCAAATGAGGAACAACCATCCTCACCTTGTAAGCACTGAAATGCCCAACCACTGGCACTGAGCCCTTGCTAATAGTCGCCAGATTACAACCGCATCCACAACAACGCCCCCTCAAGGATCGATTACTTTGAGAGAAATATTATGGATGATTTCGGTCAACGCGTGTCAGCTAAGCTAGGCTGTCTAGGCATGCACCAGCCTCTTTTGACTGACATCCTCGCAATCACTCGAAGTGCACTACAAGAGAGTGTACAGTTTTGTCGAAAAGGCGATACAGGTCCCGACAGTCAACTTTCTCGGTTGACCACTTCACAAACTCCAGTGCCCCAATCTAGTTTGGGCATGGGATCACAGCTACCAGGAGTTGAGAATAATATTTTTGGTGGGGGGTTGGATGACCACTTTGTGGCACAGATACTATCTGATTCTAGTCTTGGATTCAGCTCTTCTGGTTTTTGGAATACTTTATCATAATGCTGACAGGGAGGCGATACCAATTTGCTTTTGGGTGAGAGTTTTGATTATCATTATGCAGGTCATGGCAGGTAAATCGCAGGGTATACGGATGAAGCCGGCGTTTGGGTTTGAGATTATTCTACTCAATATCACTCAAAGCTTCCAATGCACCAATAGAGCAAGAAGTTTAATATCCTATCGTGCGGGTATATCTACGACTGACTAGTCTGCCGGCATGTACACAACAACGACAAGGTCAATACCATTACGCATATAATCATTTCCCATGCATATCCTTCATAATCAAAAGGCCAAAGCGCCGCGGCGCTTCAGGGGCCTCAGTTTTACTTGACAAGGCAGTCCCTCTCCTCTCTAAGACTCTGGGACGTAGACTCCGTCCTTACACAAAACGACCACCTTTTTGAAGAATCGTCGCCATTCGAGAGGATCTCCCTTTACCTTTACGAACCGAATATCAAGAAGCTCAGTGCCATCATGCAGAGGCTGTCGGTCGATCTGGATCTCGCCATGGAGATTCTGTTGACGGCCATCCAGAGCTTTGACTTTCATATGGGCAACTGGGTTACCATAGGGGTTTGGCAAAACAGGGGCTGATGGGATGTT
This sequence comes from Fusarium camptoceras, assembly GCA_004367475.1. Classification (NCBI taxonomy): domain Eukaryota; kingdom Fungi; phylum Ascomycota; class Sordariomycetes; order Hypocreales; family Nectriaceae; genus Fusarium; species Fusarium camptoceras. The sequence goes on from QGED01000004.1 coordinate 131,326, forward strand.
GAGGTGATGGAGTGCATCGCTGAGCATTTGAATAATGTGTGTTGGTGGAACAGCAGAGAAGAAGCGAGTAAGAGATTCCGGTGGGCAGATATCGCGGAACCGACGGGCTTGTTGTGTTAAAGTCATCGAAGGACCTGGGGTTTGCGAGAATTGAGACATTGTAGGCTCATCAGCAAGTGTATCGATCATAGCTCGACGAGAATGTGGTAGTGAGGATGCTGGTGAAGCCATAGATTTTAGTGGTGGACGTTCCCAATCCCATTCCTTATCGGCAATGGGTGTCTCGGGTTGGGTAGAGGAAAATTTTCCAGCATTCAGACCGGTATCGAGATCCATGTAGTCGCTGGAAGAAGGCTGCGATGTTGGCTGGTGAGTAAAATCGATGCGGAGATTCTCCAGCATTTGTGTCGCCAAGTTAATGGGATCTGTGACCCGGCCGTCCGCACTGAGGAGGGCATTGTGTCTCGTGTACCAAGGATGCTGGCGTACTTGAGTGAAGTTGAATCGTTTTGAAGAGTCAACGCTCATCATTCCTCGGAGTAAAGATAGGGCTTCAGCGGGTATCCTACTCCAGAGAGCATCGGTGCTGCGGCCAGATGTGCGCACATATTCTTGGAACTCCCAGCTGCCCGGTGAGGGCTCGTCCCAAGGTGTATTGCCGATGAGTAGGACGAACAGAATTACGCCACATGACCATACATCAACCAAATCTGGGGAGTACTTGGCAGCGTCTGGTGCTCTCTTGTCCGCCGCACGCCCACAAGCGAGAATCTCAGGGGCAATATAGGGGGGACTGCCGCATAAAGTTGAACTTTGCTTTCGTTGACCCTTGTACTCAAACATGGTAGCCATTCCAAAGTCGGCGAGTTTTAGAGATCCATCTGAGGAAAGGAGAATATTCTCTGGCTTGAGATCACGATGTGCCACACCCTTGGAGTGCATGAAGCTCACGCCGCCGATGAGTTGGACAAAGTAGACTTGAGCGATATCTTCCCGCACGCCTACATCAGCCTCAATCTTGTCAAACAGATCACCGCCCTCTGCGTACTCCATTGCAATCCATCGCCATATATCGTCTTCTCCCGAAGCGAACCACTCGATGATGTTGGGGTGCTGGCCGATATGTGAGTGAAGAGACACTTCCATGGCGAGCTGTTTAGTGGATATACGACCATGTTTGACAGCATAGCCCTTGTGAATCAGTTTGACAGCAAATATTGGCGTTGGTGCATCGAGTGGGATGGCTTTTTTGATGCTGTAAGTGAAGTCAGTCCGAGCTCAATCGTAGATCTGGTGAAACCTGGGGTAACTAACGAGGCATATGCTCCTCGACCCACGGTCTTGGAAACGATCCGGAAGGGAAGATCATTAGGTAACGGATCTAATTGCGACTATCCATGGGTGCCAATGTTAGTTAATGAGGTTTCTCATTGGATTGTTTGAAGACCACATGTCATGTGTAGCACGCCGAGTACAATACGTGAATTACTGATTCACGTTCTCTGCTCATGACTTAGTAGAATCTGCCGCAGTTGAACAACATGACAGATGTGATTCATCAAAACCGATAGTCAGACGTACCATGATGAAACTCTGATGTATATTAGGCAGATAGCGGTGCTGTTGGTCCCTGTTCACAATACTGTATCTGTCCAATGGATTGGATTAGGGTATGTTAATGATAGAGACCCAGGACGAACGCGTTATTTCGAGTCGCGTATCTGTTTACCGCGTAAAGTGCTTTTTTGTTGCTGTGAGACCCTCAAGTCCCCTAAACCCAGCGGCACTTGGCGCCCTGTGCAGTCTCTCACAGCGTGTCGTCCCCTACAGTTCCAGCGATGATCCCCTCTGTATGCTTCTATTGGCTGTGAGTCTCTCCTTGCCCGAATTCGAATGGACGGATGATAGATCATTGCTTGGACCCTAGTCGCGCCGGTTGCTGCGGTAAACAATTGGAGCCTGGATCTAGAGAAATCATTCATCTTCATACTACTGCAATTCTGTCTCAAGCCAAAACAATCAATCAAGCAGTCAAGTCTCGTCTCGCACTTAAAGTCATTTCAGCCCAAGACCTTCTTTCCGCTCCAGTTCATATTTCGATCTTCACCGCCATACGCTACCGCCAACCAGTCTTTGTTTCCCCAATCGCCCCTGCGTCCGTCCAACTTCATCTCTTTCCAGTTGCGGAATTGTTGTCTGCACCTGTACATAAACAATTTCCTACTCTCCCCTAATCCTACGACCGCATCTCTCTCTTCTAGCATTCTCTTGGTGACCAACATCTGTTCATACTCGAATAAGATCAGCATCAACATCAGCATCTCACAATGGAATACAACATGGAAGACAGCCAGAACTCTGCTCCCGGCAGTGTCCAAGCCGCCAAGCTCAACTCTGGTTCCAAGGGACCTGATTCCCAGAGCACGACCAAGAGGTGAATACTTGACCCGAGATGGAGGGTCACTTGACATACTAACTTGACCCAGACTTCAGACTGAGTTGATGCAGCTCATGACATCGCCCGCTCCTGGTGTTTCTGCCTTCCCCTCAGCAGACGGCAACCTCCTGTCATGGACTGCCACCATCGAGGGTCCTGAAGATACCCCTTACTCTGGCTTGACTTTCAAGCTCAGCTTCGCTTTTCCTTCCAACTACCCCTACGCCGCACCTACAGTGCTCTTCAAGACACCCATCTACCACCCCAACGTCGATTTCTCCGGCCGTATTTGCTTAGACATTCTCAAGGACAAGTGGACCGCCGCTTACAACATCCAGACGGTTCTGTTGAGTCTGCAGAGCTTGCTGGGTGAGCCCAACAAGTACGTAAAAATTTCAGACCATCTGATACAAATCACTGACGTCTTATAGTGCCTCTCCCCTAAACGGTGAAGCCGCCGAACTATGGGACAAGGATACCGAGGAGTTCCAGAAGAAGGTGCTGGCACGTCACATTGATGTCGAAGACGAGTAAATAGCTCTTACTGGGGTTTCGGTGCTTTGATACTTAAGTAACGGGATAGGAGTACCAGGTGTTGGGATTTGGTTGAACGACTTGTTAGGATTACAGGATTGCATGACATTTCTACAGCTGGACAAACAGCAATGGGAGGGGGTATTGATAGGGTCAGAAATAAATAGACCATTGTCGATAGCAGACCCTCTAATCGACAGTTCATAACATCCCAGTTTTCATCACGTCGGAACGTAAATGATTTTTTTCGCCCTCATAAACAAGCCTTGACCAAAGACCACTTCACGCCGAGGCACCGATTGTCGTTTGGAATGACTTCAAGCTTTGATCACATTTTTCCCTTTGTGTATTTTCAGCGTCAAAAGCCAGAATGCCGAATGCAACTCCAAATGCCATGCCACCCTAGAACCTTGTCCCAAGAGAAACTTTTTGTATTTATTCCTCAACAACAACCGTGGGGAGGCCCTTGGGGTCCTTGACGTTCACAGCCTGAACGTAGCTGTAAAGCTTCTCCTTGGCACCCTCCTCGTCGTTTCGCTTTCGGGAAATTCGCACGCGGATTCGGTAGTCGACACCCTTGATACCCTGCTCCCAGACCTTCTTGTTGAGCTGGGGGTCGATGCGGACATCGGTGGTACCCTGAGATGATGGTTAGCACATGTGATATTGAAAATGACAACTCTGCCTCTGCGGGTGTTTCGCTTTCGGTAGCAGGCTGTTGGTGTGGGCAGTCGTACCATGGACTTGGTGGCGAAGGCCTTGATCTCCTTGATGGCCTTGGGAGCCCTCTTCTTGAAGGTGACACCATGGAGCTTTAAAATCCATTAGTATTCAATCCTGACAAACAAAGCTCCTGTATTCGAGCTATTCTTTGGCGTAGCAACATACTCGCTTGTGCATGTGGATGGTGTACTCGCGGGCGACGACATCCGCAATGGCGGAGCGCTGAGTCTTGCCGGAGGGCTTCTTGGTCGACGACATGGCTGAAATTGTGATGTTAGTACCTCGGGTCGACGAAAGTGTAAAAGTCGAAGCGCTCGTAGTCTCAAGGAGGAGTAACACTGCGAGGGAGTAGAAGTTGTCGGGGTCTTTCGTACCTGCGGCTCGTCTCTTCAAGGTCGGGTCGTTTGAGAGGTGTTTGTGATGGTCAATCAATCGGCAATTCCCAAAATTTCTGTGCGTGGGCAGCCCTCGAAATTCATCGGTGGGGATAAAGCGAGCCAATCGCCCGCAGCCCTGATGACCCACCAGCTACTCACGTGATTGACTCTTTCGATCCACTGCTGGTAATCTCGGTTTAACTCAAATTGGTCTAGAGCATTCTGAAAGGTCCACGTCTGTGGGTGTTTATCGCGAGGCATTGCATCCAATCTTATCCGTTACTGCATAACGACTTCATCATTGTACCTCTGGGCTAATTGATTTGAAGGCACCGCGCATCTCACTGTCCTTTGCGCTCCAGCCTCTCTCTTTCATTCTTTTAGGAGTCGCTTTGCGAAGGAGATAGCTGTGGTTGCTTTTACGAAAGCCCGCGGCCTGTCGTCGGCATAATCAGGGGAATTTCGCGTATTGGACCCTTCCAAAAAGCTTCCTAGCAGTCCCTCCGCGCGCCAAACCGAACGCCTCTTTCACTTGACCATTTCATTTTAGTCTCGATACAAAACATAAGACGTCGCCCAACATGGCCGAACACGAACCCGTCAACCCGATGGCATCGCCGTCGCCTCAACCCGACATGACGAGAAACCGACTACCTACGCTCTTTGAGGTTTTGAGTCGTCGCACTCTCCCTCCCGTTGACCTTTTCTCATTCTATATCTACATGCGCGACCAGCAGCGATCTGTGGACTACCTTGATTTTTGGTAGGTGTATCCGGAGCTTCAGTCTCATGTGGATTTTGTCTGACATCACCAGGCTTGATGTCGCCCAGCACATGTCGCTATGCCGACACTATGTTCGCGAACTTCGACGATCCGTGCTTATTGGCACTCCCGAGGCGCAGTCCAAGCGATCTTCAGCCATCCTAGAAAACATCGGCGACTTGGAACCCAGAGCTCCTGGTCCCTCTATGTATGCAACTGAGAAGGAGAAGAACCAGGATGCGCAAATGTCGGCTTTCCTTAGAGAGGATCAGAGCCACGACTCACCTCAGAGTGCTACCGCACCTATGCGGCCTAGTCCCCAGTTCAGCAACTCTCACGATATCACTACCGAGTCCAACTCACCCGCTCATACCGTTGCGCGACAGGATATCCGAGCCTCAGCAGAGAAGATTCTCTACACTTTCCTCCTACCTGGTGCTGAGCGAGAAATCACCCTTCCCGGTTCTATCACACAGGAAGTCACCACTGCAATCGAAGAGTATGGCCGTGACGACCCTGAGGTGTTCGATGTTGCCAAGGATTATGTTTTCCAGGCCATGGAGCGAGATGCTTTCCCAGGTTTCCTCCGAATGAAGGCTCTTGGCAATCTCATCCCACCTACTCTCATCATGAGACTCATCCTTGGACTCATCGCCATGTTTGCCGCTCTCTGGGCTTCATTTGTTCTCATTTTCCTTGACTACTCTCGAACAACCAGATGCTGGGTATGTGTTACAATCTCATTATAATTTTAGAGATATGCTAATTCAAGATAGCTCATCCTGCCCTTCACCGTTGGTGTCTATTTCCTTGCGTCTTACCAATACTCACTGGACCCTATCATGGCTCTAGTTGGTTATAGCGAGTACACGCCCTTCAACTTCTCTCGCATCCGTGAACCCTACGTTCGCAAACTCATCGCTAAGCGCGCTATCATGGTCCTCGCGGTGACTGTTCTCATCGACGCTGCTCTTTGTGTCCTTTTCATTCTCGTTCCCGGAAAGCGTCTCTAAGCATATTCTTTTTACCGAAAATCCTGGTCACTAATGCCGGCCATTACTGGCCATTCGAATTTTTCACTATCAAAAGATATCATTTCCGCAAGGTCTAATTTGGACATCATATCAATATTCACGACTGTAATGATTAGGGAGCCTTTGGTCAGGCAGCGATATAAGTCCAGTCTCTCGATTGAGTGCGGGCGTTGCTTCTGGAGGATTGGCGTACGGAAAATCTACTGTTTATTCACCAAGGCTCGTTTGTAGTTTAGCTATTCCTGGTCTAGACCTCGATGTTCGGTTTCGTTTCTAACCACGCGTTTTTCTTTCTGATTTCTGGCCATTAGGTCAACAGAATCGCTAAAGGGCTTGGAGCCTATAGCATTCTTTAGGGATTCCAAGGGGGTAAATAAAAGGCGTCGTTTCATCTATTATGTCATGGTTCTTCGTGATAGAGACTTTATGGGTTCCAATACTTAAATCATAGGCTTGAATAATGCACAGGGTGCTCACAGCTTGCGCTTGCTTGCCCGTTTCTTCTCCTCCTCTGACTCATCCACGTCCATACTATCGTTGTCGACCAAGTTGCCCACATCCATAACAGACCGCTTATTAAATCCTCTTCTAGCCATCATATCGCGGCTCATGCTTGGCAATTCGTACTTGCGTCCGCCACCGCCCTCTTGATGCTCGCTCATCAACTGCTGCAGCTTCTCGTCTGCGCCGCGCTGTTCACGCTGTCTTGCAGCGGCTGCTGTTCGGATCTCCTTTATCTGACGTTCGACGTCGTTGAGGGTTGTGGTGCAGCGATCAGACCATGTCTGGAGGGCGGTGGTCATGTCAGGTATCGCCCCGGGTGCAAGATCACGCAGGGGTGCAACGCTTGAAACTTGTACGGTAGCGCGAGCTGGGTCGAGCGTTGCATGGAGCAGACCAGCGTAGACCGCCGAGATTACCAGATTCTCAACCTCACGGGAGCCATGGAGATGCAATGAATCTTGTAGCGCGGCATACGAGAGGTTCTGTCGGTCTCTGGCGAGCGAAAGTAGTGAAAGCTGGCGCAGCTTAGTAGCTTGGGTTTCTGCGAGATCCGGCAGGCCCGATGTGCTTTTGTAGGAAGAGTATGTCCCGTAGGCGAAGGTTTGTAGGAGATCAAGGTGCGGAGCAAACTCAGAGTCGGTGAGGTTTTGAATGGCAGGTGTTTGGAGTAGTTCGCTGAATAGGAATGTGTTCGGTGCTGATGTAGCTCGAGTGACAAGATCGGCGGCAGCGCGAGGGGAAGTAGCTGACTTGGATAGAACTAGAAATGGCTGGAAATTATTGTCAGTTTGACCCATGACCTATCCTTCTTGATGGGCTAACCTCTAGTGCGTTGAGAGCCTTTGTCTGCTCCATGATGAGTTCTGTTGGAGGCTACAGCCTCGTAGGGTGGTTTGACGGATGTAAGAAGCCAAGTACGTCACGATGCAAAGCAGACTTGACGAGAATGCCAATACTAGTCGCTCGTACTTTCTTAAACTTTGATGCTTTCTCTCCTCGGCTCTTCTCTGGAGAAATGTATGCGGGATTGGGAATTATAAGTTGCCGAAGTAAGGTGCAGATGAAGTTCAAGATGGGGTATGTTGGAGCTACTGCCTACATGCAGTTCAATATGAGGCTGGAGCAGGCAGCATGTGGCGGGGCTATGGACTCTCGATGGCATTGGATGTGGGGTCAGACTTTGTGGATATCTATGACAGACCTACCCTATAGTCATACATATGATAGTATCGTTGGCAGTACAAATTGTACATTCACTTTGCCTATTGATTGACCCCCGCTCTTTGGGTCATTCAATGTTGAAAATGATACTTTCTCTGTCTTTTGTGCCAGGTCTGATGGTTGTCTTGCTGTTCCCGTCATTGAATTGAAGCAATGCATTGGTAATAAAGCTAGCATCGTAGCAAGCGGTTTGAGATAACATGTTAGAATGACATGCAACCGTTGTCGTAGTTGGGCATCCATGTCAATGGAACATTGATTGGGGCACAAGAAACAAAATATGATACATCTAAAGAAGAGTGTGATTAAAGTCTTGTTGGCCCAGACGAAATCCCAACAGTTCAGCCGCTGAAGAAAGCAGACGGAATGGCGTAAGATCTATCGTCAGCAACGCATCTAAGTTTAGCCACAGAACCCGCTGACGGGGTCTGGGAGTGACGGGCTGTGAAGAAAGGCATGCTGATTGTATACAACGTTCGAGCTTTGCTCGCGACACGTCTTAGTTGAACCACCAAAAGCAGTGGTACCACCTTGAAAGGTGACAACTTCAGTATATGGCAGTTTGACAGTCTCTGTCACTTTATGAGGCCAGTGAAGCCCGAGTTTTGCATTTCACAATGAACCGTGGCTTACGACAGCAAGATGGCTGATGATAATATCAGGAAGAAACAGAAAGTGACGTTGAATCGTCTAGACTTAAGATTGGGTTCTCAAGACGAAAGCTAGTTGGACAGTCTAGTGTTGGATGGTCGCGTTCCTAAAGGGATCGACACTCGCACCTTCAAGAACACGAGAGGCGCTACTAGAAAGGCCAGCTGAGTTGGTCAGGCTTTGGCCCATGCAAGATGAGATGAGAAAGAAGACAAAGGACAGGAATAAAAGATTTGAGTGTATCCATAAGCCTCAACAAGGCTGTGTTGGCACGGATCTCACTCAATGATCCATGAATTCCGTTCCTTTGAGAGCGGAGTGTTATCTACCCCTAGTCCTGCCAGTGTCTCAGGTTTCAACACTTTTAGCCCCGAGCTCCCGTTCCTATTCATCTTGTCGGGGACCCTTCTCTGGTTTCGTGAAACATCCCTGCAAGCAAGAATTTCTGGTGCTTGAGCAGTCGCAGCTTAGAGAAAATCCCACCAACGAGAGCTGCTATTGGCGACTTGGGTGCTTCCGGAAACCGACCCCAAACTGGAATCTGACCGTTGCAGCCGCTGAGCCAAGAAGTGTTCCGGATGTTCTGTTCTTTGGTTTTGCGCAAGTTTTCGAGGTGTTTCCTCTCAATAGCAGACAGAGTGTTTCCATATCTTCCCCTGAATCTGTGAATCCTTGAAAGATAGATAAACCGCCGAGACTCCGTCGTTGTGGAATTCCTACTCATGTCATGTCCTTTTGATCTGGCACTGGTGTCTTTTTTATTATTATCTCTTCGTACCCAAGTGGTGGTTCATTTCATTTCCGTTTCTATTCTTTCGTCTTACTAACATCGGAATACGAAAGACCAAACAAGCAATCCACCTACCTACCTACCTAGGTACTTTATCTTCATTGATTGAAGCCGGTCTTCTTGGTTTTCTTGGACTTAGTGGCGCATTCACTATCAACCAGCATCCATCAGCTGGTACTGTCACCTTCCGGTCCTGTTGCCTCCGATTTCCTTTTTCAGCTTTTTACAGTATCCTTATCTCTTCTTCTTTTTCGTTTCGTTTCGTTTCGTTCTGTCGAGCTGCTGCTCGCTTTATTTTACAACTCTCAATATTATACGAACTTGAGAGATGGTTGTGGCTGGTCGATCCAACTAGAGAACCGTACCGTTCATTCCATTATTAGCAACCGAACCAACCACCAGATCAGTCTAACCGCGAGAGTGAGACCAAGACCCAAGTGCCGTGCTTCCCGCCCTCTACTGCGGTTTACAACCTTCAACAAACATCAGCTTCTGGATCGGCTCACGAAATATTCACCATCCTCGAGACGAGGCTCACGAGCCATAGCCAGTCGCCATGGCTCCCGCCTATATTAAAGTCCCTCCCAAGGACACCGACAATGTCGCACTCGCCGTCCCCAGAAGCCCAGGCGCCGGCGCCCATTTCGCTACAACGACACTTCGCGTGGATGGCATGACGTGAGTATACACGAAGCCCTATCTTGAACTCATTCCGGGCAAACCGAGACCCAGTTTTGCAGTCTTGCTCGGCTTCTGCAGCCCCAATTCACAAGATGCGTATGGACCATGAACAAGGATATAATACTAACTCTTGTCCCTCCACAGTTGCGGCGCATGTACTTCTGCTGTTGAAGCTGGCTTCAAGGGTGTTGGTGGTGTTGGAAACGTCTCAGTCAGTTTGGTTATGGAACGCGCAGTCATCATGCACGACCCCCAAGTAATCTCCGCCGACGACATCAAAGAAATCATTGAAGACCGAGGATTCGACGCCGAGGTGCTCACCACCGACCTTCCCAGCCCTGTGGGCAAGCGTTTCAACGAGACTCTTTACGACGACGAAAATGATTTTGTTACGACCACTGTTGCCATCGAGGGCATGACATGTGGCGCCTGCACATCGGCTGTTGAGGGTGGATTCAAGGACGTTCCCGGCATTAAGACCTTCAGCATTTCCTTGCTCTCCGAAAGAGCGGTTATTGAGCACGATCCCGATCTTCTTACAGCTGACCAGATTGCCGAAATCATCGAGGACCGTGGTTTCGATGCTACAATTGTTGATTCTGGCAAGGTGGCAGCCGACAAGTCTGGGAAGGACGATGGAAGCGTTGGAAATGTCGCTGTAACGACCGTTGCTATCGAGGGCATGACATGTGGTGCTTGTACCTCAGCCGTCGAGGGTGGATTCAAGGGCGTAGATGGCGTCCTGAAATTCAACATCAGCCTACTCGCGGAAAGAGCCGTTATTACACACGACGCCACCAAGCTCTCCCCCGAACAAATAGCAGAAATAATCGACGACCGTGGATTCGATGCCGAAGTTCTTTCTACCCAGGCCGCAACTGTTCACCAAAGCGCATCATCATCTACAGCACAATTCAAAGTCTATGGCGTGCCCGATGCGTCCGCAGCAGAGAATTTGGAGGCTGCGTTGGCTGCCATGCATGGCGTCGATTCAGTTTCGTTAAGCCTTGCTTCTTCGCGCCTTACCGTCACTCACCAGTCCAATGTCATCGGCTTGCGTGCCATTGTTGAAGTCGTCGAGGCACAGGGATACAATGCGCTCGTCGCCGACAGCCAGGACAACAATGCTCAGCTCGAATCACTCGCGAAGACAAGAGAGATTGGCGAATGGCGAACGGCCTTCCGAACTTCATTGGCTTTCGCCATCCCGGTTTTTATTCTCGGCATGATTTTGCCCATGTGCGCACCGTCTCTCGATTTCGGAAAGCTTGAGTTGATTCCCGGACTGTTTCTTGGTGATGTTATCTGCTTGGTCCTCACGATACCCGTTCAATTTGGCATTGGAAAGCGATTTTACATTTCGGCGTGGAAGTCACTTAAGCACCGTTCCCCGACCATGGATGTTCTTGTTACCCTTGGTACATCTTGCGCCTTCTTTTTCAGCGTTCTGACAATGCTGGTCTCATTGATAATGCCCCCTCACAGTAGGCCCAGCACTATCTTCGATACCAGTACTATGCTTCTTACCTTCGTCACCCTAGGTCGCTACCTTGAAAGCAATGCTAAGGGTCAGACCTCCAAGGCCCTTTCGCGTCTGATGTCTCTTGCGCCTTCTATGGCTACTATCTATGTCGACCCAATCGCTGCCGAGAAGGCCGCTGAAGCATGGGACAAGGATCCCAGTACCCCAAAGACCCCTAGACTTGGGGGCTCAGCGCAAGAAGAGAAGTCTATTCCTACTGAGCTTCTACAACTAGGCGATATTGTCATTCTTCGACCTGGTGATAAGCTCCCCTCCGATGGTATTCTGGTTCGAGGTGAGACCTTTGTCGATGAGAGTATGGTCACTGGCGAGGCGATGCCTGTCCTGAAGCGAGTAGGCGATAATGTCATTGGCGGAACAGTCAATGGCGATGGTCGGGTAGACTTTCGAGTCACTCGGGCTGGTCGTGATACTCAGCTCAGTCAAATTGTCAGGCTTGTTCAGGATGCGCAGACTACACGCGCGCCTATCCAGCGACTTGCTGACACTCTCGCTGGTTACTTTGTGCCCATGATTCTTATTCTCGGCCTCTCCACGTTTCTTTGCTGGATGGTGCTCAGCCACGTGCTTCCGAACCCACCCAAGATCTTCCTCCAAGATTCAAGTGGCGGCAAGATCATGGTTTGTGTTAAGCTTTGCATTTCTGTCATTGTTTTTGCCTGCCCTTGCGCCTTGGGTCTCGCCACACCCACCGCCGTTATGGTCGGTACCGGCATTGGCGCTGAAAATGGTATTCTGATCAAGGGTGGTGCTGCTCTCGAAAGAACCACAAAGGTGACACAGATTGTCCTCGACAAGACCGGTACTATCACTCATGGCAAGATGAGTGTTGTTCAATCAGTTCTGGAAGCTGAATGGTCTGGCAATGAGATGCGTCGTCGACTGTGGTGGACCATTGTTGGTCTTTCCGAGATGGGCAGTGAGCACCCTGTAGGCAAGGCTATTCTCGCTGGAGCCCGACGAGAGCTTGATGTCGAGGTCGACGGTGTCGTTGAAGGAAGTGTTGGCGAGTTCAAGGTCACCGTTGGTAAGGGTATCAACGCTCTCGTCGAGCCTGCCTCGGCTGTTGACCGTAGCCGCTATCGTGCGCTCATCGGTAACGTTGCCTTCCTGCAGAACAACGGTATTGATGTTCCCGAGGATGCCGTCGAGGCATCTGAGCGTGTTGACTCTGATGCAAGCAAGACTGGCAAGGGACCTGCAACTGGCACCTCTCACATCTTTGTTGCGATCGATGGCAGATACAGCGGCCATATCGCTTTGGCCGACTCCATCAAAGAGGGTGCAGCAGCTGCCATCTCTGTTATCCACAAGATGGGTGTCAAGACCGCCATTGTCACAGGTGATCAGCGTTCCACTGCCCTCAGTGTCGCTGCCGCCGTCGGAATTCCACCCGAAAATGTGTACGCTGGCGTGAGTCCCGACCAAAAGCAGGAAATCATCAAGCAGATCCAATCACAAGGCGAGGTCGTTGCCATGGTTGGTGATGGTATCAACGACTCCCCTGCGCTTGCAACTGCAGATGTCGGTATCGCCATGGCCAGTGGCACAGACGTTGCTATGGAAGCTGCCGATATGGTTCTCATGCGCCCAACAGATCTAATGGACATCCCATCAGCGCTTGACCTTACTCGTTGTATCTTCCGCCGCATCAAGCTGAACTTGGCTTGGGCGTGTATGTACAACGTTGTTGGTCTACCTATCGCCATGGGCTTCTTCCTCCCCATTGGTTTCCATATGCATCCCATGATGGCTGGTTTTGCCATGGCATGCAGTAGTGTCAGTGTCGTTGTGAGCAGTCTTCTGCTCAAGTTATGGAAGCGACCTCGCTGGATGGATGAGGCCGCTGCAGAGCAACGCGGTGGTCTTCAATGGAAGAGCGGTAGAGGCATCATGGGCTGGATGCGAGAGATGTTTGGTAAGAGGCGGGTCAAGAAGGATGAGGGATACGTGCCCTTACAAAACCTGGATTCATAGTGTATTTCTTTTTATTTGTTAAGCGGCGTAGTTATGATGTTGTAGTATATAGGTTCGACTGGTTGTATATCAATGATATCCTAGAGTGAAATAAGAGCACACAAACATGCTTCTGGTTAGCATTTTGGACTAGCGAGTGATCTTGACATTTCCAAGCGACAACGAGTCCTTTTATAGCGACTTTGCGACATCAATCCTATGGCTTGCTCGGCGTCTTCTCCTGGCCATCAGGTGTTGGTCGTACGTTTGTAACTTTCAGGATAACGCGATGCTTTTGCTCTGTGAGTTGCGACATGCCCAAGGACACACGGCATTGCCATCTCATTGTCGAGATAGTCTCCGATGGTGAAGCACAATGGGCTTTCACAAATCACTCGATTCGAGAAAGTCGAGATGTATCTAAGCATGTTGGTGATCGGGTACATGTTCGTGGCTACCTGAAAGGCACCGACCTGCATGAGCCTCCCTTTGACCACATGTTGAGTGGTAGACTCAAGGGAGAGAAGAGAATGGAATGTGAAGGGTTTACAAAAAGGATGGAGCACTTACAAGACAAGAGTAGAGACCTTAAAGAATGGAGTTTCAATACGTAGATGTCAAGCGTCAGGGTCTTGTAGTGCCGCATATCTGGACAAGATGAGCATCGGCAGTTCCCAGACGAGACGAGATTGGCGTTGCAATATAGCTGACAATAGGGCTGTAGGATCGGCATATTCTATTATCTTCGCCAGTCACATCTCAAGATCGGTAGTTAGGTACACGTAATCTGCTTCTTCTAAGATACCACAGTACCCTGTCAGGTGGGTATCAGAAGAAATGTCCTCCAGGACTTAGACAACAGAAATACAGTGGCCTAAGTGCTAGCCCAAGCTAGCATAATGTGACCAAAGTATTTCGTCTCTTATGCTTACAGCCGCCAATTCTTCTGACACCCCAACGCTCGTGCACGGCTATTGACAGCATTTGCGCCACAAAGCCTGCCAAAGGAATTCCACTAGTTATCAACGTTGCATAGTCAAGCGAGGGTTTTTAGTCTTCTGTAAGGGTACAACTCAGCTCTTCAAAGAGGCTGAGATGTCTCCAAGACCCTTGCATCCACAGAGTCTCTCTGTCTTGTGAACAGACACGGATGGCTTCGTGTCCGACTTGATGTGACAAACGGACAAACACTCAGGGGTTCAGTCTCGTTTCGCTGGAATTCCGATACGCCAAGACGAGATTATCGTCTATGTAGTGGGCTCACAACTTGTCTATTTGAGCCGCTAAACGTTGCTGGTGAATGGAGACTGTAGGATAGGTATGAAAAATGGATAACGGCGCAGATCATTCCAGTGACCTTAGCAATTCATTCGCCAAGACGGTTCAGGGCTATTGGAAGGCGTTTTGGTTTGAAACTGCGCTACATTGATCATTTGCTTCACTAAACGTGCAAGCAACCGCCCTTCTGTCCCCTTTATTGAGGACCCCGTGAAGTAGGGAACCCCCCGTACAATAGGTAGTGAGTGATGCTGCAGATGACCGCATGACAGCAACCGACCTTTGTAGGGTTGCATGTGCTTGCTTGCTTAACATTGAATGTTTCCTGATTAGGTCCCTAATACGATAATTGTCAGAGCAATACGGCACCACATTCGCTCAGACAACTCATGTCGGATGCGTAAGCTCGTGTTCTATAAACGGTTTCCTAGAGAGAAAAGACTTTACAAAAGGCTGAATAAGTGTGTAGTTTCGACCCATTTTACACTTGGCCTACGTAACTACCATACGGATTAAGTATCTGTGTATTGCGTGTTCTGTGATAGGCGATGGATCACCTGGTTCTTGGCTCGTTTCACGACAACGCGGCTCAACACGTACAGTATCTGCCGTACAGTATCCGTACCTATGTGCGGGTTTAGAACCATCCCATGCTTAACTTCCATGGTAGACTGACTACCTAGATACAATGACGTGCCGTTTTCTCGCTTGTGTTTCCTTCAGAGATTGAGTTGAGTCCACATGAGATCCGTGCTGCGGGTGTCAAGAATAATTACCTACCTACTATTACTATCTGGGCCAGTACTTATGCAATGAATGGCAAACACAGAGCCTTGGTAAAGTTGAATTATGCTGGAGTCTGGATATCCACTTGCATCCGGGTCTTCCATATTAATATTGAAAAGCTATAGAATCAATAACCTCTTCAACCAAGCTGAAATCGGGATGATTTGATTCATTTCTTTACGCCTCATTCGTTAGTCTAGATTAGTACTCTGCCCTATTGTCATCCAATCCAGAGAGTTGCTAGAATTGTCAACACAGGCTGACATGATTGGCTCGCCATGTAGTATTTCTTATTTCTAGCGTGTTGGCTGTCCAGATGGAGGGATACCCCCGCCCCCTTTTTGATTGCAGTGCAGGTTGAGGACATTCAGCTTTGAGAACCCCTGGACTTGACTTGACTGAGACTCAAGTCAAAGGGACTTTAGGATCGCGTTCCAGAGCACTTCGGAGGAGTGCAAATGATACAATGATAGCACTACATGGCTAGATCTCAGCCCCTTTTGAGAATCTTGTTGTACTCAACTAAATTGAGTTTGAAATACGTTGGTTCTGCCCAAGATTGATCGATCTACAACGGTTGAATAGTGGATTACCCATAGGTACCTTGTCTAGGTAGGTACTAGGTATGGTACTTAGAGTGTTCTGTAGGCACTTTAATGGCCATGAGTAAGTTGAGCGTTGTATCAAGGTAGTAGTAGTATGGATGCAGCATTGAACCTTGTTTATTTGTCGTTTTACTAATTTCCCCTCTCGAAAGAAACTTTTATAAAGGACCCGACACCAATAATGAAGTTATTCGCTGCTGAATCCGCTGGCAGGTTCTGCCAATGCTGACAGTTGTTCACTAAATCTTGACACACCCACCACAGGCACTTTAGTACAGTGTAGGTATCTTCGGGTAACTCCCACCTAACGGAAGCCCCCACCTCCACTTCCCAGGCCCAGGACCCCCCGCCATTGAACCACTGAAGCCCGAAAGTGCCCGTAATGATGATGGGTTGCTTCCCACGAGGAAGGAAGGTACCAGGGATGCAAGTACAGTAGTAAGCCTACAATCCTTTTCGGATTGGCTTCTATCCCGTTCTTGCCAAAGAAAATATTCCTCCCTTTTTCATTCTCTCATAAATTCCGTCTATTATCTGTGTCCCTTTTCTCCCTCCTTTTTATTGAATACCTACCTACCTACGTTCCAAAATATTCCTCCTCCCAAGAGGTATCTTTTCTTCTTGTTCTTAATTGCACTTTCTCAGTTACCAGTGCTTTTACAGTACAAGCCAGGTACCATTTTGTCTGTGCCTTGTTTGGTCATTCCCGTCCGGTCTCCATCTTCATCTCCCTGTCTGGGTCCAATCGCTCGCTTTGATCCAATCCATACCTTACCCATCACTAAACTTATTACGCGCGCCTCCGCCTCCTTCTCCCTTCGGTTGGCCCCTGTATTTTCTTCGCTTCTCATTCTCCGTGTGCATTTCCACTTTGCAACTCTACTACAATTACCACTTCAACCACGACTCGGCCGCAACCTTTTATCTGCCTCGCATCTCGTCGGTAATCGACTTTGCTTGCAGAATATCTAGTCGACTTGTCATTACATATATCGACTCGACTCTTGGTTATGCTTGAGACTCGACGATAGTATTCATTACGACATCCTCACTCTTCGATCCACTAAGCCAACAATCGCATCCCCGCGAAGACGAAAACCGGGCGCATACTGCAACACCAGCCATGTCTTCCCGTCCGCATAACGAGGAGCCTCTCCCACTCCTCTCCGCTGAGGAGAGAGACCGTGATATGAAAGGCGAACTCGATGTCGAGGGCGACGCCGGTCGCGCCGAGCCTCCCAAGAACAACAACCTCGAGCACGAGTACTCCATTCCCAGCACCGTCAAGTTCGCATGGCTCGGAACCTACTTCTTCTTCTCTCTGCTCTTGACTCTCTACAACAAGCTGGTTCTCGGAATGGTGAGTTATTGATCTGAACACAATATTCTGTTGTAGAGCCCAAGCTGACATGCGATTCTCTCAGTTCCACTTCCCATGGCTCCTGACTTTCCTCCACGCCTCTTTCGCCAGTATCGGTACCTATGTCATGATGCAAATGGGTTACTTCAAGCTCTCCCGACTGGGGCGCCGCGAGAACCTCGCTCTTGTTGCTTTCAGTGCTCTGTTCACTGCCAACATTGCCGTCTCCAACTTGTCTCTGGCCATGGTTTCCGTTCCCTTCTACCAGACCATGCGCATGCTGTGCCCGATTTTCACCATTCTCATCTACCGCGTCTACTACGGCCGTACCTACAGCAGCATGACCTACCTCTCTCTTCTGCCCCTCATTATCGGTGCCGCCATGACTACCCTTGGTGAGATGAGCTTCACTGATGCCGGTTTCCTTCTCACTATTCTTGGAGTCATTCTCGCTGCCCTCAAGGTACGTCCCTATCTATACAAATACAATCAATCAATACTGACCGTAATGCAGACTGTCGTCACCAACCGATTCATGACTGGTTCTCTCGCCCTTCCCCCGATCGAGTTCCTCCTCCGCATGTCCCCTCTCGCCGCCCTCCAGGCTCTGGCTTGCGCTACTGCTACCGGTGAAGTCAGCGGCTTCCACAAGCTCATCACCTCCGGAGATGTCTCTCTGCCTCCCGCTTTCGCTTCGCTCTTCGGTAACGGTTTTCTCGCTCTGCTCCTCAACATCTCGTCTTTCAACACCAACAAGCTTGCTGGTGCTTTGACCATGACTGTTTGCGGTAACCTCAAGCAGTGCTTGACCGTTGCCCTCGGTATCTTCCTCTTTGATGTGACCGTCGACCTGCTTAACGGTGCGGGCATGGCCGTCACAATGCTTGGTGCTGCTATTTACAGCAAGGCTGAGCTCGACAACAAGAACCGAAAGAGCCAACAAGCTGCCGCCGCCGCTTACAAGCCCGTCGAGCAGCAGTCTCGGTAAATGGTGCACAAAGAATGATGCGCTTTGAGAATTCGATGTTCTCGTTTTTCATACATGAACTTTTATAGACGACCGGGCGAGTTGAGACTGGCAAAGGCGAACTTCTTTTATTTGGCGTCTTGCTTTGCTTCTTAGGGTAGCATGGATCGATATCTGCTAAGTTCTGTTGTGCTTGCTATGCACCGGTTTCATAGATTCGCTCATCGTAGCAAGAAGAGGGGAGGATTGGAGACCGAGAGATGTTATTACTATCATGATCATGGGCTATGGGTTTTTCGAAAATATGCAGGCTCAGGTTCGCCGCGGCCTTTTCTATACAACTTTTGTTGTTTCAATTTTCTTGAATAGGGTTTGCATTTCAGAGTAAGAATAGATGCTCTACACTAATGCTTGTGTTACTGTGTCTGTACTTGCATCATGTACTATATATAACAAAGTTCAAGAAAACATTTTATCTGTTATAAAATTTGCTTTTCGTCAGACAAACGGCAGTGAGCCCACGTGGATAGACGTCCAGTCTAAAAGATAACCACCACTCTATGAGCTTTATGATATAATTAACACTCTTGGGACAAGTACCACCAAAACATAACCCATATAACGCCGTGCTATGCTAGTAGATTCGAAAACTGGATATCTCTGATCTTAGATGTCCTCGTGCACGATCGAAGCGTCGGGCAATTCCTTCCTCTGTAGTTCCCAAATGCTCTTGTGAACATCCTGAAAAGACGCATTGGCTTGCAGTCCAAGCGTTTCCGCAAGGATCTCGAGATCACTCGGTGGCAGTACAGTCTGCTCCATGCCCGCACCAAGAACTGGTCCTGTGATGATGCGGTTGACGCCGGTACCTTTGGCTTTGCTGAGCATGCCGAACCGAATGCCCACTTCAGTGGTGGTGACTAAAATACTCATGATAATCAAGACAATGATAATCCATGTAATGTAGCTCATTTTGGCGTGGGCGACAGAGTCGGACAAAATCTCAGCAAGATCCAGGAAGACACGGCAGCGTTCATTAAGGACTTTGATGCGTGGGTCGATCTCGAGATATTCGCGAATGGCGGCATACAAAGGATGTAGAGTTGGTTCAGACTCCCAGAAGAAATTAGGGACGTCGAGAATATTGGAGGCTGCGCAGATGTTAGAATTGCACAAGATCACTTAACGAAAAAGACTTACATAGGTTGATGTCGACACGGCTTCTGAAAAGTTTACCCAGCATACGCACAATTTCAGTTCGAGTCATCTTAAGCTCTCCTGTCAATGCGAGCATCTTGGGCACATGCTGTGCATCCAGCATAGTCTCACTCATGCGTTCCTCAAAGAAACACAAGCGCGTACTCTGTGCAATAGCATGGCTAATAGTGAGCTTGATCATATGATCAGATCTTGGTAACAGAGTGATCATATCGTTGAAGATGCGGGGACGCTTTATGTCCGCGCTATATTCAAAGTGGAACTCCTCTGTCTCATAGTCTTCCTGATCAAGAGGCCGAACGAGAAGACTGGTGCCGCCGTTCTCTACGGCGTCGGCATCGGCGAAGGTCAAGTCGGCGAGGATATCCTTTTCTTGGTGTTCGGTAAAGTTCCAAAAGACAACCACGCCGTAAGAGTAGACGAACATTTCTGCGAAGTTCTTTGCGTCAGGAGCGAGTCGGTTCATTGATGAAACGTCGTCGTCGTGACGGAAAGGGTTGCTACGCTCAGGAGTAGATGGGCGGTTGGTGAAATGAGAAGGAATCTCATGGCCGCGCTCTGGGCTGGGATGCTCGTATGCATCGTCCTCGAAGTAGCCCTCATGATGATCTCGCTGCTCGCTGCGCTCAATCTCCAGATCGAGTACCGTCTTGCCAGTTCCGGGCGTTTTCAAAATAGGCCGACTTCGAACACGGGTGCCGTCGGTGCCGTTCAGGAGTGGTAGAGCGTAGATGACGTAGAGACAGTCATCGTAAATCTTGGTCTTCGCCTCATGTTGCTTGCGTAGAAATTCAGCAGTAGGCTTGATCTTGTACGCTTGCGCAGTGCAGTAGGCTGTTAATCTGCTGACCTTATCCGTTCTCTGCATTTTGGACAGCCTCTCAGCAAAACTCTTGCCACGAATTCCACCTCGCTTCTTAAGCACATCCAGCTCCTCATCCTTCAATGGGCGATTCTCATCATCATGGACACGGCGCGCAAGTACTGACTCGCTCTCAATTTCCTCATCGACGTCATCGTCATTATCCTCTGCTTCCGGAAGAAGGACCAGTTTTTCGCTAATCTTGGTTGTTCTCGACGGCATCTGCTGACCGGTACGTGACTGAGCATTTGGTAGACCGCCTGATGAGACCCGGCGACTAAGGGCGCTGCCCGACGGGCCCGGATGTCGCCCTGGAGGTACGGGTGCTGGAGGGCCTCGCGGTTGGCCTGATGGGATCTGTGAATTGTATTGAAGAACATTGTCGACGGTCATGAATCGCATCGGTGCTTGGGACCCAGGAGCACCTGAACCGGTATCTTGTCGTTGAAGGACCCTTCTTTGAGGTTGCCTCTGTCTCGCATCGGTGACCTAGACGGTGTTAGCATAATTGAGCGACGCGCAGATATGACGATAGTGAGTACCAGGACGGATGGACGCTGTTTGGAGCTCATGATATCTACTACAGGACCAAAGTCCTCACGCGACTAGGTAGGTAGGATATCGCACAGCAAGGTAGATGAGTAGAAACAATTGAGGCCAATGGTCAGTCGCGGTCGGGAATTGACGAAACAAGTCAAAGTCGGTTTACAAGGGTCGAAGCCTCAAAAAGGTTCGAATGATTCTGGGCTGATGGGTTAGTTCCAGTCGCAGCTCGGGCCAGTTGCTTTGGCTTTTGCGCTGAATGACCTCATAAAGCCCCACTAAATCACCATGGCGTGCGTATCAAAGCTTCGTCCATTCTGTAGTGCAGTACTACCTACGGATATGGACTAATGGTAATGGATCTCTGAATTTGGGTTTTCTTATCGATTGTGCCTTTCTTAGTTTTCTAACATATCAGGTGGGTGACAGAATTACCTTCTAAGGCTTCAGCTACCATAATAAAGTAGCCTTGATGCTAGTCTACCTAAGCAGGCATAAAGCGACCAAATCATTTCGTGTCTTGCTTTTGGGGGCCAATTTTTCTGATACCCAGAGGCATGTGGATTTACTACGTACTGAGAATACGAGGCGCAAACATCTTTGTTTACTATTAGAGTTTCTGTTGAGTGAGCGACTTGTAGTTGCATGCAAGACAGTGCTATTGTTGGTAAACGGAGCTGTCTAGACACAGTACCTCTTTAGCAGCTGGATCCATGTTACTGTAAACCGTTCCATTGGTACACACAGAAACGTCGCCGTTTTTTGTGTTTTTGTATTTCTGGATTTCCGTGTTACCTCTGACGTTGCAACCCGGGCATGATCTACCAGACATTCAGCTTTCACCCGAACCTGGTCTTTATGAAAATAACTACCGGCCAAGGTACGAAGAACGGACGCAGCAAATTGAAGCCAAGAGTGGATTCATGCTGTTTAGATCTAGCGTTAAACGACGATTAGCCTCATGACATGCTGTGTGTTTTGATTGCCGACGATAATCTGGAGAGCTTTTCGGTTGGAGATCTGCAGGGAGAAAAGGTATCTTTTGTAGTCGATCTGACGGTAAATAAACAACATATCCATAGAGCCAGATCTACCTTTATAAGCGCCTGTTGTTTTCAATTGCACGCAAACAGACGAATCGGCTGTCAAAAACACCTCATAGCGCATCGATAATTACAGAATTCTTGCTTCTTGCCCGCATAAATCTAACGATATTGAACACATGAGAGATGGACTTGACAAGGACGAGGTAGACATAAAAGTGGATCATGAGGGTCAAGTCGCCAATCGGGACTAGACACGGGAAGCGGTTGCTGGGCGGTTGCCAGTTGTTTTGTTTACTACGAGCCCCGCCATGGATCGGACGCCTTGCTACTTACCTTAAACTGTACTATGGGACGTTCGTTTTCTTGGGCATAAACCTGAATGATTTACTGTGATATTGATTGACGGCATTTGCACTGCAACGGCACAGCACAGCATTTCATCTTATTGCTTTGACATTTTTTGTCCTTCGACAACGCACTTGACTGTCGTGTTTGTCTGCAATTCATATATCTAATATCTCCTCCGCCTTTTTATTGTCTTGTCTTGCCTTGGGTCATAAAGATTCCAAGCGCCACCACATTCTTGATCAAGTCACTTCCATTCTGACGAAACCGAGCAACGCTCGAAACAATGCGTTAACGTCGCCGACAAAAGCTGGATTTTACTACGTTCCTAAGCAGAGACAAGAAGGTGCAAGACATAGCATAGACAAGAGCTCGCGGCTTGGCCAGCGACTCCCCTCATAAAGAGTTCACAATGTCGTCCCGTACTCACTATTTCCAAACCCAACACCAAACTCAGAGCCAAGCGCCATCGCAACCGCTTCCTCACCAGCATCTGCGATCTCATCGCCAGTCACACACCATCGACTTCGCTTCTAATTCCAACATCTCACCCGCCCTCGTCAACCGCTTCCCTTCGACAACATCATCATCCGCTTCATCGGGCTACTCCCACGCTTCGGATCATAGTCTCAACAGCCAGTATACCTCTGCATCTAGTTCGGCTGGCTACGGTGCGACAGTGCATGGCCACAAGCGAGCCCAGAGCGATGTCAGGGCAAGAGCGAATATCTTCGAGACTGGGGAAAATATGACCTCAAAGAAAGCTCCAGACAATATCTATAGCTCAGCTCGACATTCTCTCCGCCCACTTCCGCAAGCTCCCGCAGGCACACGGCCTGAGACACCACCACATGCAGCACTTCGCCATGATCGCACTAAAAGTGTCGACATCGGCAAGCTGTCAATGTCCCATATGGATGTACAAACGTCACCGACAAAAGGCTCGCCAACTAAGATGTCGACGTCGATTTCGCCAGTGAAAACATCATCACCTTCTCGCCCTCTACCGATGCGACCAAACTCTATGCTTCTCACTCGATCCGACTCGTTTCTACCACAAGAGGCCACACTATCTCCTTCGTCACCCCATCACCATGTGCATAGTACCCACATTGCTCGGGATGAGCTAGAAGGCCTGGGCAAGTCCTCAACAAGCCAATTAAGGACACTCTCGCGCCTCGTTTCATCTGATTCTCCAGAAGACTTCACTATCACTTCGCCTACGCAGGAAGTTGTTGGGTTGCGCGGTCGACGCAGATTACAACGAGCCGATAGGAGCACCACCGGTCAAAGCCAAAAGAACACTGGCTACAGCTGGGAAGGTCGCAATTGGATGGACAAGCAACGCCAATTCCTCCAAGCCTACGAGTACCTTTGTCATATCGGTGAAGCAAAAGAATGGATAGAAGATGTCATCCACAAAACTATCCCACCTATTGTTGAGCTCGAGGAAGCACTCCGCGACGGTGTTACGCTCGCAGAAGTGGTTGAGTCACTCAACCCCGACAGGCGATACCGAATCTTCCAACATCCCAAGCTCCAGTACAGGCACTCTGACAATATCGCAATCTTCTTCCGCTACTTGGATGAAGTAGAACTGCCTGACTTGTTCCGCTTTGAGCTGATCGACCTATACGAGAAAAAGAACATTCCCAAAGTCATCTATTGTATTCATGCTCTGAGTTGGCTTCTTTTCCGCAAGGGAATAGTCGACTTCCGCATAGGCAACCTGGTCGGTCAGCTTGAGTTCGAGCACCATGAGCTGGAAGCTATGCAGAAGGGTCTTGATAAACTCGGCGTAACAATGCCTAGCTTCGGTAACATGAGTGCTGATTTCGGTGTTCCTGAACCCGAGCCAGAGGAGACTGAGGAAGAACGGATAGAAAGGGAATTGAAAGAGAACGAAGATTCCATCGTCGACATGCAAGCTCAAATCCGAGGTGCTCTACTTCGCGTCAAGCTTGGCGACACCATGCAACAGCTTTGGGAAGAGGAGGAGTGGTTGATCGATCTTCAATCTCGCATTCGAGGTGACTTTACTCGACAAATTATGGACTATCGACTACAGATGAAGCGCTTTGCTACACAACTGCAGAGCTCAGTACGTGGATTCTTGGTTAGAAGAAGACTGGACCGCCGTGACCAGATCTTGGAGGCCCTTGAGCCTGATATTTTGGAGTTGCAAACCATGATTCGGGCCAACAAGGTCCGAAACCAGGTACGAGACATGACTGCTCAGCTTGCGAAGTGTAGAGGACCTGTTCGGGAGATCCAGGCAATCTCTAGGGGCTTTTTGGCCCGCAAGAGTCATGTTGCGCAGTACAAAGAGACAAAAGAGTCGTCTGGTGTGGTCGAGAAGCTGCAAGCAGCAGTCCGTGGCGCCATGCTGCGAGGCAAAATCGAACAGGACCTCGAGGATCTGGAAATGCAAACCCCTGCGATCGTTGACCTGCAGGCGGCGGCAAGGGCCCTGCTGACTAGAAATCAGGTTAACCGCGAGCTGCACCATCTGAAGTCCTCTGGACCCGATTGGGAGAAGCTCCAGGCGTTCGCTCGTGGTTTCCGCGCTCGCCAGGACGACATGGCTCTGCGATCTGAGCTCAACAAACACATTCCTGACATCGAAAAACTCCAGGCTCTCGCCCGTGGACTTGCCACTCGCCAGAATGACCAGGCGCTACGAGCTGAACTCAGCGAACATGCTCCTGCTGTAGAGCGATTCCAAGCTTTCGCCCGAGGACTCCGTGCCCGACAAGAAGACAAGGCCTTGAGATCAGAGCTTGATAAACACACAACGGTTGTAGAGCAACTCCAGGCTTTCGCTCGCGCCGCAGCCGTGAGACGAGATGTTGCTGATACCATTGATGCTCTCAAGGAGAACGAACCCGCTGTGGTTGACCTCCAGGCCCTCATCCGGGCTATGATTGAACGACAGCGAGTTGGAGCTATCCTGGAACAACTTGAAGAGCAAGAGCCTCAAGTCACAACTCTGCAAAGTAACATCCGTGGATTCTTGTACCGCCAGCAACACCAGGCCTTCCTCGAGGAGCTTGAATCCCACACTCCCCAGATCATTGAACTTCAAAGCATTCTCCGAGCTATGATGGAACGTGCCAGAGTTGAGGATATCATGGCCGAGCTGGAGCAAGAGGAGGAATCCATCGTCGCTTTCCAAGCTGCAGCCCATGGCTTCATGGTCAGGGCCCGATTCGAAGAGAAGAAACGCTTCTACAACGAGAACATGCAGAAGGTCATCAAAATCCAGAGCTTTGTTCGCGCCAAGGTTCAAGGAGAGGCTTACAAGAGCTTGACCACCGGCAAGAACCCTCCTGTGAATGCCGTCAAGAACTTTGTCCACCTTCTCAATGACAGTGACTTCGACTTCAACGAGGAAATCGAGTTTGAGCGTATCCGCAAAACTGTCGTCCAGCAAGTTCGACAAAACGAAATGCTCGAGAACTACATCGACCAACTTGATATCAAGATCGCCCTCCTGGTCAAGAACAAGATCACCTTGGACGAAGTCGTGAGACATCAACACAACTATGGAGGCAACTCCATGCACTTCATCGCCAACAGCTCTATGTCCTCCGCCAACCAGTTCGATCTCAAGGCGCTCAACAAGAGCTCGCGCAAGAAGCTTGAATCCTACCAACAGCTCTTCTTCAATTTGCAGACACAGCCACAATACCTCGCCCGCCTCTTCAAGCGCATCCGCGAGCAAGGAACCGCTGAGAAGGAGTGCAAGCGTATCGAGCTATTGATGATGAGTCTCTTTGGATATGCCCAAAAGCGCCGAGAGGAGTACTATCTGCTCAAGTTGATTGCCCGATCCGTTCGCGAGGAGATCTCTTGCGCACGAGACGTCCAAGACTTTATTCGCGGCAACTTCTTCTGGTCCAAGCTACTTAACAACTACACTCGTTCCCCCCGAGACCGCAAGTACCTTCGAGATCTGTTGGGCCCTCTGATCCGAGACAACATCGTCGAGGATCCTGCTCTCGATCTTGAGAGTGATCCCATGCAGATCTACCGATCAGCCATCAACAACACCGAGTTGGCCACCGGTCGACCCGACCAAAGACCACTTGATGTTCCTCGCGAAGTTGCTATCCGCGATCCCGAGACTCGACGCCTATTCATTGATCACTTGCGTGACCTTCGAGAAATTTGCGACCAGTTCTTCCTCGCGCTTGAGGACTTCTTACACAAAATGCCATATGGTCTTCGATTTATCTGCAACCAGATTTTCGAGAACCTCCGACAACAATTCAAGCGAGAACCTCCAGAGAACTTGCTGCAAGTAGTTGCCAACTGGCTTTGGCGATTCTACTTGCAACCAGCAGTTATTGCTCCTGAGAATGTCGGTGTGATCGAGAAGTCTCTTAGCCCTCTTCAAAAGCGAAACCTCAGCGAGGTTGCCAAGGTTATTAGTCAAATTGCCTCTGGACGACCATTCGGAGGCGAGAACGTGTACTTGCAGCCTCTGAATGCCTTTGTTGCTGAGTCAGTCGAGCGTCTCCTTCAAATCACTGGCGACCTGATTGCGGTGCCCGATGCTGAAAGAACATTCGACATTGACGAGTTCAACGACCTCTACGCCAAGAACAAGCCAACTCTGTACATCAAGATGACAGATGTGTTCTCCATCCACAATCTGGTTGCCGCTGAGCTTCAGACAATGTGCCCTAACCGTGACGATGTCCTGCGGGAAATCATGCACGACCTTGGAAGTGCTAAGAATAACGAGAACGAGATGAACGCCGCCGGCTCTTCAGATATTCACATGTTCTTGACGCCCAAACTGCACGAGACCGATGACCCCGAGGCCGATGTCAAGGCGCTCTTCATGGAGACAAAGCGTTGCGTACTGTACATTATCCGTGTACAGACCGGTGCCAACCTTCTAGAAATTCTTGTCAAGCCCATCTCTCCAGAAGATGACCACAAGTGGCGCATGCTTCTTCATGACGAGTTCTCTGTTGGAAGCAACACTCGCGGTGCCTACTCCGATGCTAATATGATCGACGTAACACGCATGTCGTACCAGGAACTCAAGCGTACGGCCCTGGAGAACATCATGCGTCTTGAGAAGCTGGGTCGTATCACTAAGCACAACTACTACCAGGATGTGCTGAATGCCATTGCGCTTGATATTCGCACCAAGAGCCGCAGAAGGGTTCAGCGACAACGAGAATTGGATGGTGTTCGTATGACATTGAGTAATTTGCATGAGAAGGCCAAGTATCTTGAGCAACAACGTAAGAGTTACGATGACTACATCGAGTCAGCGATGGCAACCCTGCAGAACAAGAAGGGGTAAGTTGTATCTCTACACCCACACCATTACAATGACTAACCGTTTCAACAGCCGCAAGAAATTCTTGCTTCCCTTCACCAAACAATACAACCACCAGCGTGAATTGGAGCGCAGTGGTCGCGTCCCCAAATTCGGAAGCTACAAGTACAGCGCTCGTGCTCTTTCAGAGAAGGGTGTGCTTGTCTCATGGAGTGGCATCAATGACTTTGAGAAGATCAACATGACCATCTCATGTGACGAAGTAGGTGTCTTCAGCCTTGAGGGCTCGCGAGGGCACATCCAGATCCCTGGAGCTAGTGCTTTGGTGCCTATTGAAGACCTTCTGCAGGCACAGTTCGAGGCTCACCAATTCATGACTTTGTTCGAGGGCAACCTCAAGCTCAACGTTAATCTGCTGCTGCATCTCCTTTACAAGAAGTTCTACCGAACTCAGTAAGAGGCAGGGCCGCAATGTATACTTCAACGGGCTGACCCCTGGAGGGAAGGTCTAAAAACCACTTTCGAAGAGATATATGACAGATGATACCTATGTTCCAAGGAAGAAGGGGGAATACTGGATGAGCATTGCAAACGGCGCGATTGGGAAAGGGGTGTTTCGTGTGACAATATGTGTTTTTAAGGCTGCTTTGTGTTGGGAGACTCGTTGCAAGGCACAGGGTGCGCAATTCAACGACGGTAAAATATGGCAATTCATGACGGAATACTAGGGCATTAGGAGTCAAAGAAAGGGAAGGGGGGCTGCTATTTTTGCCTTGTGCTTTTGCTGCGGCTTCATGAATGTTGGTGAGCGAGCAGATGAGCTTCGTGCGATGACTGAATTGTTAGGATATCAGTTTGATTGGCATAACGTTATGAAATGTCATTGACGTTTAAGTTTTATATCATCTATGTATTGTAATACCCGGAAATAGTATATCAGGAGTTCCAACGAATTTCAGATCAAACGTATTGGTGTTCGCTTCAAGTCCTCGTGATCCTAGAGTTGTCAGCGCATAACAGGAGAGTTGTATCCTCGAGAGAACAGGTTATCGGTAATCGGTTGTCGGGGAGGCTAAGCCATGATTGGTCAGCTAACTTGCGCAAAAGACCAGCCAGAACCCAGTGGAAAAGTGTGCAGACTAACAGGGAGGGTCTCCTTGAGTCGAGGCCAACGAAATCTGAAGCCAATCTATTAGGCAGTGTTCGGAATTCGACTTATTAGGCAGCAGATAAAGTTACTAGGGGATAGATGAATGAGGCGAAGGCGAGAAGGATCCGGCGTTGCATCAGGGTCCAGACACAGTATGGCCACGCTAAGTGTACAGAACACCAAAAATGAAATTGGCTTGTCAGTGGTGGTCGCGTGAGTTCTGGTTGTAATTGCCGAAAAGTGGCCTCGACCCAGGGATACTCATGAGCGGTAAGGGTTGAGTCCAGTTGGCGGCCGATTAGTCAAAGCAAAGAAAGATAAGCATGACTTCGGTCAAGGTTTTAGGACAAGCACAACTGGGACAAGCACAACTGATAAGTTGGCAAGGATACGAGTGCTACAGTCATTACCGCCGGTAGTGAGAGACATTGATCAACGTCACACTCTTGGCACAATAATGGATTGGACAGACCAGATCTAAACTTCGGACGAGCGCATTGTGAGGAACGTGTAACAAGGCATTAAGTGAAGAACTCGGTTTGCCCTTGTTTAAGTCTGGTGTTCGTCCGTAGGCTTGTTCTCCCAGGACCTGGTTGAAAGCGTGGGTGAGCTAAGTACGACGCCTTGGCGTGGTTCATCAGACAGTTGGTTCCCTTGACTGACTAGCAGTCAATGCGGCCGAATAGAAACGTGACCAAGTGTTAAGCTCACATGCATGGCAGACAGATAATGAGTTGTTCTGGCGTTGTGCGACACGGCATGTTTCGTCTTCGGATTATTGATGGTGTGTTGATGGGCTGTGTGCTGTGTGCTGTATGCTGTGTCCAGCCGCAACACGGTAGGTAAGGTGATGATCAGCAATCTTATGAACTTTGCCAAAGCCTCAACTTTCTTCGAAAAGTTGCAATTTTGACCCAGCCCATAGCATAGAGATTGAGAAAAATGAGTTGTTAGAGCCGATTTGACAGGGAAATGCAAATAAACCCGACTGGTCCGGGGTATCATTCAAGGATTGCAAACAATTGGAGAAACAGGCGATGGCTCCGTATTTCAATGTCGACATCGATAGTGTAAAAGAGGTGATTGTCTGCTCACTCGGCTGTTCCAATCAATTGACTTCAAAGGGGCCGGAAGTCGTAGGACTTGGTCTTGTTGTCGCCGAATTGCAGAAAAGGTTTGGCGACCCCAGATTGCACCATTGCAAGCTGACAAGGCGTTATGACACTAAAGGCGAGACGTTTGGTGTGTACCAAGTAGGCGCTTATGCTGGCCTTGGTGCATATTCATATAACCTGGAGAAAAACAGTCGAGTGGTCATGGAAAATTGTGCTTGGGGTAACTCATGGCCCGAAAATTCTTTATTGCTTCATCTGCTGTGTTTTTGCGCTTCTTGCTTCTTCCCATCGACCTGGCAAGACATGTGTGATCCGATGGATAGCTTCGGAGTTGAAGGGGGAAGAGAATACGAAGTGCGTGTCAGAACAAGAGCGGACAGTTCGGATGCGTACAGTCGCAGGACGTGGCGGACGACGGAATGGCGACCTGATGAATGCAACAGGAGGGGATTGTCATCTTGTGGATCGCGTGAGGGTTGTGAATCTTACCTATACAGTAGTTTGACACGGTGTGTTGAGGGTGAGAGTTCGTAGAAGATACAGTGTCGTGTAGGATATCCATGCACCGTATAGACAATTCTTGGAGGTTGGATCTTTCAAGGCTTTAGAGGTGAGAAGAAGTGTAGATAAAGGATGCAGGGACCGGCTAATGGCGTACGAAGGTCCGTGCGTCGTCAAACCCCGAACATGGTGCTGCTTTGTTCAACAATCTTGACACCCACCAAAGCCAAGCCTGATGGCTCAAAGATGGTGGTGGGATGGACAAGAAGGGAGAACGAGCCAGACGCTTGTATATTGCATGTTGCATCGCGCATCGTCAGGTTTGCACGAAACGGGGGACGACAGCATAAAAGCTTCGAAAGACGCATGTGGGGGAAGAGAATGAGAGACCGGTATGCGTGTTGAAGCTAATGCATCGCGACGAGATTTATAAATCGAAACGCCAAGATGGAGGCCAACCGAAATCGCGATCCATGTGATGCCTTGGGATGTGTGGCCACCGTTGCGGTTGTCGATAGATGCGGGCTATCATCTAGATGGCAACGTAGCATTTGTTCATGACTGACGAGTCGCACTCAGAAACATCATCTTGGGAGGCTTTGTTTTTCGGGGCTGGTAATCCGATGGAACTTCTAGTTGCTGAATCACTATGTCGGTTTTAGGAGACAAATCCCGTACTGTCTCCTGGCTGGACAAGGTCAAGACAAGTCGACAGTTGTCCAAATACCCATCTTCCAAGACATGGCATTCTCAAAGAGGTCAAGTCAAGGTGATGGTTTCTTCGGAGAAGAATGATGCATGATGATGATGATGCATCTCGTTTATGGTGGGGAAGACTTGACTTCAGATTCTGGATAGAAGCGCTTGTGCTGTATGTGAATGATGAATGATAAAACCAAAATCCGACCTACGGGAGAGACTCGACCAGGCTAAATCTAGAGCTGTCAATCTTTACGGACTTGACCAGGAAGGTTGGACACGGAAGCCATGGACCAATGGTGTTTGGCTCCTGACCGAATCGAGTAGTCGCTTGGAACCCCTGCGCAACCAAGAAGGTGAAGGCGAAACCCACGGCGCCTCCCTTGTACTTGCATAGAGCAACTCAGTAGGCAGGTGCAGACGCAGACGCAAGTTAAGGAAGGAATCCTCATTGTGAGCTTATGTTTGAGCTACTGGCCCAGGCGGGCTGATAGTTTGCAGACTAACAAACACCTTATCTCTTAGATAAAGTCATCTGGTTCGATTTTTTAGAACATCAGAAGAAATTATCTGGTAACTCACTGCTAACTTATTAATGTGGAACGTGATTCTCGGAGCTGCATGACTCTGATTCTGGGCTAGGTGTTGCGGAAATATGCACTATCTGTGCCGGTCTCTTAGTGGGATTGGCCAAAGAGGTCATTGAAGACGGATACCTACATACCGCCGTATTTCAATGGAAGGCAAGGCAATTGGAAACGAAAAGAAGAAACAGGGGTCGTAAGAATGAGCATGTGATGATGATTGTCATTTCGGGAATGCCTTCTTGGTTTACGAGCTATGAATAAAAGAAAAATGGTGGTGGATTAACCAGACATTTACTGATTGTTCTTCTACGGAGAGACACAGTTCAGATTTCACAAGCACAAGAACCATCACAAAAAAGGTTATCTAACAGCAATGCGTGCGTTGCGTGTGTTGATCTTAGCCCTCGTGACTCAATTCCTTCTTAGAAGTCCAAGAATTTCGTTTGTTTCGCTCGAGGTTGGCCTCAAGAATGAGGACAAGATCGGTTTGTTGCATACATACTGTACTAGCCTAGCTGCTAGTGTAGGGAGCTATTAGGTTCTCTGTTAGTGGCTGGCTGTTTTCCCCCATGTTCTCGAATAACTTGAGATACACGCCCCTCCTTGAAGACAGGATCCCCGGGTCAAGGCATCTTTGACATGGCTTATTGGAATGACCCCTGGCTACTACCACAGAGACAAGCTACGCACCCCTACTAGCATCTAGGCTAAGCTACTGTGGACCTGTGGCCAAGCCAAAGCCCAAAGCTCACCTCACCAAAGAAGGGTTACGTTTAGAGACACCCCAACTGGACCTGAATTGTCTATCTTGTTACTGTACATACATACTTTTGTTCGCCTCCATCTGAGGAGAAAGATAGTACATACAGAAGATGACAAGCTATTACATCCACGTCACCGTTGATTGCAAAACCCGTGGCGTTTATCACCTCACCGGTTGCTTTCCCTCTTTTGGCCCTCTTAGTCGGAGAATTCGCTGATTAACTTGCCTCACCTTCATATTTCTTACCGACTCGCCCTCGTGTAGATCAACTTATTCTCCATCTTCATCCACTTTGATCCTTGCCCTGGATGTTTCTCTTGGCACCAAAAGCCCCTGCCTGAGTCTACCCGTCTGTTCTGTCCGTGTGTCGTTATGCTTATACCCAACTACTGCGTGCACCATACATACATACATAAATACGCCCATCACCGCTGCATCAATCATTTGGATCGTCAAATCTGAATCACAACCCTAACAGGGATCCCACGAGACGAGGCGGGACGACAGACTAAACTCCGCATCACGAGACGTTGGGTTGTGGTTCGCTCAGAGCAGTGACTCGGCTTCCATATCCCAAGCCTCTGCAGGCCCCTCCGTTCCCACTTGACCTGGCAACAGAAGTATTTATATAAGCCACCTGCCCTTCTACTTGTTCTCGATCGAAATATATCTTCATTAAACATTCTTCTTTCTCAAACACTTCTCTAGATATCCATCTCTGTGTTTGAACTTGTCTATTATAACTGCCTCAACAAAGCAGTGGATCTCATCAATACTATACCTAGCCTTTGCCTATCTTAAATCTTTTACTTGAACAAGTCACAATGGCCCCTGATCTCAACTCTCTCCCACCCTCCCAAGGGGAGACCTCTACCACTCCTGCTCCTCAGCTCACTCCAGAGACGGACAGACCCAACATTCTCTTCATCATGGCTGATCAATTGGCTGCTCCTCAACTCAAAATGTACAACCCCAAGTCCCAGATCAAGACACCAAACCTCGACCGTCTTGCTTCAACCGCAGTCCAGTTCGACTCAGCCTACTGTCCTTCACCCCTCTGTGCCCCTTCACGTATGAGTCTGATCAGTGGGCAACTCCCCATGAAGATCGGTGCTTACGACAATGCTGCTCAAATTGGCTCTGACGTGCCAACCTATGCCCATTACCTCCGCTCCAAGGGCTACCATACATCCCTTGCTGGCAAGATGCACTTCATTGGCGATCAACTTCACGGTTACGAGCAACGACTAACCAGCGACATCTACCCTGGTGACTTTGGCTGGGCTGTGAACTGGGACGAACCTGACACCCGTCTTGAGTGGTACCACAATGCCAGCTCTATTCTTCAGGCCGGCCCTTGTGGACGAAGCAACCAGTTGGACTACGATGAGGAGGTCATGTTCAAGAGCACTCAATACCTTTGGGACCATGTTCGAGAGGGCCCCAACAAGCGACCCTTCGCCTTGACCGTCTCACTCACTCACCCCCATGACCCTTATACCATTACCAAGAAGTACTGGAACTTGTACGAGGATGTGGACATCGACCTGCCCGAGGTCAAGATGAACAAGGAAGACCTCGACGCTCATAGCCAACGTCTTCTGAAGGTCTGTGATCTTTGGGACCAGGACTTTACTGAGGAACAGATCAAGCGAGCCAAGCGAGCGTACTATGGCTCAGTCAGCTATGTTGATGACTGCATTGGCCGTCTTCTCGAGACACTGGAGGATGCTGGTCTGGCCGAGAACACCATTGTCATCTTCAGCGGTGATCACGGTGACATGTTGGGCGAGCGAGGACTTTGGTACAAGATGAGCTACTTTGAGTCATCTGTCCGTGTCCCTATGTTGATCAACTACCCCAAGCGATTCGCTCCTCACCGCGTCACCCAAAACGTCTCGACTCTTGATCTTCTGCCTACCATTTGCGACTTGGTAGGCACCAAGCCATCACCTTACCTCCCGATGGACGGTATCAGCATGCTGCCTCACCTGGAAGGTCGTGAGGGTCACGACACTGTTATCGCTGAATACACTGGTGAGGGTACTGTTCGCCCTATGATGATGATTCGACGAGGCGACTGGAAGTACATCACATGCCCAGCCGATGAGCCTCAGCTCTACAACCTCGCCCGCGACCCTAAGGAACTGGACAATCTCGCCCGGTTCAGAAAGATTGCACCTCAGACTCCTGAGGAGGAAGAGGCTAAGGAGACTTTCCACAAGTTCGAGGCTGAGGCACATGTGCGATGGGACTTTGATGCTATCACCGAGAAGGTCTTCCTTTCTCAGCGCACACGCCGAGTTGTCTGGGATGCCCTGAAGGAGGGCGAGTTTACAAGCTGGGACCACAACCCCGATGACGATGGTAGAAAGAAGTAAGTGGATATTTCCCCTCAGTCCTTGAGTGTTTTTGTTATGCTCGACCAACCACAACAACATGACATTATAAAGTTCAAGATATACTAACGCCATCGACTCAGGTACATCCGCTCGTATATGGATCTCGACGATCTTGAGCGCCGAGCTCGCTACCCAGTCGTTGATGCCCACGGATACGAGAGCAAAGCTGTGTCGCACGTCCGCAGTGCCTAGGAGTATGCTTGCTGAAAGCTTTATGAGACATGACAGAAAGACCTGTTTAATTAGTTGATGGTTTTGCTTTAGCGGTTAATCTTGATGTGCAATTGCACTTCGCACTCAACATTGAATTTTGACGTTTTCCTTTACGCATCAAGCATAGCCAGCTAGGTATGGGATTTTATTGTTTGATAGGGAAAAGCTTTAAAGTATTTACCGGGTGGTTGAAATTGAGACAAATACAACAAATTGCAATACATCTTTGTAGAGCAAAGTGAGCCTGTGCATCTGATCTGCTATGACTTATAGTGAAGACCACCTTAATGACTGACAGCCACGCTTTGCTTCCCATAGCATCTGAAACATGTGTTAATTTAGTGCTGATCTACTCGTTACTGTATATTCTCTACCGTCGTTCTGTTCCCGAAACTCCCGGTCTCACCGTCCCAATTACGGTCAGCCACAGCTTGTCAATATCAAAAAGTCCAATGTCAATTCCCATCATCAACAACAACACAAATTGCGCCATTTCGGGCTTGTCATCCTCCGGGCCCGAAGCGGTCGATCGCCCTTATTTTGCAGGACCATCGGTGCGGCGTGTAAGATCTTCTTACGCAAGCGCAGATTGTGTGATTTTGGCGTTGATGTCGCTATAAGACCCATGACGTTTGAAACCGAAAATCCGGGGTGAGTGGAGAGAAAAAAGGCCCGCTCATGGTCTAGGAAGGTTAAGTAGGCGTGCTCTGGAGGGTGTTGATAGAAGGGAGGATTTCTGCCTGGCTTGTGTTGGTATTCTTGTAGCAGGTGTTGAGGTGGAAAGCAATTAATCATATGCAAATGCGATTGATTACCTCTATATCAACACTATTTCATGTTGACTTTGTTGACGATTTAATGGATAATTTCTATTAAGTAGCTTTATCAATTGACACGTTACGCATACTATAATGTATTTATTCTTGGAGCCTTTAAAATGTTATGCTGTTGGCTGTTTAACACTCAAGCTGTACCTGTACCTACCCGACACCAGTCCCAGTCCCAGTCTCAGTATCGCACGCGGTGACGCGCTTTGATTTGAAGTTCTAAAATGCCCCGCGCTATAGCCAAATTTCCTTCATCCAAACAATTAACCACCGGGTGTTCAAAGAAACTTACATCATATACACAAGAAACATTATTTGGTGCATTTTACTGCATCGGTATTCTATAACTGAAGAAGCCCAATTGTTAACAGGCTCAACGATCGGCATTGCGCTCCCTAATCCAAAACTATCATCATGGCCACTCTCAATCTGGAAGACGACGAGCTCAAGGCTCTTGAACAGACGTTGAGCAAGGTAGCGCAACTATCTAGTAGCATACAGAGCTTGAGACAGGATCTCCTCAAGAGCAATCTTCTACCACCGCCGTACGTCGTCCCTCACCGCACATGCGCCACCAAGTTGCGGTAGCTAACACCTACCAGAAAATCAATCCAAGCATCCGCAAAAATTCTACAAAAGAACCTTAGATCGCTTCTTGAAAGCACGACCGAAAATGCAGATCTCTTCAACCGCATGGCCATCCACCCCTCGACAAACTATCCCGGCCGCGTCCAAGAAAACGTCCTCCTTCAACTCCTCCGTAAGAAGCTCGAGCCCGATGTCGAAGAGCTCGTCAGCCAAGGTCTCGAAACCGCCCGTCTCGCCACGCCAGCTGGTCTGGAATCGCTAGAAAACATATGGAAGGAGCTGCGATCCTGGCTCACGGATCGTGTGGGCCACTTCGCTGCCAACGAGAACAACGATCCTTACACGGCAGAAGAGCGCGCGAACGGAACCGAGAACGTGCGTACGGGTCTACGGAAGGGCATAGAGGACGGTGACGACGACGATGAAGAAGAAGAAGAGGAGGACGACGACGACGAAGGCGAGGAAGAGCAGGAGCCCACCGCGGCCCCGGTGCAAGTGAGAGGACCGGAACCAGAGACATTGCTTTGGTTTGCGGCAAGAGGAGACTTTGAGGTCCCGCGTAATGTCGAGTACGAGCGTAAGGAGGAACCATACAAGGGAATCTATGTCTACAAAGGTCTCCAGGGCGTTGGTGTACCACCTACTGCCCAGGTAGCGCCACCGCAGGCGCAGCAGGACTTCGCTCCCTCATAGGAGCAGTCTGTTGACGATAACATGGAGCGTTTGATGCGTTATTACGTTAATACTAGGCTGTTTGGGACAACGGCGCTTGGAAAAGATGGCAGTGAGTGGTTTGGTATCGATACCCAGATGGTTGTGAGGTAAGCTGACAACTGGTCAGTATCTGCGATGATATAAGCAGTAATTTAGTTTTAACCGAAGAATCGATATGACTCGTGATGTCTGTCGAGGTTATTGATCAGAAGTGATAGATTCAATTCGTATGTTCGGGTTTATCGCGATGTTATTGCTTGCATCAGCCTATATCCGACTTATATAAGATCGAATGGGCCCATCATGATATAAACGCATCGCCAGATTGGATAACAAGAGAGAGGCATCAATTGGCATTCTCAGCTTACAAGATCTTCAGTTCTCGTCGATCTCTTTTAGCTTCTTTGACTCTGCCAAGGCCGATAAGCTGACCGGAGATCGGTCGCGGCCGCTTCGTGCCGCCATCTCCAAGACGATTCGTCGTCATTGCTCTTCCAATGTCGTCACTCGAGCGTCCATGGCGCGCCAAAAGCTCCTCATTCCCCGCGTTTTGACAGCACATGCCATGGTATTAACCTAGCGCTCACGAGACAAGCAAGACACGGAAGACAGGGCATGCGGGGGGTTGCATAAAATAACGCGACAGGGGAAGCTGGTGATGCTGCGCCGGCTATTCTGGTGGTATCTAAGACAGCATACATGACATGTCACTACTTATACAAACCTTGGAACTGGAGCTTGTCTTTGAGCTTGGTGCTTTTCTTTCCCTTTCATCATACAATCCAAACTCATTCAATTCTTTACTGTTTATTCAGTAAGTGATTCATGATGATATCTTCATATCATTTGTGCTGCCATGGCGCTGGCATGCAACCAACTGCATACAATCACATCTCGCAATCTCAATCCTTGGCGCCACATATGGACATTATACCCAACGATGAAACGATACCACGCACGATGCCAGACTCGATGCTCGTGCAACCCGACAATAAAGTCAATCTTCTGACGTTGCCCCTCGAGATTCGACTTCATATATATCATTGGCTTCATCTCATGTGCCCAGTTCGCCACGCACAGCTAGCACCATGGTATCCAACTCCTGTTCACTGCCAATACATCCTCAAGCCAGTTGACACGGAGGCTTCATCCCAGAACGCCACATCGAAACAAGCAGACCAAAGGCTATTGTCATCGCATCGTCCTCTTTCAGGTCTTCCTACATATCTTCTACAAACATGCCACCAAATCTACCGCGAAGCTCGTCTCGTGCCCTTTGAACAGAATGAGTTCGTCTTTGTAAACTGGTTCGCTTCAGGACTATGGGCAGCTCGCGCATTCACTCGATCTCTCACCCCATGGCAGCGCGTTGCTCTACGTTACGTAAGATTGGAAGTTCTTGCACGAGATGTGGTAGTCGGAGGCGCAGGCCGCGAAGAGTGGCGCACACTGTGTAGAGAATGGTCATCGGGTGTCCGAGGATTGCGAATGAAGATGGTTCTCGGGGCTAGCACCTCCGTAGTTACGGGGCCGGCTTACGGAGGCGGAGTGGAGCGCAGAGCGGAGGCGGCGCGGCAATGGGTCGGCGAAGGACTGGTTTTTATGACAAGGCTTGAGAGGATTGAGATGGAAGTTGTAGCAAGTGAGATGAGCGATTGGGATAGAGTCACGTGGTGCGAGACGCTACAGAATGAGTTGAGAGAGGGAGGGTTGGACAGCGTTGTGGTTGTTTGTACTGAAAAGGTGCAGGAGAAGATGGAGTGGATCAAGACTGATGTTGGATGGAAGAATCGTGAGATGGAAGCAGAGGCTACTGCGGATAACTCTGCAGTAGTACCTACGAAGCGGAGATGAATATCCTGTGTATTACGAAGGCATGATATGGGTTTCTTTTCTTGCAAGCATGGGTTAAGGTTGATAGTTTGCTTGAGCTTGCATGGCACGGCATGTTATGGGTACACAGAATAACCAAATACAATCAACAAATATGTCAGCGAGAGACAAGACCTCACTGAGGCCGTCTTACTTAGTATTGATCCCTTACCTATATTAATTCACATGGTTAATGATTAACCATACATGTAACACCAAGGCTATTGAAGGCATATTCATGCATTATAGCCGAGGATACCCATAACCCTGAACAACAGTAAACTGACGACCAATTCAAATAGGTAATGATGGATGTCCTATGACAAGAAAATGACTGAATTTGTATCTCAGAGTATATAAGCATCGGGATAATAAAACGCCATGTGACTTCGCGCGACTCTCGCCAAGCTGTGCCGCATGAGTCACGTCGTGTCGTACGCGGAGTCAAATCAATTTAGCCTCTTTTTATCTTTCTCTCTAGCGATAACGGGGAGCGTGTTAGTAATACTTAATATTATTTCTCGTATAAGAGTCAAATTTCGCAGCCTGATTGCCTTGTCGTTGAACGAACAGTAACAGTGTGGTTACGAATACTCAATTGGTGATTATTCAACCCCACCTCCACAAACAACCTCCCTCCACCTGGAGTTAAAGGCTGAATTGATACGAAACTCGGCTTACGAGTAACGACAACTTCAAGACAACAACTCGTTTGAGTCTCCTTTTGCAATCATGGAGGCCAGATGTCAATGCGGTTCTGTGACTTTCAAAACTCCCCTGCCCCAGCCTCTTGCTCTCTACATCTGTCACTGCGATGCTTGTAGACGACAAACAGGCTCGGCGTTTGGCACATCTGCCATCTTTCCGCGGTTTGAGCTGCCCGATTCGGATCTTTTGAGTGTCTACAGGTAAGAGATTGGCTTCTAGAACAAAGGGATAGCTAGACAGACACTGACATGTGATGGTGGTAGTCGACCTACAGCGTCAGGGCATCAACTCTACTGGTATGGGTCCTTAGTGAATGTTTCAATCTGAATCGGCGCTTACTGTTACCCAAATAGTTACTTTTGTCGCAAATGCGGAACTCGTCTCATCCATTCAACTCCTGTAGGTGACACTCGTACCCTCCTACACTTGAACGAAACTGTACTCATCATCTCCAGTCCAAAAACGTCATATCCGTCAAGGGAGGCTGCCTCGATGGTCTGGACTGGAAACGTGCGGTGCACATCTGGACAAAGACCGCAATGGTTCCTATTCCCGAGGGTTCTGAAACCCATTCGGAGGAGTCAGGATATACGGACTACGGGTCTACTCAAGAGGAGCTGGACCAGCCTGGAGATTTGGTAGGAAGCGCTGGATGCAACGTGCCTCCTAGTCAAAGGCCTTCTGCGAGTGCTGTTGATGTAAATGGGGATGCTAACTAAGCGGGAGCCTATCAGTTGATGCATGAGTGACCATGAGGTTAGTTGTTTGGAATGGGGCAATGTCTGCATCCGAGGAGTTGTATCACGGGGATTTAGGCGCAATATACGACCAGGTACTGACTGCAGAATGAAAATGACTGAGGGATTGTGGTTGTTTTTTTTTTTTTTTTTTGAAACAAATTTCCAGAATTGTGACAGGCGAGTGGATATTTTTGGGGATCGAAACTGTTGTTTCTATGTTTCTTGAAGTTTTCACCTGACCTATTTTCTGGGACAGATAGCAGTCATGAGATGACATTTGCGATTGCGATCAGACTGTGAAAGCTTAGTAGCTTTGACCCGAATGCTTTGAAACTTGGTAACGGTTAATGACGTGCTGAATCTAGATAACCCCCTGTAAGTAAGATAGTACAAATTACATACATACTGTCCGTCTGGGTCAGTGAATGTTGTCCAAGTGCCTTCTAGACTCAGCCTTATTCTTCTTCAAACCATTAAACTATCATCAACTCGAAACAGTGACATTTAACAAATAAAGTCTTCGCCTACAATAAAATGAGCATTGCTAGGAGGGTCTTTCCTCATTCTTGGCACATCGGCCGAGACACTCAAAGGAGCGGAGTCGGCCCCTCCCGAAACCTCGGATGAACAAGGGGTGCTTCAGATACGTCTCGCTATTGACGGAGAATTCTGGGCGTCTTTTAACCCTGTTAACTCGGTGGTCTTTTTTTCTTTCGATTTTTATGCCATAATTTAACGAATAGGCCGATTGTGATTGTGTCTCTGGTCGCCAAGATGGCCTTGCGGTCCTGTGATTTATGTGCAGTGATAGTAACAAAAGCGCTTATTGATATGCCATTTGTTAGTGAGTGAGTTCTGCCGAGCCAAGTCCTGTCAAACGGTGGTGGCCATATTAGCTTTTCTAGTCAGACCCATCATGACAGGCACAGACTCTGGCAAAGCTCAGGCACCGCCAAGCTCAAGCCTCAAGGATGAGAGTATATCGAGACTGAAGTGAATCTGCCAAGTTGCTGATTGCTGACCGGAAAGCTTCTTATATATATTCCCGATCAATAGAGTTATTTACTAGCAAGGCTTCTTGTCGATCACAAACCCAGTCAGTAACTGTTGAAGATGCAGATAGTACAGGATGTTAACTCTGAATCTCTCCCAGGAACCCAGGTTTAACCCCTGAACCCTGTCTCCTGAGCTAAGTTCTTACAGTAGCTTCCTAGTTCATCCCCAAACTTGGGGCCCCTAGCGTATCCTAACCTCAATCGTCGCAGTCTCCGTTTGAGCCTCAGATTCTGGAATCAGAGTGCCACCAAAACAAGCCCCTGCCATGTCCAAACGGCTGTGCCTTGCATTACCTTGCCTGCTATGCTATACCATGTCAACGGTGAGGGCGGCGGCGCGGCAGTGTTAGAGTCTCTATAACGAAGAAACTAAACTAATTAGTATTATCATCCCATTCTCCTCCCCTCTTCTCGTCCCTTCTCCTCTGATCTGATTCTGTTTCTACTGTGCGTTGTGTTTTCTTTTGTTTCTTTCTCGTCGTGGCATCCAGTCAAGTCAAGTCATCAATCGCTCGCTCATTCATTGATTGACTCAATCGTCGCGACTTCAATTCTTGTTCTGCCCCGGGCAACCATTCTTTACCAACTCGACCAATATTCTTTGGTTTGGGCGCCTTTATTAATACGATCTCG
This sequence comes from Fusarium camptoceras, assembly GCA_004367475.1. Classification (NCBI taxonomy): domain Eukaryota; kingdom Fungi; phylum Ascomycota; class Sordariomycetes; order Hypocreales; family Nectriaceae; genus Fusarium; species Fusarium camptoceras. The sequence continues at coordinate 173,416 of QGED01000004.1, forward strand.
GTACATAATCGCCAACCGGATTATATATAATCTGTCGCTCATTCTTTACGAAATTGGAAAATAAAACAAGCTACTCACCAACGGCTGGACTGTTGTGTTGCATCGCTCTTTTTTACACCAAATCGCGAATCAGAAATCGATATATTGGAGGAGAGAGGTTCAATAAAGCATCATGAAGTTCCTGCTTTGGCTTACCGCCGCCCATGTTGCGCAGGTGGGTTGACTCGAATGATACAAATAAATGATGAATGGCCGGTGTTAACTGGGAGATAGGCCGCGGGAAGACATGGGCGAATGAAGAAGAGACAGGCGATTGAGGCTGAGGTTGACGGAGTTGTCAATGCCGCCAAGTTCGAAGGGCAAGTCCATGCAACTCAGAGAAGAGAGATGGAGTCGACAGTTGCTAACGTGTCTCCAGACTGAGGCTGTCTTATATCACCGAGACCACCACCGAAAGAGTGACCGAGACACAGATCAGGACTATCTTGCAGACTCCTGCGGCTGTAGCTCCTGCTGCTGCTGAAGCCGTCACCGTCACCATCAACGCCGAGCCTGTGACTGTTACCGAGACCAAGACTGAAGTGGTCAACCAAGTCGATACCCAATATGTCACTCAGGTCCAGGTCGAGACTCAGTTCGTTACCCAGGTCGACGTGCAGATTGTTACCGAAGTGGCGCCACCACTTGTAAGTTTATTTGACTTCAGGGAGAAGTCAAGTTCGTACACTGACTCGTTTTCAGCCTGCTGTTACTATCAAGGAGCCTATTACCGTCATCGAGGTTGAGCCCCTCACTATTCACAGTGTCATCACCGAGACGGTGAACATTCCTGGAGAAGCACCAGTAAGTTCTCAGTCTGCCCCCAAATTGAACTCTAATGCTAACTCATCAAAGCTCCCCGTCACTGTCACTGTCCCTGGCGAGGCGCCCGCGGCCGTTACCGTGACCGTTCCTGGCGGAGGACCTGTAAGTCATCAACCCCTGAAGAACGAAAACCAAGTGCTGACACAGAGAAGGACGCCATCACTATTATCCACACCGTGGAGGCTCCCCAAGCGCCCAGCGCCCCTGTTGGACAAGCCCCTGGACCTGGCGTCACTACAATCCCGATTCCAGAGAGCGCCCTGCCCAAGACGACACTCGCATCAGACCCTTATGCTGTCACTGGTCCTATCAGGACCGAGAGCATCACCCCCAAGCTCCCTACCAGTGCCCTCGATGCGCCTATTGCTGGGCCTTCCACCAGCCCCGCCGACCAACCTGTTGTGCAGCCCGCTCCAGCACCCCCGACCAGCGCTGCCGAAGAACCTGTAGTCCAGCCTTCCACCACTGCCATCGAGCAGCCCGTCGTACAGCCTTCTACCACGGCTGCTGAGCAGCCTGCGACTACTTCTGCCGAAGAGCCCGCTGCTGAGCCTACTTCCAGTCAAGCAGAGCCTTCTGCCGAACCAACTCCTACCCAGGAGGAACCCCAAGAGGACACTCCTACCATGTCTCCTTCGATGGAGCTCGGCAACATGGGACCCGACACCACAGGCGCCATCGCAGCACCCATCCTTGATGGAACCAGTCCCACGACAACGGGCAAGGGACCTTCTCAGACACGAACTCCCGTCGATCTCTCCGATCCCTCGAAACTGAGCAGTGTTCTTGACTTGGGTAACTTGGGCGGTGGATCAGGACCGCTCAAGGCTCGTGCCACGGGTTCTGCATGAGGAAAGATGAAGTGCGATTGAATTTGGTCGTGATTTAGTGGAAGATGATGTTTAGACACAGACTCTGGGTTTCTTTCGAAGAGAAGAGCACTTGTGCTCGTAATATTGTAGCTAGTCTTATAATACATGTGAGCAAGTCTCCAGAGCATATCAAAGTTTTATTTTGCATCTGTCTATTGTATGGGTATCATGATGCCATGCTCTTGCACGTGGGTAAGTCCGCATTTTGAACGCCAATCTTTTAGTTGCTCATTTCTTCTCAGCTGCTGCGTTTCTTTGAGCCAGCTTCATCTTCTTGGCCTGTCGGTTGCTGATCTGTTGAGTATTCTCTTCGCCGTTCTTGCGCTTTTGATTCTGGTTCTGATTCTGACCCTTGTTTTTGTTTTTCTTTCCTGTCTCATTCACTGTGTTCTTGCCATCCGCATTATCGTTTGAATCCTTTTCTTGCTCGGCGACTTCAATGACGTTGATAACACCCCTGAAGCCGTTCCTCTTGATGCCCTCGTTCATCACAATAGAGCGTGGTATCTCACCAATACCTTGCATGCCCTTCTCGTTGCCCAATCCCCATACGCTCAGCAAATTCACCACATCCGCAGGTGCCCTTAGTGAAAGCGCATCCTTGGCTTCACTGCTGAGCATTATCCCTCTACCACGTGTTGCCCGGATGAGACTTTTGACGTTTGAGATGAAGTTTGCGCGCCCTCGGGTATCGGCCACCAGGGCTTGGCTGTAACAGACCTCAAATCGAGTGCCCCGCGAAACGGCGGCCATGCACGGTTTCGGTTTGAAGTGGAAATCCAAGTGCTGGGTGAGGTCCACAGATATTATGGGTACGTCAAGCGTGAGGCAGGCGTTTTGAAAAGCCGTAGCCGTAAGCGGACGGACGGCGATGATGTCGTATATGGAAGTGAGGAATGGAATTCGGTAGTTATTGGAAGGATCTGAGAGAGGGAGAGTCGCGCGGTGGAGGACATTTGGTAGTTTTGAGGTTGGCGATGATGGAATTGACGGGAATGGCGCGGTGAGGTTGTTCGGGAACGGCGGCGTGAGCGTATGGTTGAGAGCGACGGTGGAGTATCCGAGAGAGGATGAGAGCGTGAGGGTCTGTAGAAGCCTCTCCTCAGTCGTCGAGGGCGACCAGGCTATGTTGAGGTCGTAGAGCATGGCTGGTGATGTGGTTGGAGATTTGTTGAAATGTTTGCGCTGTGGGCTAGAAGGACATTATATGCTCGATATTAGGCGAGTTGAAGATATGTGGTTCAGGCTTGAGAGATTGAGATAGGTCCGAGGTCGATAGAGTCACTGCGCAGGCTTTGTGGTTGGTGCTGTGGTCGATGCGAAAAATGAAGCTGCGATGCTAAGTTGAAGCTGACTTTTTTTTCTGCCTACTAAAGTTTCCCCACGAACCACCATGACGCATAACTTTAAGCGCTACAACCCTCAACTTAATAATTTTTAATAGTGAAATGGGATGTGATTTCATAGAAAGTAGTAGAAATACTACCATTTACAATTCAAATTTAATTTAATTTAATTTAGACAGTATTTTTTGTGTATCATAGAGAGTTGACAGAATGACATCTGAGTTCTTGCATTGGATCTCAGGATCAACACATCCTCTCAGGGCAGCTTGACAGTGGCATTGGCTCAGTCGTAAGAAGCTGTGATCCGTGCGTCAGGAGCCTTTCACTAACAAAGTGCCCCTGTCGTTCGTCATCACTTTACTTAGGTTGTTCTGTTTTGCTCTGTTCTTGTACCTAAATGTATCAATCCAGTATCAAACTTATTTACCTACCTGTTTGTAGCTTTATAGGTACGAGAATTTCTTTCTCTTTCTCAGTAATTATCAGCAACGTACTCAGTTCATCGTAACTGAGTCATCTCTAAAGCACCAAGATATAACGACAACTCGAATGTACTCACCTACAAACTGCGCCAACACCTGACCTGTGACCTCAACTTAAAGCTTGCCAAGAGCTGCGCCGCCTAATTAACGACGACGACGACGACGACGCGCCACTTCAACTCCCGGACCAGTGACAATCAAACTTGGCTTCAACACACAACACCGCACTCCAAGGAGATACTTGCGAACAACATATATATCGCATGCATTATTCACCGTCCACAACCGTCTTAAGCATAAAAAATGTTCTTCTTCTTCGTGTGCGGCGAGCACACTTTCCGCAAGGAAGTATCGGGCTATGAGGGCATGGTATGCCAATGTCACCACTGTGGTAACATGGCCGCGCATGTCCAAAAGAGTAATCCTTGGTTCACATTCTGCTGGATTGTATGACTGGGCTCCTCTGATTCCTTTTTTCGCAGTCAGCTAACAACTATCGCACGCAGCCACTCATTCCTCTATCCATCTCTGGCTACACCGATGTCGCATGCCGAATCTGCAACTTCCACCAACCGCTAGAGAACCGCCCCGATGTAAAGGCTATGGCGAACGGTGGAGGACGACCGCAACAGCAATGGGGACCTCCTCAAGGCCCGCCCCAAGGGCAACAGCCTATGCGATACGGCTAAGACGAGCCACGGTTGTCTGAGTTCCACAAGCGAGCAGTCCTTTACGAGCGCGTAGCAAACCTGCCCGCCATCGATACACTTGACATTTTGACGCTGCGTATTTTCTTTTGGTTCTGCTTTCAATGTTATTCGCAGGAGGTAGTTAGGCAATACAGCCTGGTGTTAAGGCGAAATTGGGATACCACAGTGGAGATCGTGACTGGGTTGACTCTGGTTCTGACGGGCAATTTAATTCCGTGCCACTTGTGCCGAGCCTGTCAAATCGCGGTTGCCTCGGCCTGACAACAATTAGGGTTGAAAAATGTATACATGCAAATTCTGAAGACCGATGGGTCTGATTGGGAAGTGTAGTCGTTTGCTGGTGATGCACAAGTTTGATAACACCGTAGGCCTTACTTAGTGGACGGCTGCATTGCAAAGAAACTTATAGGGGAAAGCAAGATTTACAATCGAGACCTGTTACAGGCAAGGGCAAAATGGAGAAATTGGGCTAAACTATATGCAGTGACTGATTTATTGCTATAGTACCAGATACAGTGTTTCTGCTGTCTCAAAAGACAACTCTAAATGATGGGATTGAGTTTGAACGACTTGAGCCATACCGTTTTTGAGTCATGTTGATTGGTGCCCATCACTCACCGTTTTCATAAATGCTAGGTTAACCATTCTCCAAGGCAACGCCCAAGAGGCCAAGGTGCACTTGGAGAAGCTTTCTATCGTCCTGCTTCGTCTCTTAATTTAACGATAATCAGTTGCCCATTTTTGATACAGGACTCGAGAGAGACTAGATTGGTAAGAAACACTGCAGCCAAGTGAAACATTTTTCTACTGCTGCACGTCAAAAGTATTCCATGTTATCGTCTGGAAGGACGCTACCCTGCAAATGTTCCTTAGCACGCGTTATTGACAAGGGATGAAAGTCCCGGTTGCGGGGCGCGCATTCACGGTTGACAGCTACGATCTGCATCCTTGCCCGTGAAGGCGGGTCGTTGCCCAGCAACGTCGCCAAACATGACCAAAGAAATAAGACCCTCGACCAGAACAGAGACCTGAAATAAACAGAACCATCCATCGTGCATGATGCTCCTGAAATAAATACATTCCTTCTTCTTTATACTAACCATACAATACCACAGCGAAACCCATCATGGATTCACCACCCAAGAGAATGACACGGGCCAGAGCCGCCGCTAAGGCCGGCGACTCCTCCGTGAAAACCACCAAAATTGTCACAGCTGCTGCACGGGCAAAGAGCACTGCGACTGCTGGCACAAAAAGCACTGCTGCCAAGAGAAAGACAAGAGCTGATGAGAATGATGAAGAGGAGGAGCAACGCGAAGTTGCTGTCAGAAGAACGCGCGGTCGACCACGGAAAGTTGAGGAACAAGAAGCTGAAGCTGAAGCACATCCGAAGCCTACACGGGGTCGTATAGTGAAGAAGACAGCTACTGAAGCTCCTAAAACGACAACAACGGCTGCTGCTGCCACGAAACCTACACGAGGAAGGCCTAGGAAGGTAGTGGCTGCAGCTCCTGCCGAGGAGACTGCGCCGGCCCCCGTTAAGAAGACCACTACAACACGCACCCGCACCACAGCATCAACGACCACGACCATGACAAAACCCACAATAGCGACAAAGGCTGCCCCCAAGAAGTCCGTCAAGTTTCAGGAGCCTGATAAGGAGAACATTGAGCCTGCGGTCGAGGCGAAGGAGCCTGCGCGGCCAGGAATCAGAGGCCGGCCAGCCAAGCGTGGAGGAGCAACTGGAAGTCGAACAACCAGAGCGGCGGTAAGATCCGCTGAGCCGACAGACAATAAACCATTAAGTCCTAAGAAGATTACCCAGATACCTGTCTCGAAGGACGACGAATCCGAGGATGAACTTGCCGGTGACAACCCGCCTGTTAAACCCATGATGAAGAGCCCGATCAAGCCCCCTTCCAACACTATCAAGCCCCAGTCAGAGCACACCGAAGAACCTACCGAGTCAACAGATGGTGCTGAGAGCATCATGAACCCTCCAAGCCTTGGTGCACCCGTATTAAGATCCCCCGCCAAGAGACAGCCTGCTTCGCCCAACAAGGACAGTCTGAGATCACCAGCTCGCCGTATTGGTGCTGTCCCTCTGCCTGGATCGACTATGAAGAAGACTCAGGAAAGCGATGCTCAGACTGGAGACGGACATTCTTTCAAGAACTCTCTACTTTTGTCTGCAGCTAAGCGACCGCAGTCACCCATCAAGGGTTTGAACTTCGCGGGATCTCTGCAGCCACAACAGTCCCAATCGGCAATGAAGGCTTCTTTGCTCCTTTCACCACCCAAGCGAGCTATGCCTGGGCTGAAGCCCGTCACAGAGCCTCGATCCAGAGATGTCGCTGCTCTCGGTGAGCCACCGATCATGAAGACTCTGGTTTTGGGTACCCCTTCTCGTGCTCCTTCCATACGACCTTCTGATAAGCTCATGTCGGAGGAACAAGCCGAGCTGGATCTTGACGATGTTGAGGAGGACGTCTTTAACGAGCCTATTGAGAATCTGGAGTTCCCCGGTCGCCTATCTGCTGTCCTTCCTCGTCACGCCGACCCTGCGTGGAAGAAGGACATGGGTATCGTTGACGAGACTGGCGAGGAGACTGCCGCCTTGGAGGAGCCCCAAGCGGAGGAGGAGATTGTCCAAGATGTTCAGGAGGCTCAGGAAGAAGCTGCTGTTATCGAGCCTGAGCCAATTACAGAGGCGACCGACCTTACCGAAGAGGAGGACAGTATGGTTGTCGACGAGGAGGATGCTGTCGAGGCTGATGCTCCTCAAGAGACTGAACCTGAAAGCTCAACCTCGACTCAGTCTCCCGTACAGGAACAGAACCCTATGTTTCAGCTAAGGGAGAGGGACCTGCAACCTCGGGACATAGACTCGGAATCAGATGATGAGAACGATGCTCCCGTCAAAGCAGCACCCGTGACTCCAACCCCATTTGTTCGCAAGACACCCAAGACCTCTCGAGCCTCTATGGGCGGCTTCAGTGCTCTTGCTGATCGCCTGGACTCTTGGAAGGCCAGCACCCCCATCAAAATGGTCCCTCTTACTTCTGGGAAGAACAAGACTAGTGCACTCCCCGAGCGTGTTGCTACTCCTCAATCCGAGGCCTCGCCAGCTTCAACTCATTTCTTTGACGACGAGATGACTGTACGAGCAGGAATGGAAGGTCTGCAAGCGGACAAGACTGCAGATATCGTGGAGCCCGACTTCGACGACATGGATGTTACGGAGGAGGATGTTGAGCTGGCGCAGGAGGCCAATGAGATGTCCCTAATGGAGCCCGATGTCCTTGAGGAGGTTGTCAACACCGAGGCTTTTGATGATACCCTCTCCGAAGCTAGCCAAGAGTATGGCGATGAGAATGAGGCACCCGTTACCCCTGTTCGACCCGTCATGAAGACTTTCAACACCACCACCAAGGTGCCTCTGAAGCCGGCTGACGATTCCTCGCCGACCCCTCTCAAGAAGCGTAGCTTCAGTGCCTCACGAGTGGCGCCTAAGAGGCCATCTGGTCCATCAGGGAGTGCTACTGTCATCTCATATTCTCCTGCCAAAGGAAGGAAGAGCATGCCGGCCACTATCCCTGAGAGCCCCTCCACCCCATCGACTCCCGCTCCAGTCACTCCCTCTAAGTCTGACCTATGGTCTTCGCTGGGTACGCCTGCTCGAACACCTCGACGCGACCTGAACCCCTCAATCCTTCGTGGTGCTGTCGTCTTTGTTGATGTTTACACCAGTGAAGGTGCTGATGCTAGCAGCATCTTTGTAGAGCTGCTTACTCAGATGGGTGCCAGGTGCATGAAGTCTTGGAACTGGAACCCTAGTGCTTCTGGGAACGAAGTGACTTCTAGCAAGGTCGGAATCACTCATGTTGTTTTCAAGGATGGCAGCAAGCGCACACTGGAGAAGGTCCGTGAGAGCAATGGAATTGTCCAGTGTGTCGGAGTCAGCTGGGTACTTGAGTAAGTTGAACAAATTCCCTGATTACAACGATTGAAGCTAACCCGTGATAGTTGTGAGCGTTTGAACGATTGGGTTGAGGAAAGCCCCTACAAGACTGACATCAGCAACATCCCCCGCGGCGGAGCTCGTCGCCGTAAGAGCATGGAGCCTAAGGCTCTGGCCAACATGAACGGCACTCTTGTTACCAGCCCTGTCAAGAATAGCTCTCGCACCGCCCCTTCCACCCCCACCAACCGCCGTCAGAGCACCCAGTGGATGTACACTCCCTCGAATCAAGATGAAGATGAGGAGATGGAGGATCTCGAGTGGTCAGAAGCTATCTTGACTCCTGTTCCCAAGACTCCTGCTCCTGAGGCTATCGCTCGATACGCCGCTGAACTTGAGCCCGAGACACCTTCAGCTGATGAAGACGATGATGATCTGGATGAGTCCCCCACAAAGGATGCTCTCCTTACGCGCACATGTCCTCCCAAGAAGTCGAACAACTTCCGCGACATGGGCTCCGGTATCATCAGCCAGACCAAGGATGACGGCGTTCTCATGCGCCTCATGGCTGCACGACGCAAGAGTCTGCAGTTTGCTCCCAAGATTGGAAGCCCTCTCGCCAGGACTTGGCAGTGATAGATAGTTGGGATGTGAATGGTTGAGGCGGATGAACTGTACATGGACGGGTTTTGGACCGGAGTTTATGGTTTCATATTAGATTTTGCTGACACACGGCATGGCATGGCTGGCATAGAATCACTCGTTTTGCCATCGGAGGGGATACCACGGGAACAGACAGGACCTCTGATTAGGCGTTTGGCGGAATGGCATTGACTGATTACTTTTCACACATTTGCGTGTTTCTAACACTTTGATGACCCATGGTGACTGATCTGTGATGACCCCGGCTCGTGTTTCGTGACTGAATGCTCCAGGCAGGTGGATTGAAGATTGGTCGTGTCTCATATATCGTTATGTCCTTGCTATGTGGTCGCTAACCGCCATGTTTGTGAATGTCTACTTCCCATTCCCACGCTGTTTCCCATCAGTTCTTTGTAGAAACAAAAGAGCCTCAACGCCTTTTCGTGACATCATCTTTTAAGCCTTGACAAACGCCCTCATAGCCTTGACAGCATCGCCCTCGTTGGCCTTGAGCAGCTCAGTAGCCTTTTGCTTGGGCATATCGAGCTCCTCAACCAGAAGGGTAACATCGGCAGCGTCAACCTTGACGTTCTTGTTGGAGGCGGCAACGGCTGAGGCCTTGTTAGCGCCGCCGAGGCTCTTGATGGCTTTGTTGGCTGCATCGGCATCGACGTTTTGTGGTGTCGCGGGAGAGTCGGCGGCGTCAAGGTTCTCAAGCGCTGAGGCGGCCTTGCGGTCCTCAGCAGACTTGGCGGTCTGAGAAGGGGTTTCGTCGGTCATTGTGAGCTTTTATGGTGTAGTTTGTTGAGATTAAGGTGAAGTAAAGGTCAAGATGGATGAAGCTTGGTGGATGGAGTTATAGTGGAGGATAGAGCTCTGGTGGGGTTTGGAGGGGCATTTCGAAGTGGAGAATTTTGACTCTGAATGATGCAAGTTTGAATATCAAGTCCATGTAAAGTGAAGTCTTATTATTTCACTTCAATGAAAATTATATTTCCTCCCTTTCTCTTACACTATTGGACACCCGGGACTACAGTCCACAAGCATATGTAGGCAATAATAGCCTGTAATAATCTCTTTGCTATTTATCCTATTGAGTCTTGTCTATCTAATTGTTGACGCCACTTGAATGGAGCCACGGTGTGCGGAAGGAAAAGAATGGGCTTTATTGGGCTACGCCACATTTCTTTGTTAATTGACTTTGATGATCCAGCTTCATTTTTTGGGTCCAGGGTCTCTGCGTCTGTGTCGGCAGTACTCTACACTTCTTTGTTCACTGTGACTCATTTCCCCTACAACAAACCTAATTCCTCCACCACTTTTTCAACGGTCTCAACTACATCACAAGAGGACTCGCGCAGACTCACTCTCATTACCTGAGGCCATCACTTTTGTGTTTTTGCTCCGCTAAGTTTGAGTCACTCATCCCACCTCTTACACTTCAGTATGGCTTCTTCTTCGTCTCCCGCCTGGGACCCTTCCTCTTGGCGCTCAAAGCCCATCAAGCAGTCGCCAAACTACCCTGATCCAGAGCCTGTCGCCAAAGCAGTCCAGGAACTCGCCGAACTTCCTCCTCTGGTGCACCCGCATGAGATCATTACTCTGAAGGCTCATCTTCGCGATGTTGCGCAGGGTAACGCATTTCTCCTCCAGGGCGGTGATTGCGCTGAACTCTTTGACTACTGTCGTCAGGGTCCCATTGAGAGCAAGATCAAGCTTCTGCTGCAAATGAGTGTCGTTCTCATCTGGGGGACTAACAAGCGGGTTGTACGCATTGGTCGTATGGCTGGGCAGTATGCGAAGCCGCGATCGAGTCCTACTGAGATGGTCGATGGAAAGGAAGTCCCCAGTTTCAAGGGCGACATCATCAATGGTTTCCGTCTTGAGGATCGTGCGATTGATCCTAACCGTCTTGTCAAGGCCTACCACCACTCTGCTGCGACTCTCAACTACATCCGTGCCGCTCTCGCTTCGGGTATCGCTGATCTTCACCGGCCTCTTGACTGGGGTCTGGGGCATGTCCGGGACCCCGAGCTTAAGGAGAAGTACTCGGCTATTGCTTCGAGCATTCAACAGACACTGCGCTTCCTCCAGGTTATCAACGCCCGACCCGGTGAGCTGGACTCTGTTGAGCTCTTCACCAGTCACGAGGGTCTCTTACTAGACTATGAGCAGCCTTTGACACGTCTACTTGAAAAGCCTACGGCTCGCACTTCGAGCCCCACTCCTCCAGGTGACGACAGTGAGAGAAAGGAGTACTACGATACCTCTGCACACTTCATCTGGATCGGTGATCGTACACGCCAGATCGACCACGCTCATGTCGAGTTCTTCCGTGGCATTGCTAACCCCATTGGCATCAAGGTCGGTCCTACAACACCAGCATCGGACCTCCTGTCTCTACTCCGCACCCTCAACCCTTCTTGCGAGCCTGGAAAGATCACTCTCATCACACGTTACGGCGCTGGCAAAGTGCGCGAACTTCTTCCTACACACATCCGCGCTGTCGAGGACTCAGAGTACCGCCGCACGGTTGTCTGGCAGTGTGACCCCATGCACGGCAACACACTGTCCACGCCCACAGGCATCAAGACCCGCCGTTTCGGCGATATCTACCGTGAGCTTCAGGAGACGCTGGCCATACACAAGGAAGAAGGTAGCAACCTTGGTGGCATGCACCTCGAGCTCACTGGTGATGCCGTTACAGAGTGCTTGGGTGGCAGCGAAGACTTGGGCGAGGATGATCTGTCGACCAACTACACTAGTTTCTGCGACCCTAGACTCAACGAGAAGCAGGCTCTTGAGCTGGCTTTCTTAGTAGCGGATCACTTCTCAAGAGAACACAAGAGGGTTTGAGATGGGATAATATGAATTTTGTAAAAGTGCGAATGACGAAAACGGCTATGAGACTTAAGAGAAACCACAAAAACGTACATATGGTGTTAAAAGATTGTCAAAAAAGAACCACGATGCAAAGTCAAAGGTGATTCGAGTGAAGCTATATTCAATATTCAGCATACGGCACTGACGTTGCTAAATTTATCCAATGTATTGCTTTGTTCTAAGCTCTAAGCATAGGTAGGGACTCGACTTTCAGTACTATTGTACTCTATCGAATTGTCAAAAGATGTCAACTGATATCATGTCCATCTGAAATTATTGTGCTGCCGTTACATAAAATTTGTCATATCTTGTATTTGATCGCTCCCCCGAGACTGTGATCCCGTCAAACCAGTGAGATAGTCTGTGCCGCCTCGAAAGCATCACCCTTCTCAAGCTTCTGCCAGCCCTTGACGGCACCGGGTTCAACACATAACATGTTCTTCCAGCCGTCCTTGGGAGAGAAGTCCTTGATGCCGGCGGACTTGTCGACCCAGGGGTTCCAGACAACGACCTGGTCGAGGTTATCGCGGACGATGCGGTAGCAGGGGTTTCCGGACTCGGAAATAACGACAGGGTGCTCGGGGCCCTTGGCAGGTGTGTAGACAGAGTCCGTTTCGCCGGAGAAGGTGATGGCGCCGGATTGAGTGGCCTCTGAGCCGGAAACCTTGGATAGGTAGACCGAGTCCTCAAGACCGGTGACCTCTGTAGAGGCAATGTCCTGGATAATTGTTAGCTTTTACTCTTTATATATGTACGATGTTTAACATACGCTGATCTTGAAGTAAGTGTGAAGGAGAGTCTGGAAATCAAATGCAATGTCGCCGTCGTTGGTGACAACGATGGTGGTGTTGAGGGTTTCAGGGTCGAGCGACACACTGTAGATGAGGGCAAACTTGTAGGGCCAGAGAGCCTTGAAGTCGTCACTGATGCTCTCGGAGGAGAGGCCAAAGTCGAGCTTGACGCTGGAGCTGGAGCCTTCGCTGGTGGACTTTCCGAGGAACTCCCATCGTGAGTTACGGGCAAATCCGTGCTGGGGGAGCTTGGCTACAGGTTCGTGGTCGGGGGCGGTGCCAAAGACCTGCAAAGATTCGAATTAGAAGAGCATTGGGGATGTGTTGGTAGGATATCGTACAGGGAAGACAATAGGAATACCTCCTCGAACAGGAGCACTGCCATCAAGAGCCGCACCCTCGCTAACCCAGAGCTTCTCAGCACCCGAAGCGTCCTTCCAGCTGATCACAGTAGCTCCATGGAGGAGGACCTCAACGCTCTCGCCTGAAGGGAGAACGGCCTTGACGCGGGAGTTGTCGTGGGTGATATCGACAATAGGCTGAGGAGGAGCGGCGGGGGTTGAGGCGAGAGCCGAGGGCTTATTAGGACGGTCGACCATTGTGAATGTTTGTTGTTATGTATGAGCTTTAAAGAAGCCGAAAGTTGGAAGAGTTGGAGCTGGTAGAAGGTGTGAGGTACGTCGTGGCGGGAGTTGAAGTGGGGTTAAAAGGGTCCGAGTGGAGGGGGAGGAAGAAGATAAAGATGCAAGAGCACTAGATAAGTGTTTTAGTAAGAAGTGGTAAAAAGAGGTTAGATACCTTATAAATCTTATGGATATCAGCTTTTTATCCCCTGTAAATATGCCTGGGCAGTGCTCTCTGATACCCAACTCTGTGTCTCTAACTAAGATCCGCAAGGTACCTAGGTTGCTTCAAGTTTGGGAGGAGGTGACAACCCTTGTAAATGATGGCGGGGTAGCTCAGAGAAGCCAATCGAGAGAACTCATCAAGCTGTTTAGTGGATACCTGTTGCTAATTAGAGCTGTCACTGGCCATATCCAGAGCTGAAACACGTCTCAGATATTGACTTGTGATACATGAAGCATTCGCTAACTCGCTCTTACTGTATCTACCTAGTAGTTATAGTAGATATCCGTACTATTTAGGCAAAGACTATTTCTAAAGTCTTTTGAAACATGTAAATAATTCCATCAAACTTATCCATAGCGAGCATAATACTTCCCAAAACGAGTTTCACCATGCAAAGCTGCCGAAGCATACAAAGTTACACGGCAATATGATATTGACGAATCAAAGTCTTACTCTTATTGAAACGGGTATCTATAGTGTACGTGCATCAAGCATAATCCCTGTTCTAAACTGCCTAACATTCATCGTGATTTCTCATCACCTCTAGCGTATGACGGCCTATCGAAAAGAAGGCCGTCATTAACCAATAGCATCCTCTCATGTCTCTCGACGCTGGTTCTCCTCGTCGTTCGAGGTGAACATGGAGGTATTATTATGCTCATCGCTGTGTCCACTTGAGCTTACACTTCGGTGCTCAACACGAGGCTTGTCGTCGACTTCCTCCATAGCGATCAGAAGGTTTCCGTTGTTATCATATCGCCGGGGCTCGATCTTAGCCTGCTTGACAACGCCGAGGGCACCCTTCAGACCGTGTTCCACCTTTTGGAAGATTGTATCCATTTCCTCCAATGACCGGTATGCTGTCTCTGGGAAGAAGAAATAAACCGAAGGAACCATGATGGCGTTGATGACGGCGAAGATGATATATGTGTTGGATCCGATGTTTTCGAAAGCTGGAGGGGTAATCATAACCACCAGCCAGTTGAAGATCCAGTTACTCGAAGTCGACAGAGCATTGGCCGGGGCACGAATTCGTAGAGGTGTAATTTCAGCTGGGTATAGCCAGGTCATCCCGAGCCAACCGACAGCGAAGAACGAGTTGAAGACAAACAAGAAGACAATGCCCACAATCTGACATGCTCTCGCATCGCTTGAGCCTACACCAGCGAGGATAGCCATGGAAGCACATTGACCAGCTGCACCGAAAAGCATAAGCTTTCGACGACCAACACGCTCGACTAACCAGATCGCAGGAAGAGAAGCCAGGAAATATTCGGTGCCATTCAGGGCGGCCATCAGAAGAGGCATATGTCCCGTCATGCCGAGTCCAGAGTAGATTGTAGCAGCATAGTAGGTGATTAGGTTAATGCCGGAGATCTGTAGTTACGACATTAGTATGCTTTTACTCGGAAGCAGAGGGCCTGCCTTACCTGTTGGAACATCTGGTTGACGAAGGCAAGGATAGTGCGGTGGAAGTTCTTGTTGTGGTTGCGAGAGAATAAATCCGAGAATGCTCCCTTGCTCATCTCTGTAGCAGTGTCCTTCATGGCTTTGAACTCATTCTCAACGTACTTGCTTTGAACATCCTGGTCGGCGATCGCAGCAATGACTTCCTTTGCGTCATCATCACGGCCCCTGAGCACAAGCCAGCGGGGAGATTCGGGCAAGTTCATAACAAAGGCCATGATGATGAGACAGAAGACGATTTGGAAAGCCATTGGGAAACGCCAGCAAGCAGAGGTATCCTGCGCAAAGTACATGCCATAGTCGACCCAGTAAGAAATAGTGATGCCAAGCGTGATCAGAGCACCTTCAATCATGACAAGTTTACCGCGCTTATGGGCAGAACAGGTTTCGGATTGCCACATGGGAACAGTAGAAGTGTTACCGCCGTTACCCAGTCCAGTGATGATTCGTCCGATGATGAAGTGTTCCAGAGAGTATGCAGAGGCCTGGAGAGCGGCACCAATGACCATGATAGTGGTTCCAAGCATGATCATCTTCCTGCGACCGAGCTTGTTTCCAAGGAAGATGGTGATGAGGGCTCCAAAGAAGCAGCCCAAGTTGTAAGAAGATACAGCGATGCCTTGGTAGTTCGAACGATTCTTTCGGACAGCTGCGGATACACTCATGTCATCAGAGTTCATATCAGGAAATTGCGCCATGAAAGGAGCCATAGTCAAGATACCACCCATAACTCCTTGATCTATAATAATTATTAGCTTGTTCTATGTGGTCAAACCCCAGCTGAGTTCTTTGTCAGTGGGGAGGACAGTGGTGAACTCTACCATAACCAAATAGCAGGAAATCAGTTCCTGCAATCGTGCTGATGGCATAATTGAGCTTCTGGCCTCGAAGGCCAAGGTACTTCTTGAACATGGCTAAAGGAGATCAAAGCAGAAGATGACAGTCGAACTCTAAACCAAAAGACAGATCGAGGGGAGGTCGATGTTGTGAGGATCGAAACAGCGAAGGAGGATCCCGGGTTATAAAGAAAATAGAGTCCAATGGTCTTTACGTCTTGTACGGTATAGTCATGTAGAGCAGGACTTGCTACTGGGTCCATAGCCTCTGGTAATATCCACACCTCGATCAGACGCCGAAGCTGGTTTCCCAGACGGACCTTGGCTACATATCCGTGGCTGTCCTTGGCCATCTATGATTGACCCATCGGCCAATCGCAGAATGTACTGTGCGTGCAGTAATGAAAATACTGACTCTTTATGGTCCGCACTTGTCGGCACCCATGACTAGCATGGCTGTGACCCATGTATCATGGTAAAGTTTCTTGGGATTGTTAAGAGCGAATGAGTGACGTCGAGGTCCTGTCCTGAGGGCTTCATCAGATCTATGCAAGTATCAGATGTGTGCACAAACTGCTCTTCTCAGCGAATGACTACTTTCTATAGAACCAGCATGATCATCTCCCTCGGGACTTACAATGAATGTGAATATCGATCGTGGAGAAGCCCATAAATTCCCCTGACACACAGAATCTGTGGAGAGTTGGGGAAGTAAGCTACATACCTAATAAACATGGGGGACTGGAGAAATGCGACGTCATAGCACCCGATGTCTTCAAAATGGGGGAAATCCTGGTTTCGCACGTGACGTTAAACTGCTTCAGGTCATGGAAGGTGCTGTTGAACCAGCTCTCTCGTCCATTCCTAGGTTCTCGTCTTGCCAATGTCTTGGTAGATACTAACATCGCCCAGCCATGAGGCTCTGCTTTGATGATTCTTGGCAGTTAACAACAACAAGAAATAGAGTTGAGCAATGTTAAAAGCGATTTCTATTTGGTTGTCCTCTTTTAATTAGGAGCGCATCGCGACTTCTGCTTCTTCTACCTACACAGTACGATACAGTATACCGTTGAATCGACTCGACAGTCAAAAACGTGCCATTGCCGCGCTTCAGTCCCTGTCGCAGTTGACGCCAAGATTCTACCTGCATTGAGTATCCGCTGCATTATCAATCATCCAATCAACCGTTTAAACGCATTGTCAGAAGATGAACCATCCAGCCGTCAGACCGTCTTTACAAAAGACCCTCTCCACCGTTTCAATTCCTTCTGTGACCAAAAATTACATGCCGCTTACTCTAAACCCCATGTTTCCATTAAACCATACCAGTTGACGTCATGCGGTTTCAGGCGGACCGAATAAAGATTTAAAAAATAAAAATAATAAAACATCTCGATGAAAGTCGATTCGATACATGGTCTATAGGCAGATTCACACGACCGTCCGGGTTACCTACACGGGTTGAGAAACATTTGGATGCACCCATTTTCTCTTTTACGAGGGAGCAGTCTGGTTTTTGAGGAACGAGCCCGCCAAAAAGCTGAGTCGAACATGAGAATACTCTATCTTGAATTTCTTCTTCGTTTCTTCAAGGCCACTTTGATATGTTTCTGATTGTTCTTAACTGGTCAGTAATTGCCAACTCGAACAATTTTGTAGTGAATCTAACTGTTTCGTGGAGCACCTTCAGCAAAGAGTTGTTGCTGACTTATACCAGCGTTAGGGTGTCAGAAGAATTGACCGCCGAAAGCATAAGAGACGAAATAATGCGATCAGCTTGTGCGAGCTTAGGCTAGCATTTAGGATACTTTATTTCTGTAGCCTAAGTCTTGAAGGATGATTCTTCTGTTACCTAGCTAGACCAGGTTCCCGCTATTCCTCTTTAAGCGCAGTAACTAACGTCGACTCTTCGAGGTAACTCACAAATAGCTTCATATTAACACTAGATCTTGCTTTGAACAATATCTGCATATTGCAACACGATCGCTTCATGCAGAGGAAAAGGTCTCTAACGACAGAGTAACCGTTGAAGATCGAAGCAACCATCATCGCCCAACTCTAACAATCTTGCCAAACCCCCATGTCGCCCTGTCGACGAACACGCAGATCTTGACCTATTTGCGTTCCGCTGTGGGAACAGCTCGCCTGACGTAGACATCGCGCCGGACAGCTTCCTTGATGTCTGGCTATCTAGGAATGAAAAATGGAGCCTCGTGGGGAAGACTCGTTTGTCTTGCAGAACAGTGACCATTCAGAAACAACAAACTACTCACTGCTCTGCTAGTCATGGCTCAAGACCTTGGATCAACCATGAACCCAGTAACAAAATCAGGCAGCAGCAAAACGGCCAGGATGGAGACATTCGTGTTAATAGTCTTGATCGGTCATGGAGCTTCACGACCGAGACATAACCCGAACTCTAAAGTTTATTTTCACAGAAGTCCACCACGATACTGTGCACTTTCTTGTTACGATACTATCAGTTTCAACAACAGTGGAAATCTTCGGTTTGCTGGTGGCCTGGCCATAAACTCTCAGAAAGAACATCTCGAGAAATTAGATCTCAATGAAGTCATACCGCGGTTCAGTTCGGGTTACTTATTCAGGCAACCCGAGACTCTCCCCAGTTCTTCCCTTCGACGATCCTCCACAATATTGTCCTCCCCATGATATATCGTTGTTGGTTAAACGCACGCGGGACGTGGATTATCGATTCGCGAGTTGAGCTGTTTATTTATGAGCTGTGGCCTCAGGTATTCAACAAGATTATTGGCATGTCTTTCTCACGTGATCATTTCTTTGATTGATCCCTATCTATGTAATGATATCTATGTCTTATGCATCGCTAGGAGACGTTATGCGATGATATCCATCCAGTCAAATAACTCTGTACAAGGAGGTATTTAATACAGTACAAACAATCCCCAAAAATATTTCTCCAAAGACGCCGCAAGCAATGCTTTCAGTCGCTACGTCATGTTTTAAAGTCTTCCTCGTCGTTCCGCTTCGAAGAGCTCTCTCTTCATATCCATCAACATATCTTCTAATCGGTATACTTCATCGCGAGATAATGCTGCTCCCTGTAGCTGCCTCAGCCCACCACGTAGAGTCTCCATGATAGACTCTGACTTGACTTGGACGGTTTGCTCCTCTGCTCCCGCCTGCTCAGTTTCAGCCACTGCGTCCTGAGCGTCTTCCATAGGGTCCTGCAGTTCAACTGCCGGCTCTTCTATAGCCACTTCTTCGTCAACTGACATATCTTCCATAGAGTCCGGAACAAGTGCGTCGGGAATTTCAACCTCAAGCTCTGGCTCTTGACTCTGCGATGCTGCAATAGACTCTGTAACTAGTTGTGACATTAACTCCTCATCTGTATCACCACCATCCTGCACATCAGCAGATTTTGATCTTGTCTGCGGCGCTTGAGACACAGATGATCGCTTTGTTCTTTTGGATGGCGACGCTTGAGATTCTTGGTTTTGGGGTTCCTTGCTCGTCTGTCCCGATTTTCGTCTTGAAGATCGTCGTACAGTCGATACAGGCGACTTTGGCTCTTGGGACGTTGACTGGCTGTCCTCAGGTTGCTCTTGTGCTAACGTGTGAGCCGATCGCCTCCTTTTGCTGCGAGTCCCGGTAGATAAGGAACCTCGCTTCCTCTTTCTCCTACTTCCTCGAGTGCTTGTAGGCTGAACCTCGGAGGTCTCTGAGCCGGAACCTATAGGAGTCGAGGGAACAACATCTACCGGCGAGGTTTGTGTTGTAGCCCCCGGTTCATCCTCGGCCGAGGTATCACCTTGGACCTCAATGCACTTTTCGGGAGAAACACGTTTCGTCTTCTCAGGAGAAACCGAGACGGACTCGAACTTTTCATGCCGGTTTGGCCTCGATTCAATCTCGACTACGAATCGCATGAAGCTACTTTCATCTCCTTCGCTGAGTGCAAAAGAGGATTCGTGATTTTGGCTGGGTGCCGGTTTCTGGGCAGCTGGATGCGCTGCGTTGTCTGCGGCCGCAACGGGGCTTGTCTGGGCATCCACAAATTCATCATCGCCGGATTTTGGTGTTTCTTGAAGTGGCTCCGCTGGCTGAGGTCTGCCCATTTGGTCGTGGTTGGGTAGTTCGCTCTTCTCTTGTTCCGCCTCCTCTATATCCTGTGTCTGGGGGACATCCGGCAACACGCTCACCTCTTCCGCCGCCTCCTGGCTCGAAGCGTTGGAGGAGTTAGCTTGGTTCTTCTTGGAGGATCCTGACTTTCTTCCGCGTCGCTTAGAGCGCTTGTTCTTAGCCGATGAGCTACTCTTAGTCGGGGTTTGTGCTTCGGGTTGAGCTTCTGCGACCTGCAGGTCAATGGAGGGTGTTCCAGGTGGAGACGAGAATTGCCAGCTCTCCATCGAGTCCCTAGCCTTCGACCGAGTTTGGATCTCAGACAAGAGGGGATTGCGTCTCGGCTCGGGGGGCGATGAGGGCGGGTCATTGATGCCCTCAAGGTGCAGAGCCAGACCCCGTCGAGGAGTTGGAGTTGAAGTAATAAACTCTTCGTATGATGCGGGTCGCTCAGGGGTAGTTTCGACATTCCTAGGCCTCGAGTCTTCGATTTTCTCCTCAGTGGCAGCTTGCGACCTTGTCCGAGGACTGGATTGAATACCAGGATACAGACCAACATTCTCCTGCTGTCGTTGACGAACTTCCTTTTGTCTCTCTGTAAGATGTTGAGACTCCCCAACCAGTGGCGATGAGACGATTGGAGCAAATTGAATCTGAGAGTTGTCATGGCGGAGACGAGGGGTGGTGGTTCGTTTGGCCGATTTCGTCTTCACTGAGTCGGGAGTCGCATCCCTACGGCGCTTCCGCGTCAATGGACCTTTCGCGCTCAATGGTGTCATTGACGGTACTGGTGGAAGGGCTGGCTCAATATCTGGGTCTGTCGACTTGGCCGATGAGAGTGCTACGAAACTCAAGTCATCCTGCGACTCCGCAAATGACTGAACTTGAGCGCCAAAATCACCGCTTGACTCTTCCATGCCAGGATATAAGACATCAACTTTTGGACGAAGAGAGGCTATGATTGATTTGAGGCTTTCAGAACAATCCAAACTCTCCTCATCCTTTACCAGAACATTCCATGTCTCCGCCATCTTGTTCGCAACATGGCGATGTTTGCTTCTGAACCCGGCAGCGAAGAGTGGCTCGATGGTGTCAAAATCCTTCTTATCCAATCGGCCTAGTGCCAAAAGCTGTGCGCAAATGTTATCCCAGAGGGAACGCATCTACGAATGGTTAGTATCTGGAAACTTGTAGCACGGGGGAAGACTTACTGGTCCGGAAACAGGAGAGTCGCTTCGCAGGCATTTGTGCGTCTTCTCATCCTGTATCCAAGGAGCAAGGCCGACTTGCAGCTTTGATAGAGTTTTGATGCCAATTTTTGAACAGGCTGCGACCATGAAGGCGTCCACAGCCTTGACATAAGCCACCATCTTCTCCTCAGCACACTCAGTTTCGTTCTCATACAAGAAATTCATGCTTTGGTTTTGAAGCTGGTAAAGATACTGGTACGGGTCGAATGAGGACGATCGTGATGCAGTTGGAGGTGCACCCCAAAGTCGTCTTCTGGCAGCCTCGACAGCCTGACGATCGCGAGGCAGTTTTGAAACATTGAACAGTGCAGCTGTTATGGACAGGGCCGTTCCATTCGATCTGTCGGAACCCTCAAAGAAGCTGTCAGTAACGATCTTCGCCAATGGCTCCACAAGACCAAGTGCTCGGCCAGCATCCCCACACTCGTTAACGATGTGATCCGACAAAAGATTAAACAAGGAGAACCAGCGTTCTTCTGGAAGACTGGGATGGGAGAGGAGCCCTCGCTCGAGGAGAGAGACGATTTCGCGGTACTCGGGTCCGAGCAATTTGTCGCTGCTAGGTAGGTGTGAACTAGATGGAGCTGTGTTCTGGTTCAAAAGAGACTGCATGTTATCGGCAGCGAGGATCCATGGACCGAAAGGTGAAAGAGTGTCCCGTGGCAGAAGTCGAAGCATTTCACGTGAAAGTTCAACGCGAGTTTTGTTAGGCTTGTCATGAAAGAACGGCTCAAAGATCGACAGGAAACAATCAGCGAGGCCGTTATTATCAGCGACGCCTGCAGGCTTGGAGCTGAGCATCGAGAAGAGGTGTAACAGTGGACTTTGAACGGTTCCACTTGACTTGGAATCAAGCCGGTTTGAGGGCGTTGGAGCAGGCTCGAACGTATTGGCAAGAGACATAGATAGTTTCTTCTCTGTAAATGAAAGTATGCCAAGATTACGAATGAGGACTTCGACATAGTGCTGGACACTCGACAGAAATTTCGTGCTAGAGAACTCGGCCTCTTCGGGGACTCCCTTGGCCCATATGTTCGATAGCACATCAAAAGATTGAGCTATGAAACGTGCGGTCTCATCGGCCACCTTAATATCCTTTGCCGAGGCGACGGCGATAGACCCCACGAATGTTTGCCAGAGCCTGTAGGTCAGGCTTTCAGTATTGGCTAGATCAGTGAACTTCCTTTCTAAGATAGGGCCAACGAGGCTAAAGACTTTCTCAGAATTTCGGCGAGTCCACCTGGAATCGATCGGGGGTAGCTCCTCGGGGCTTATCAGTGCCGTGTCCCTGATTCGATCTTCTTTCCAAGTTCTTGGAGTGGAGACATCCAAGAGTCCTGTAACAATGCGTGACGCTTGTGTTACTGAGTCCGGGGCCAGCTCATTCTTTCCATCAGGATTCAGGAGTTGTCCCATGAGAGGTTGAAGAACAAGATCCCAGGCTGAGTCAGTCCACTGCATATCGTTATTAGGTCGGAAGGCATAGTAGTATAGGTTACAGACACCACCCATGACTGTTCTTCGGAGTCTCAGCGCCTCCTCCGTATGTTTCGAGTTGATCCTGCGGCGCAATTGGCTTGCAAGCGGCTGTCCGAGGGCACCCAAAGACTTAGACACCATCTTGTTGCTAGTAATGGATAGATAGACGTATCTGTTCCAGGCAAAGTTGGTCTCTAGCTTGGTCTGTAAATCGTTCGCATTGAAAGAGTCCTGCACGATCCTGAACCACCTAGCAAAGTGCGCCCACCGACTGATAGGACATTGCAGGTAGAGCGTCACTACAGCCCATATTTGAGGGACTACAGACAGGTCTTCTTTCTTTTCGATCATCTCCTCGAGTTTTCCCATGTAAAATTGGATGTAGATCATGGAGTTCGGTTTGTTTTCTTTGTTTTCCGTGGTTTGTAAAATCTCAGTCACCTTACGCAGCACATTTTTCTCGTTTCGAAGTGCGAAGCCTGCTTCTGTGCCTAAGCTGATGGCTTGAGCTCTAATGTCTCGGACCGTACTAAGCATATCCGTAAACATATCCTTCAGCCAGTCTGTATAAACAGCCATGTGCATTCTAGATTGTTTGATGAGTCGCTTGTATATCTGAATGCGACCCATGATGATGCTCTTCCCGGTCAGATTGTTCTCGATATTGTGCAAGGATGTGATCAACCGGCCAACTCGATCAGAAGACATTACTTTGGGTGAAAAGGACTGGAAAGCAACTACTTGCATAAGGTGACGCGCCAGATCCTTGGGGAGTGCTGGGTCGAAGAAACATCGAATGCAATGGTCGATTATGAAGATGCCGAAGTCGGATGTGAGAGTCGAGGCTATGGCAGGAAAATGCAAAAAGGTCGTTAAGAGGTTGATGGCGTGGTTGACAAGAGAAGAGTCAGGAGTTCCTTTCTCATTCTTGGATTTAACGTCGCGCTCAATAAATGACATGAACAGGCTCATCTTTCCTTGTAAGGCAACTCTATCGGGCAAGTTGTTGGAGGCCTTGAGAGCCCGAGAGAGCATCATGTAGGCGTCGAGTCGCAACTCCCGGTCGGAACCAGCGAGCTGTTTGATGGTCGAGTCCAACATCTCGGCGATATTGGCTTGGTTCGAGAGGCCGTTGGACTGGCCATTGAGAGAGGATGCTAGAGGATTCGGAGATGGTGACGGCTTGAGGATACCCTTGATGGGTCTAGAAGAGGCGGAAGGTGTAGTGATAGGCGAGGATCTGAAGAACTTTGACGCTTCGAGATCAGGAGGATCCTTGTATTCGGTGTGGCTCGACCATTCGACTTTCTTCCTAGACCGTCTCGAAGTCGAACCCGAGTTGGTTGCCCCGGTCGACGTAGGGGTATTAGCACTCGGCGGTGTCTGAAGGCTCAATCTCGGGTCGAATGCACGATTAAGGGAGGTCTTCATGGGGTCTGTTTTCTCCAGGAGAGATTCTCGAGGAGGAGTTGGAGGTCGAGCTGGGAGTTCGTCGAGGT
Source organism: Fusarium camptoceras (assembly GCA_004367475.1). Taxonomy (NCBI): domain Eukaryota; kingdom Fungi; phylum Ascomycota; class Sordariomycetes; order Hypocreales; family Nectriaceae; genus Fusarium; species Fusarium camptoceras. The sequence continues at coordinate 197,451 of QGED01000004.1, forward strand.
TGGTGGAGGCCTGGGCTGAAGATGTCATGGCTGCTAGGCAGCGTCGGCGATCTAGACAGCAGTAGTTTGGCCAAGAAACTGCGAGCAACGCATACGGCTATTAATTAAGGGCAGAAAAAAACAAACGCGAAGGCGGTAAATAGAGACTCAATCGATAATCGCGATCGATTAGAGAAGCGGGTATAAAAAAGAGAACGTGTATGATTTTATGTTAGCTGGTGGTTATACGCAGCTATGAAGTCTGAGTAACCAAGATCCATCCATATTGCGACAGATTGGACGGTTGTCGAGTAAGTAAATGCTTGACAGGTCCGCGCTCCTTCTCCGGGCCAACGCGCGAGACGAACGCGATTTGGGATGGTGAAAGCGCGATTCAATTAAAAAGTGCAGGGTCCGTGCCTGGGGACGCCCCGAAATTAAGGTGCTTTTTGAACATTTTAGGTAAGCGAGGCGCGCTGAAGTACCCGCTACAGATTCAGGATGGGGGGCTATCGTGGCGATCGTAGGTACCTGGAACTCATCAGCTCCAAATTCAGAGACTGACAGCACCAAGACTACCTACTAAGGTAGGTAATTCAGTAACACATTGCGTCTTGATTGAGTTTGGGCGGGAAAGGGAAGGAGTGCAGGTATTTACAGACTCTCAGAGTACTTGCTTTCGAGTACTGCATCTTTATCGATCTCAGTTGCCCATACCTAGGTAGGTACTCAACGATCTTAAGTCTGCGGCTAGGTAGCGATACGTTCTGTTAGTGGCTCAAATCCAATTTATATCATCTCCTCCCCGCTCATCTTAAACCACACCTGGACAACACCCATCCTACCACGTATACGCATACTAACTATCCTGTAACGTGAACCCCAAACAGCATATTTGTATATCATTCATCATGGCCACTCTGCCGCCTGTTGGCCTGCCCACAGGGACCGAGAAGCACAAGTACATCCAAGAACTCGTGAATGACCTTACCGAAGATCTTCAAGAAGAGCTCTATCTCCCAGATGGTATGTACTCTAAAGGCGTGCGAAGGCTCTCGCTAATACCAAGGATAGACCGTGCTGCAGCTTTGGACCAACTGAAGGTTCTCACTAGAGATCCTACTAATGCCGATCCCCTCTACACAGAAGAGGTCCGTAAACCCCTGTCTTCCCCGCGGAGGGCTAATTGTGGTCTGGCTGTATCGCTAACCATTATCAAAGGCCATTTCTGTGCTTCTTCGACATGCCTATGACAAGCCATCTACCAAGAGTGCTGATGCCGCTCGACGAGTGTTGGCCAATGCCATGGTCTTGAAGCCTATCACTCGGGAGATATTCGTTAATAAGGGTTTTGCTCCCAAAGCCTGTCAGGGGCTCAGCGGTGGAAGTTTTGATGACGAGTTTCTCAACTCTCGTATCTTGTTCTTGTCAACTTACGGTACCAAGATTGATCTGAAGAAACTCATCGATGATGAGAAATTGGCAGATCGCATCTCCGACAACCTGGCTCGACATGCCAAAGGGTCAGATGCTGGCAAGACTAAGAGTGACCCAATGCAAGATATGGCGCTTGTTGAAACTGCGAAACTCTTGTTCAACGTCACACATTTCTGTCCTGATAAGGCTTCTTCCTTCAACTCAGCGATATCGCATCTTGTAACTCTGCTTCTCAAGCAGGATATTTCACAAACGAGGCCGCTTGACCCACCAGTTGGGTTCATCGTCAACGCACTTGCCAACCTTGAAGTCGGATCGTCAGACTGCCGAACATCCATCCACCCTGAGGACGACCCAGAAAAGATAGTGTCTCGACTGGTCAGTATCCTAGATAGTGCGTTGAAGAATGTTGCGGACAATCAATTGGATGCCACTGTAACACCACTCATTGGTGTCATAAAGACCATATACGAGCATGCGCCTGACTCCAGCAAGAAATACATCCGCGAAAAGCTTTTGCCTACTGAGAAGGATCGAAGCGAAGTGCTGGGTAAGGGAGACACATTGTCCGCCAAGCTACTTCAAAACTTCAACAATCCTTTGGCCCCATCCATTGGAACGGTCATCCAGCACCTCCTTTACGACCTCTCGGACAATGACCCCAATAGGTTTGTTGAAAATGTTGGCTACGGTTTTGCATCGGGCTTCCTGTTCCAGAACAACATCCCAGTTCCTCCTTCAGCTTCGGAACCTGGTACACAGAAGCCGGTCAATCCTGTTACTGGTCAGCACATTGATGCAGAGAAGCCCATTGATCAGCCTGAAATGACAGAGGAGGAGAAAGAACGAGAGGCTGAAAGACTCTTTGTGTTATTTGAACGGTATGAGTACTCCTGAACTGTCGTCCCCTTGCCAAAAAAGCTAACTGAGTTGCAGATTGAAACAGACAGGCGTTGTTGATATTCAGAATCCAGTGGAGGCAGCCATGAGAGAAGGCCGTTATAGGGAGCTTAAGGACGATGAAGTGGAAGAAATTGAATGATTTCTCGATATATCATATTCGTTTTTTCATCATAGTCTGGTGAGGCTTGCTAGGTAGTTTGTTTCGCTCAGGGGCTCATGGTAAATAAAGTAACGGAACCCGGTCGAGCGACAAGAACAAAGACAAGCGCTTTTGTTTAAACAATCAGTATTAACATACCTGCAACAAATGCATTTTAACAGTCCCGGTTGTTCCCAGCCACAGATGATTTGTGATCAGGCAGACAAATTCCCTCTACTACCTCTACATGATAAATATCGTGAACAACCTCCGCCTCTATCCATCTCCTTCATCACACAAATTTCTTCCAACACAAGCAGCAGTCTACTTTTTATTCTCTCTGCCTTTTCAACTTTCATCGACTACCTCAAAAAAAACTCATCGCTTTTTACAAGCGTTTTCCTGCTTTCAGAATATTTTGCGTTGCCTTTGCATTTACTTAGCAGCTGCGGTCTTCCCAGTGCTTCATTTCCTTCTTTCATCATCCACCAACACTTGACGAGCCCTTGACTTCAAAGTATCAGAAACCTTTCCAATATATCTTGCCTCACTTCTCAGAACATTGCTAGAACACCGCAACTCTTTTATCCCTGTCGACTATCACCTTTCAATATCTTCAAGCTCAGACTCGATCCTTCAGTTCGCGCACTAAGATCCAGAGTTAGGGTCCATCGTCAGTGTCATACCATATTTACTCCTCTGGTTTGGAGATTTTAACGCTTATCTAGAATACGAGTTTGCTTCATTATCTTCGTAACGACGTTTTTGTTTGCTTCAGCAAGCGCATCCTCGAATAGCAACCAGCTACAAACAAACACCCTCCTTTAATTCCTTCCTTCATTAGTAAGATGCCTCAAGTCAAGTGCACAGCTACTGTGTTCTACGCTCGCGACAAGCTGCCTTTTGAAGAGAATGATAAGTAAGTCTACTCGGCCTTTTCCTCTCGTCTGATAATATTAATCAAATTACCTAGTCCGCGTCAAAGCATCGAAGATGATGAGCCTCTCGTGAAGATTGTCTCCGACGTTATGGGCGTCGAGAGAAACAGCGAGGATTCTATGACTCCTCCACTGGATGATCAGGCAAAGATCAGTTTCGGCGCGAAACGGCTCCTCTCACCAGATGAGGAAGCCCCGAAGGAAACTCTCAAGAAGAAGCCCGGTCGCCCCGCTAAGCGTCAGCGCCGCACTGAGATCAAAGAAGTTGTTGCGCCGCGGCGCTCAGCACGCATCTCCTCCGTAACTTCCTCGGTTGGGGAGGAGGAGCGCACATCAACCCCAACTCCTACCAAGCGAGGTCGCAGACGCCCTCCTACCAAGAAAAAGGGGACAGTAGTCGTCCAAGTTCCTGAGGTCAGCCCTTCTGCTAAGCGAAGCTCTGCACGCCTTCTTTCCAAGAGCAAGAAGAGTGACGGGAGTGACATCGAATCAGCGACTGAATGGGAGGTCGAGAAGATCATGGATTCGGGGATCGATGGTCCTACTGGCGTGCACCTTTACTTGGTCAAGTGGAAGGGGTTTTCGATTAAGGAATGCACCTGGGAACCGAAGAAAAATCTGGGCAACTGCCACAAGCTCATTCGTGAGTTTGAGGGGAAACATTGAGGAGATCAAATTGGCCCGTATGGGGGAGCGATTTCTTTTAAGGGTACTGTGAACCGGAACACCGACACAAGTTGATATATTGTACTATTGAGCTGGTATTTTCTGAAGGGTACCTTGCTAGATCATTTAAATTATCTCTTCCTCTTTTCTTTTCGTTGTGTATTCTCATTGCGACTCAATCAAGGTTAAGAAGCCAGCAACGGCTCCAGCCAAAGGAAGCAGGCTTCGTACCAAATTCAAGACTCCCCATCTTCCAATCAACTTAGCCACATCTTCCTGTGAAGCTTCCAACGTACCAGTAGCTGCCTTCATCAAAAACTCATTTGTGGGAGCCATGAAGATGAGAGTAAATGGCACAATAGAGACAGTCAAGGCCGAAGCGATCGCCAAACCCTTCCAACTACGGCCTTCTTGCCTTGCTGCATAAATGGCGTATAGATAGGCTGCTGATGTTGTTATGGCAAACTTGGGCATAAGGGAGAAGCCGCGGTTAAAGAGTTCCTGCCATACAGTTACGCTGGAGGGTGCTTGGAGTTGAAGAGCGGCTGGGACGCCGGCGAGAGACAGAGATATGATGAAGCCTGTTAGTCATTGTGAGTTTTTGACATGAATCAGATTGTCATTAGTCTTACCTGAAGCCCAAGCTGAGCCGGTGATGCCAGTGGCCGTAGCCAGAAGAGATGGAAGGGGCATTGCGATAGGCATTACGATATGCAAGTCTTCTGACGGTTGATGGAAGCTCGTACTAGGCCTTTGATGAAGTAACTGATTTGAAGTTGGAGAAGAATCACAACAGTAGATGGTTTAAGCTCAATATAATGACGACTACATATACTATATGTAAGAGTGTAAGGCTGACAGAATATAGTCACACAATGCTTATACCTCTGGGCTCGCTATCGTCTGACTTATTGTTTCATCAAAGCCGGCCAAAAAGTGGAACTCATCCGGACTGGAAACTATCACGGACTTCTGAAATGTCCGGTCACGACCGATCAACATATCAAATGCACCGCTCGGAACAGGCCGATTGGTTAATATGGACGTTATATAGCCCCTTTCGGCCATCAGCTCATGGCTGACTACCGACCGTTGCTTTGTGCGCGAAAAATCCATGCAGGGTGATTTCGTCAAGGATGCCCCGAGCATCGGGCTCTCTCCACGATGATGCAAACTCCATCCCGCACTTCTTGAGGACGTTTTGGCTTGCAACGTGGTCACTTAGTGTGATGGCTGTGATGCACTCATCTTTGACTTCACCGTCGCCTCGCACGGAGTTCTTATCCACAGAGAGCTCAACCTCGGTCCTTGGCAACGACCACCACTGGTTGAGATAGCCTTTGACAAACTCGGAGGCATACCCCTTGCCCCAATGCGCCTTGAGGAATTGATATCCTAGAGCTGGCCAGCCAAGTTCAGCTGACCACACGCAGGAACCTCCCATTCCGATAAACTCGCCAGTTTCGGTGAGGGTAATGAGCCAATCGTATCCTTTAATATCGTTTGGGGGTAGTCGACGATCCAGGCTCTTTTGCGTCTCTTCCATCTCTATATCAGGACGACCTTGGGTCGCCCAGATCATACCGTCAGGTTCTGTTCGAACAGCCCGAACATGGACAAGGTCGTCCTGTGTCATCGGCCTCATTGTTAGACGTTCTGTCTGCCATGGCTTTCGCTCACTATTGGGAGGAAGAGGATAAACGGGAAGCGTTGTCTTGATTGTGACGAAGTCAAGAGGCGGCTTTGGGATTGGATCCATTGTTGTAGGGTAAGGATGATGCGAAAATCCGAGAAAGCAAGTACAAGTTCGTATTGCGATTGTTGGTGAGTAAAAGAAGACAATGCTGCGAAACTCTTTTCTTCTTATACTATGTGGTCTCCGAGTTCGTCTATACAAAGGCAAGAAGGTGAGTCACAAACCATTTCTATCGTGGCTCTATGAGTCGAATGGATCCTTGATCGTTGATTAAGTACTTACTTATCTGGAAAGTTATCGGATTACAAAAGTTCCAGCCACTCACTTACTACCTACGTTGGTACCTAGGTACAGCACCAGTTTTCGGAAAAGAAGTACCTATGGCACAGTCAAGACCCTCGAATAAAGTGATCCAATGGGGTTAGCCTCAGCCCTGACAGTGAATCCTTCACGTCAGAGAGAACAGATACCACCCGAGTTGGAGCGATTTGGGCGCAAAGTCATTGTCCCCAAAAATCGAGACGTCACTACCTAAAGTGACATGAGGTGGGGCCGTCCCATCGTTAGGTTCCCGGCACTTCTTTTCGTTGAAGAACAAGTCTTAGTCTTTGTTAATAAACTCAACGAAGCCTCTCAAACGCCAAGATCATCTCGCATCCCATCCAGAGAATCTGCCCTTTTTTTCTGCAGCCGTTTTAACGTTAGAAAACCTAGTTATTGGCTTTTATCGCACACTCACCGTTCTTTTTCTCAACGGGGATATATCATATCTCTCTAAAATCTTACACAAAATGAGCTCCCGAGAAGGCCGCCCAGCCAAAGTGCTCAGTTGCTCCAATTGTCGCACACGCAAAATTAAATGCGACAAGATTCAACCGTTCTGCGGTCAATGTTCTAGATTTGGTCTCGACTGTGTATTTCCTTCAAGGAAACCAACCAGGCGCGCTCCGAGACCCCGCCAGAGTGAACTGCTTGATAGGATCAGTCGTCTTGAAAACATTGTCAATCAAGCTGACCCCGCCAAGTTGAAGCAGTTGGATGAGGAGAATATTCAGTCTCCACCAGGAACAACTTCTTTGTCCGCCACTTTGGATGATCACTGTGATGAGTCCCAGGCTGTAGCTACTCAAGCTGCTAATGTAGAGGCTGGAGAGCAGTATCTCAGCTCAGGCTTCTGGGGGAATTTGTGTGCCGAGGTTGAAGGTATTCGACAAGCGTTGAATCAGCCATCTGAAGAGAGCGACGATGAGGAGGAGGGTGAAAGCCCGGAGTCTCTGGACACTCCCTCCACAGGTCCGTCTGGGTATCTGCTGGGAAATTCCGATTATAGCTCGCGGCAGCCATTAATACACCCTCACCCGAATATGATGATACGGCTCTGGACAATCTATTCACGCAATGTCGATCCTCTCATGAAGATTCTGCACCGTCCGACCATGGGCAAGCATTTCCAAGCTTATATCGAGTCACCATCAACACACCGATTTACTCCAGAAATCAACGCTGTTATGTTTGCTATCTACTTTTGCGCAGCTGCTTGTCTGACACCAGAATCTTGTTTCAGGCAGCTGGGAGAGAGTAAAGAGGTTCTTACAAGACGATACCGCGTGTCTGTGGAACGAGCGCTTGCTGAGGCAGATTATCTCAGTACTACCAAGCTCGAAACCCTACAAGCACTCACGCTTTATACCAGCATGATCCGTGTGTATCTGCATGACCGGACGTGTTGGGTTCTCACATCACTGGTTGTCCGTATTGCTCAGGGTCAAAACCTTCACCGGGACGGTGACGGCCACCGTTTCACACCGTTTGTGGCCGAGATGAGAAGACGCCTATGGCACTTCATCGTTGTTCTTGATATCCGTGGCTCCGAAGACAGAGGCTCAGGCTCGACACTTGTTCAATCTAGTTGGGATACCATAGATCCTACACCGATTGATGATGTTGACTTTGGCCCCGACTCGCCCGGGCCTCTGATCCCCAAGCCAACGCCTGCCGACAATGTTGTTTGTCTGTGTACAGCTATGTGCTCGACTATCTTTGGCTTTCTTTCCCATCCACGATACAGTTCAAAAGGCGAACCCGAACACTTCCTCTACACAGAAGACCAGCTTATATCACACATCCGACAACTGGAAAACTCCTTCATCCATACCGCCAGGCCCTCTCATCTTCCTTCGGTCTACGCTGCAGAGATCGCCCGTATTGTCATTCTCAAGCTCTGGCTCAACATCCAATACCCATTCAACGGTGGACCAGCTCCCGACCGGCCTCGTGTGTCCAAGGAGACCATGCTACGCACTGCAATCTCAATCATCGAGCTGCGCGAGCGAATGACGAAGAACCAATGGGAGGACCGATTTGCTTGGTGGACAGACACCTATGTGCAATGGCATCCTTTGGCAGTTGCATTAGCCGAACTCTGTGTTCAAACCGAGGGAGAGTTGGTAGAAAAGGCATGGGTTGTTGTCGAGAAAACGTTCCCTTCATCGCGAGAGCACATCGCAGACACAGCCAAAGGTTCGCTTTGGAGACCTATCAAAAAACTTTTGAAGAAGGCGAGAGCTGCAAGAACAGAAGCGCTGCTAAAGCAGATGGACCTCAACGGCAGCTTGGATCTGAATCCTGCAGTGTCTTTCATGCCTCCGAATATGGATATGCCTCAACCCTTGCAGTTTAACACAGCTCAACAAATGACAAACGTCCCGGTGTCGGGACCAGGTATGACGCAGCAGTACGACACGAGCAGTATGAACCCTTCAATACTATTCGACCCGCCAGAGGTTTTGAACCTCGACTTTGGAATGGGGTTGGAGCAAGGTGTGCCTATGGAATGGCCATACTGGACAGAGTTTTTCAACGATACACAAATGGAAACATCTCCGGGAAGCGGAACAGGCGAATCTTTGTAACAGTTCACAATCGGTAGTCATTGCTAGTTTATAAACCCAATCAATTGTGCATCACACCGGCCAGCATCTCGCATGCTCAGAATTTTTTGGTTCATTCATTGCCCATTTTATTGAGCAAAGTCAGTTGATATTTCCATGATCCCGTGTAACACCCGCAGAGCCTAACCATCCTCTAAACCGAAATCATTCTAAGCGAAAGTGGAAGGTCGCTTCGCGCTGAACACCTTCTTGGAGCTCTCCTTGGTGATACGGTGGGGGAGGGGGAAGCTCAGGTTCTTCTGGGTGAGCTGGCGGATGTAAGGTCGCTTGATGTCCTCGGTCTTCTCGAGCTCGACGACGCGGAGGACCTAGAGTATGTTGTTAGTAACTGTGATACTGGATCTGTGGTTGCTAAGTGAGTTTGACGTACGTGGATGGACCTGAAGCGGGCACGGTGGCGGGCAGCCATGTCGGAGTAGAGAGACTCGATGGCATCTGTTCGGGACAGCTCACGGTACTCCTTGTACATGTTGTGCGTGCCGGAACGAGAGTCGTATCGGATCCAGACACCGAAGTTCTTGACCTTGAGGGGGTGCTTCTCGTGGAGCTGAAATATCCGAGTTAGCCTCCATTGATTCCTTCGGGTTGAAATTTGTTAAAACGTACAGTCTTGACGCTGACGATCTCACCAGTGGCCTTCTTGACCTTCTTGAGACCGCGCAAGAAGTACCAGTATCGGGACTTGGCGACCGTCTCGTTGGGGGCGAAGATGGTCATGCGGTAGAGGGCGGGTGTAGGGTCAGCCTCGGTGGGCAAGTGGCGCCCGATGACCTCGTATTCCTGAAGACGGCCTGAATGCATTGTCAGTATGAGATGTTCCAGATGCTAATTGATCTGATGCGATGCCGCGAGCCGGAGGGAAGATGTCGAATTTCGAAACAGCGCTGTGTGTGAATAGGTCGAATCTTTATGCCGAATTTCGAAACTGGGTTTCCGTGCCAGAAAATTTGCTGGACCCCGCTTCAAAAGGCAATCGAAAGTTGTGCGAACGAATATTTAGGTTGTTGTAGTCCCTGAGGGCCTTGATCCTTCGTCCTCGCTCCCCTCCTAGTCGAGTTGAAGAAATATCGAAATTGTTTTTTTTTTCGTCGTCCATTATCTTCCGGCAGGCGACATCGCTATGATCGAGCGCATAAAACAGAAAACTGCTTACCCATCTGTAATACTGATTAGTTATTTCCCTTGTGTATGTCTGTATCGTCGACTTACTGTGACGTTGGTCAATTCCGACTGCGAAGGTTAGTGAAGATGGCCGAAGTTTGAAAGATCCCAAATTTTTGTGCGAAGGTGAGAGGGCAAGAGACTGGGTCGTAGCTTCTGGAGGGCTTGGGCCCCAACAGCGATTGGTCAATAGCGACCCACCCCGAACAAGTATCACGTGCAGGCTCGATGCAGATGGATGCTAAGGTTGGTGGGTCTGATGGCCAATCAGACACGCTGACGAGAGCTCAAAGAAGTTGTGAGTGAAGGAGCGAAGAGTGAAGGTGACTTCAACGATAGAGTGAGTGAGGAGTGAGGCTGGTATCGACCTTGAGTAACTGCAACTTCGGTATTCTGCCAAACCATCTCGGAATCTGACACCGCACTGACCTACTTGAACGATTACACGCTATTACTCTTTGGAATTTCTATTGATGCTTAAGATTAATTGCCACTAAAGATCTTACTCAAAGACACAGCGCGTGTCCAATATTAATCACCATGAACACTACATTCGAACAGTTTGCGGAGGCTCACTCACAACGGAATGGTTATAAACTTGCGCAGACACTCTCACCTGTTCCTCCAGCCGATGACCCTCACCGCTTGTTGGCTGTATGGCGTAGCACGAATTCTCACAGTGTCAAAGGCGACATCAAACACTTTATCAAGTCCAACACAGCTCATCGACGGAAAATCGATCACGATGAGACGACGGGCTGGGTTGAGGTTTACACCTCATACTGGAAAGCTGTTGCTGAGATCTTGGCGGGAGAGAGCGGCAAGGTAAGAGACTGAGTCAGTTGTTAGAGCCATGCTAACTCACGACACAGTCTACATGGACAAAAGTGTATGAGGCATGGAAAGAACTGACCTCAGTACTCATCCGTGGTTATAACTCACACGGATTCGAAGCATGGACAATCCCGTCCCTATATATGGTGGGAAAGTACCTTCGGTTATTTGCGATTAAGTCCGACGAGGAGCGTCGGGCCAAAGCCTTCGATACTGGTCCTGGAGCTTCCTTGATATCAGATGATTTTGATCCCGAAACGGACAAACAACTTCAACTAAGAGACTGCGAGGGACATCTCAAGCGTATCTTCTCACTGTGTTTGAACGACAGGTATGTTTGCTTTTGCTCTGGGAACATGGGCTATGGCTAATTGCAATCAGAGCGCCACTCGAAGAATCAAGGAAATGGGGAATCTATTTTGTTATCAACCTGCTTTTCAAGACTTACTTCAAGCTGAACTCTGCCTCATTGTCAAGGACAATTCTCAAGACGCTGGCTGTGTACAATGACAAAGGAGACATGCCGCCACTGGAGTCGTTCCCCAAATCTCAGCGAGTGACTTTCAAGTTCTACGAAGGTGTCTTGCTCTTCCTTGAGGAAAACTACCTTAAGGTAGGTATCTTGTTCTGTCAATGGGATCATCTAACATTCTATCTAGGCTGAGTCTCACCTCAACGAAGCATGGCAACTGTGTCATAAAGACGCTTATGCGCAATCCGAGTGAGTACAAGCCATTGTGATCTGAATATGTTTGCTGAATTAGTGGCAGACGGATCCTCACCTACCTCATCCCTTGCCGTCTCCTTACTAGCCACGTCCTACCTACCAAAGCCCTCCTTGAGAATTACCCGCGACTACAGGACCTCTTCCTCCCTCTCGCTACTTGCATCAAATCCGGCAACCTTCAGGCCTTTGACCAAGCTCTACAGCATGGCGAGGCTGAATTTGTCAAGCGACGTATTTATCTTACCCTTGAAAGAGGTCGAGATATCGCCTTGCGTAACCTCCTTCGTAAGGTCTTTATTGCTGGTGGATTTGATGAGCCAAAAGATGGTGACGCCGCTCCGGTTCGTCGTACAAGAGTTCCTGTTGCTGAGTTTCAGGCTGCTATCAGTATGGGCAGCGGCCACTTGGTCGATCCAGATGAGGTTGAGTGTATGCTGGCCAATATGATTTACAAGGTAAGCTATCAGATCTTTTTCCTTGCCGAGCTGCTAGTTGCCTCGTAGAACTGCTGTTTTTTTCCTTGGTCGAAATTGGCGAAAGTGGTCGTCGGCATCCACGTGGCGGTCATTTGACTATACGTCACCAAAATGTTGCCTTATCTGAATGCCTGCCTGGGGCATTCTCGATGTCTATCTACACTCCCCTCCATCTCAGCCTTACAAACACCTGTCGCTAACAGTCATGCTTCTTTAGGATCTTATGAAAGGGTATATCGCAAGAGAACGAGGTATCGTGGTACTGTCCAAAAAGGGAGCTTTCCCCGGCACAGGACTGTGAGGTGAGGCTGCCGAAGGAAGTTATTGGGCAAGGCATGGTCTAATAGACAAGAGAAGCGTGAAAGTTCAGCGGTGCTTCTATTATTGATACTATTCTATGAAAACACTAGTGCACAAAGCGGATAGATACCGCAGCAGTCAGGATGACGCCTGCGTCAACAAATCACAAAGCAGTTTTCACGATGGCCATACTCTGTTCTACATTTGCTTTCCAAGTCAAGGCTCACAATGGAGTTGGCTTGACCTCCTCACTGATTGAGATTATCTTTGCGCCATATTCACGGTCAAGCACCGCAGCGTGCACCACCCTTGCATCTCCCTGCTTTGCATCTGTGTCTCGTCCTCGTCAGCCACCAACTGTTGAAGCTTCAGACACAATAGACATACCTACAGATATTTATTTACTTTTGTTGGCGTCCTAAGACCCTAGTCTGACTTTTTGTCGTATCCGAAGCGGCGTTGAAATCCCCGCAGTGCACTCTTGCAGTTTACATGGTTCGCTTCCTTTCACTCGCATGTTTTAGATCGCACTCTATCCCCCAGCGTGACTCACATCCGGGGATCTATTCCGTTATAAGCGACACATGTTTCACGACGTGATTGGATACGCTTACCAAACCTTGTTAGACGTTGAGTTTTGGTATTTGTGCTAGGAACTTCTGGTTCTCACTTCAAGTTGCAATAACGGGCAAGGTGTGATTTTTAAGATATGAAGTTTATTTTCAAGCTCGCTCTTTTCGAAATAGTTCGTCCAAAAGAGGGTCGTGAATGATAATAGTACAGTTTTTCTCGTCAATCCATCGTAGATGACAGTCTTGGTATCCTTGGTACAAAACCATCGTGAACAAACAAATCCCAACCTGTCCACCAGCTTGCTTTGAGCAGAGCCATAAATCCAAAACCCTTTGCTTCAAAAGAAGCAACCCTCTAGGGGCTAGTAAGAAGAGTAATAGTACAAAAGAAAATAAGATTTAACGCCAGATTCAACCGTTGAAACGCCTTAAAAAGCATGCAGTGCCCAAACTCCAACCGCAGGTATTCTCTTTAGTTTTGTGGTATTGGCCAATACTGTGAAGTCGGCGCCTTTCATCAAGAGAAGGAGAATCGTATTTCATTAAAGTCAATAAGAGAGCCACGTGTGAAGGGGATGGGTATTAAGAGAAGTGACGGTTTGAGCGAGGAGTGCTTCTGCAGTGTGTTAGTCGAAGAGCATCATGCAATATAAAGGTTGAGACTTACGATGCAGTTGAGATGTCGTCGACATGGTTGCAAAGAGCGACAAACAGATCAAAGAAGAGTTGAGTGCCACCATTGTACATCTCAAGTTGCATAGTTCCACTTCGCTTGAAAGTGCTGCGTGAGCGAATGATGAGAGCGAGATAGTGAGCTCGCAGTTTGGAGTCGGTGTCGGGAGTGTTGGCGTAGGCGTATCTGGCTGAAGCAAGAATGGTGCTGCACTGGATTCCAGATTCTGCGACCAATTGTAAGTAAAGGTATATTGACATGGGATGAAGGAAACATACGAAGTCCTTGTTTGCGCAGCGATAGCTTCTTGAGCTCGTCAAGACCATACTTCTCCGCCGCACAGTAGATGACGGTGTCCTTGAGAAGATCACCGTCAATGCTACGATGGTAAACAGTGCTTTCAACAGCAGAGCGCTGTTCTTCAGTAGCAGCCTCTAACTCATACGAGTTTCGGCGCTTGTTGTGTACCAGACGAGGAGTATAGTCGCCCTTGTACAAGAACTCAAGAACAGAGCTGAAGATTTCGGGCTCTTCGTCAGGAAGTGAGATGCGTTTGCTGGCGACGTCCATGTATCCGTTTCGTAGAGCATTGTTGAAGAAAGGACTGTTGGAAAGAACGTCTTCGTGGGCGGCGAAGAGACGCTGTTCGCTACCGACGACGAGAGTGACGATGGGCGAAGCCCCAGTGCTCCTGGAGTCTGTAAGAAACAAGTCATGAGGATAGACGGCAGATATATACTTACTCTCCCATCATAACATCACCACTGGCGCTAGTCATGGAAGTCATAGTTGGTCGACGATGGTGACGAGACTCATGTTTTCGCTTAGTGATACCACTGTCTTTGCTAAAAGAAGCACTAGACTTGCTAGCTTTGTGGCCTTTTGAGAAGCTCTTGCTTGAGCTCTCGTGTCGTCTGGACGAGGAGAACATGTTGATCGATTGTGTGAAAGATCTCGAGTGAAAGTCAAGATGTTGTATTATTAAAATTGCTGGGCCGTTGGTCGGGTTTATACTCGTTGGCCGATAACGTGGTGGGTGGCAGAGTAGGCAGAAACAAAACGAGGCAACAATAAAAAGAATGAGGCAGACGATGGTGGTAAAAACTCCGGAAGAGGATCGTCTCAGATAAAAGTTGAAACCTACCTTAGGTTCAAAGGGTAACTTATGGAAAAAGCGATCACTGTTCTGATTCGACTCAGGATACAGGGAAAAGGCCTACGAAATGGGAGAAGCGACAGCATCTTTATAACATACGAGGCTTGCCCCGTGCGAACAGGCTGCCTGATGTAGCGGCACCCCCGCTGATAGATCATCCCGAATCATTCTACGCATGAAGGCGAGTCAGCCCTTATTCGGCTTGGTGATAAGTCGTAGCCCGACGCGTGTCCGAGCCTGGGTGTCCGCGTAGAGAGGGGCGCGATATTGCCGCGGGCGCACGTGATTTAGAACAGGGCAGTTTAATTGACTCCAGGCGTCTGTTGTTGGAATTTTACAGGGGGCGTCCAGGGATCTGACGAGAGATGGGAGTCACAGAAAAGGGGGCTGGGAAAAAGGAAACACAACAGGGACTGAAAGAGTAAGGGGGCCTTGTTAGCGGGTTCGACTTATGCCTCTTTCAATTGAAGCTTCAACTGGAGGCTTCTGTAATAATGGAAATTACAGCGTGGTGGTTCGCCTCTGCAATTAGGAATAGTGGAGCTTTGCGTGCCGAATGGGGATCCTCTCAAGGCAGAAGCCTCCAAGCTTATGGGACTGCATGATAGGGCATGTTCGATGATGGAGCTGCAAGTCTTTGAAATACTGGTCAAACCTCGTTAGTTTTTATATCATTCGAATCGTGAGCTTCTGAACATTCAATCCATTTCAATTAAGACTCATACCAAGATCGGAAAGCCCTTCATGGCTGCTGAAGCTTCCCACCGTCTATCTAATCTTCACGACTTCGCATCATGGCTTCTCGCTTCCGAGCACACTCTCAACCGCAAACAACCTTTTCCTTTTTAACCCCATGTTGCTTTAATTGATAGTGGGCCATTTAGCCTTGTTACATGGTCTGTGGGTATAATTTAGCAAGGGGCACCAAGGTAAGGTACCTGGCATAGCTTGCATATTCCTTCCAACACCTCCACACTCGATACAGTCTGCTGGGTTTTAGCGACTCTTTAGTTCAAGGCTCGGATGAAACTTGAGGGCATCGACGGTGACATTACCCGTTATACGGGATCAGTCCCTTGAGTGTGACGGCATTTGGCTGTCACACACTCTGACCATCCCTGTACACTACGGCTGCAGATGACCGACATGTCCCGAATTCACGCCAGAAGAACTTGAGACGTCGTTATTCGCCCCTCTATCTGACCAGTTTCAAGTTATCTGGTTCCTTGCATTGTTCAAAGCTTCCCCTTTTCTTAACATCTTAGGTCCTTGTGCCTGCGTAACAGCCGTGGCGATGGAGTGTGCAAGTGCTTGCTTGCCCGCTGCTCTCACCATGGCTTCATTGTGCAGTGCCCCGCGTACCTTTTGTCGCTCCACAGGGAGTCCAACCTGTTGACATCGCTCAAGCAGCTCCTCGCCATGATTGGCAGGCACAAGCTCATCTTTGCCTGCTTCCACGATGAAAATCCCGGGCGGCGACTCCGGAAACCTCTTGGCTATCATGCCGAGGTTGGTCCAGCTATCTAGATGGTTTCGGAGAAATGGCCAGAGATATTGGTATGGAAGCCACTTCTGTGGATACAACGCCTGGAGCATAGCTCGAACGTTTGTGAATGGCGTTTCGAGAATGAGACCATCTATTGTTAGATCAGGAGGGAACTGGCCTTTGGCAGCCAGGTTGGTTACAAAGCCACACCCAATGCTTTGTCCCCAGAGGAGTACCGTTGGCTTTGTTCCGTCACCTTTCCCCGACTTGCTTTCATGTAATTGAGATATCCATTGTAACGCTGCTTGTGAATCGAGATCTATTCCTGGTTCTGACGGCCGATCATGAGACGTCCAATAGCCGCGATAACTCAGACATACCATTGTGTAGTGGATTGAGGGCTCATTCTCGTGAGCTCGACGTACTATCCAGGAAAGGTCTGGTAGCCTAGGTGGCAGAGACGATGCATTACCTAGCATTTTGGGTAAGCTACTGTAAAATGCGAGGTCGATGAGATTGGCGAACCTTGAAAATAGAGGATGTAAGCGTGAGTAACCTTGGCAGCACTCAGTTCAGGGACTGAGGGCACGTCTGCAACACACAAGGCAATCTCTGTGCCGTCCAGCGACTTTATCCTCTCTTCCCTCCATTTTATCCGCCCACAATCTCGGGACACCTCATCAATGGTCATGCTGCGCGCATTGGGCGGTAAAAATGGATTATAGATAATGGCATTCTGGAACAAGACCATCATTGCACACTTCCAACACCATAAAGCCACGAATAACCCACTAAACAGTAGCGGCGGCATGAGAAAAGGCGCAACATGCAATGGTCTCATGCAGCCTGGTGAGGGCCTCAAGGATGCAAGTCTCTCTCTGTTGGAGCGGATATGTGATCTCGATCCCACGCAAGCAGCTCGAAAGCGCGGGAATGAGACGGCGACAGCGCGGAATGCCATTTCTCACTTTTGTGGTCGACGATCAAAGAAGCATCTGACAGGGGAGAAACCGACGTGGGATGCTGTAGTTAGGCACAAGGGGCACGAGGGGTTATGACATGTTCGTCTGTCACTGGATTCGAAGAGGATGCAAGTATGCGGATTGGGGATGTGATGGGCAGCCGAGGAAAAGTGATGGAGGGACGGGTAGTATTGAGGTAGATCTAAGTGGACTTGATGATTTTTGAGGCATATGTACTTGAGAATCTCAACTATAAGATATCCAGATTTTCTCTACAGCTCACTGTAGAATTAATGGAAATCTCATCAATCTCTTATAATCCCAAGCAAACATTGAGAATTGTATCCCATCATCAATTATCTCATGTGCTTCGTGGTGTGATTGCTGATATCATAGCAACATACATACAGTGGTATTTGCCCCACCAAACTCTCTTGTTTCAGCCACCTCAGGAACCAACTCGAATCAAAACGGTAGAGGAAAGGAACAGCGTTAGGTAACTTTCTATTGTTCAAAAGAGACCAGACAATTTCTCAGCTTTTAATCAGCACTTTCCACCTCCTCCAACTCAAATTTCTATTTCTTTTCTCCGACTCAACCTTTTCTTTCTACATTTCGCTTAACGTCAACGCATTCCAACGTCTTTCCCCCACTAAGGTCGTTGGGTGCAAAAGTCCCGTCGCTTACAAACTTGCATCTGCCCCGCCATTTACCGACAGATCCAATATCTAACTTGGGCTTGATACCTACATCATCGTTTTTGTTTTGAAACCCCACCAAGACAAAACTACAACTATCATGCCTGCTTCCGATAAAGAAAACGACGGCCATGCGCACATCGAACTCCCCGAGGGTGACGATGCGCCGTCTCCACGCGTCGATGGCGAGTCCAGCCCTGGCCTCAGGAATAGCAAGGGCTGGGATGGCAAGCTTCGCATGCCAAAGTCGGCATCTATGGCGAATCCAGAGGCTTTGACTGACTCTGACTACTCGGACGAAGAGAACGTTATGAAGGGAGAGAAGATTGACGCTGATGAGGGTATGTTCACCGTTTCACGGACCTTGGTAGAAGCCGGCTAACACATCGTGCAGACCTTCTCGATGACGAAGATCCCGAGACCGACGAAATTATGTGTTCCCACTCTCGCATCGGATCGATCTCCTCGCTACGCCTCGAGCGCTTCAAGAACGTCTCCCGAATTTGTCTCCGCCAAAACAGTATCGAGCAAATCGACGGCCTTTCTGCCCTTGCCAAGACCCTTGAAGGCCTAGACCTCTACGACAACCTCATCTCCCACATCCGTGGCCTGGACGAGTTGACAAACCTTACAAGCCTTGATCTAAGTTTCAACAAGATCAAGCATATTAAGCATGTCAACCATTTGACAAAACTCAAGGAACTGTACTTCGTCGCCAACAAGATCAGTAAAATTGAGGGGCTGGAGGGACTCGATAAGTTGACGTCTCTTGAACTTGGATCGAACCGCATTCGCGAAATCAAGAACCTCGATTCTCTGAAGGCGATCGAAGAGCTTTGGCTGGCAAAGAACAAGATTACTGAGCTTACGGGTCTTGGTGGCATGCCCAACCTGCGACTCCTCAGTATTCAGTCCAACCGTATAAGTGATTTATCACCACTCAAGGATGTTCCCACACTCGAGGAGCTCTACATTTCTCACAATATGCTGGAGTCTCTGGAGGGTCTGGAACACAACCCCAAGCTACACGTACTGGACATCTCAAATAACAAGATTACCAGCATTAAGGGTCTTGAGTCACTTTCTGAATTGGAGGAGTTATGGGCCAGTTACAACCTTATCAGCGATTACAAGGAGGTTGCCAAGTACCTTGCCGACAAGAAGAGCTTGACAACGGTGTACTTTGAAGGAAACCCGCTGCAACTGCAGGAGCCGGTGGCATATAGGAACAGAATTCGGTTAACTTTACCACAGGTCAAACAGATTGATGCCAGTAAGTTTATCCCTCAAAACCATACCCGAGTACAGTCACTGACCAATTTGGTAGCTTTTGTGAGAACATAAGAACTCAATTTTGGAAGGCATCAGCATAGAAAGCAAGGCGTTTGGGGAGGAGTTTTGTTTATCTATACTCAAGACGGTATCAATGGAGCTTACAAATAAAACGATTCCATGACAACCAATTGACGCGATTCACATTTCAGACAAGTTTCGTGATAATAGAGTCATTGGGAGCTGTACGATGATGTCTTGCGGTAAGTCCGGCCACATCACAGATCGAACCATTGACCAAGAACATTCGCCTCGTGCAATTACACTATTGTTTGTGTTGAAGGGTTAACTGTCATTTGTAATCTATGAGAGCGGTTCTACAAAATGCAGCCCATCGTCATTTAACGCCTGATATCCCAAAACAGTCATGTTCCCATGCTTCTCTCTTTTTTACTCATATCATAAAATATCATATCATTATTTAACCGAAGATCCAGAGCTTCTCGGTGGGGAAGTACTGCAGAGTGTTAGCATTGGCACTTGGCAATTCAGGAAACGAGCGAAAACTTACGTTAGTGGGCTTGTTGAACTTGAGGTTGAGGTTCATCTTGGAGATGCGCTTCATGTCCTCCTCGTCGATGTTCCAGTCGACACAGTCGAAGTTCTGCTCCATGTACTTGGGGGTGGTGCTCTTGGGGATGACAGCAAGACCCTGCTGAGTGGCCCAGCGGAGAAGAACCTGGGCGGAGGTCTTGTTGTACTTGCTGCCGAGGGTGGTGAAGACCTCGTGCTGCATGAGAGGAGAGGCAGACTTGGCGATGTCCATATCGAGCTCAATGAAGCCGGTAGGACCGAAAGAGGAGTAGGCAGTCAGAGCAATACCCTCAGCCTTGGCAAGGCTGACGAGCTCAGTCTGCTGGTGGTAGGGGTGAAGCTCGACCTGGAGGGTGGCAGGGCGGATCTTGGCGTACTTGAGCAGGTCGTAAATAGCCTGAGCCTGGAAGTTGGAGATACCAATGGACTTGGCGAGACCCTTCTCAACGAGATTCTCCATGCCCTCCCAGGTCTCCTGGTTGGTGGCCTTGCTCCAGCGGATCTCGGTGCCGGCATCATCGTAGTGCCAGCCAGGGGGGTAGCGGACCGAGGGGTCGACGTACTCGAGGGCGACTGGGAAGTGGATGAGGAAGAGATCGAAGTAGTCGATCTGCCAGTCGGCGAGCTGCTTGCGGGTGATGGGCTCGACGTTCTCCTTGTCATGGTATGTTTGCCAGAGCTTGGAGACGATGAAGAGGTCCTCTCGCTTCACGATGCCCTCCTTGATGGCGCGGGCAACACCCTCACCACAGGCCTTCTCGTTGCCGTAGTCTGCAGACGAACCATGTTAGCAAAAGTCTTGGCTGTTGGTTTGGCTTGTCCGGGTAAAATGAGAGCTTCATGAAGCTGTCACCCCCACATTGTGAAGCTCTCCGCGTGGTGGAGGGGTCATTTTGCAGGGGTAATGTGGTTGTTCTCTCGGGCAATTGGCAGGGAAAGTGAGGGGCAGAGAACAGGGGTTTTAGCTGGGGAGGAGGGGCAGACGGAGTGTCGTCTTGTAAGAGACAGATCTGTCTGTGACCAGAAGAGCAATGGTAGTTGTAAATGCAACTATAGAGGGAAGACATACCGCAAGCACCATCGAACAGACGGTATCCAGCCTTGATGGCGTTGTAGACAACGTCGGAGCAGTTGTCATCGACCTTCCAGAGACCGAAGCCAATCTGGGGCATGTCATAGCCGCTGTTAAGCTTGATGGTGGGAACGTTGACCATTGTGACGGTATTTGAGGAGATTGTGTATGTGGAAGAAGATGAATGATACAATAGAAGAGGAAGGGAGAAGGGAGAGTAGGAATGGCAACAGAGAGGAGGGGGGAGGCGTATTTATGGTAACAGAGAAACGTATGTTGTCTGTCTGCTGTCCTAGACCAGAATGTATGATACTGTACGGTACAGTGGCCCTCATAGCTGCGGGCATGACAGCAGCAATGACATGGTTTGCATTGATAATTAGACGCCTTCTAAAAAATTCCGCAGTTACTAAGACTGCATTAGTTTCTAATCTATGTTTCTAGATGCTTGTGGCCATAGAATGCCACTCTGCATGGTTACTATAGTACACATCATGGGACTGCAAATGCAGCTTCCTCGGGGATTTGGGGGTGTGTAACCCCCAATGGCTCGAGGTGTGTGTCTCGTTGCATATTGGATATAACGGCGGCAAATCTCCAAGCTCCATCATGCGACCGAAGAATTGTCTGCCTTCAGATAATGCCGCCTTTGGTGGGGCAAGAAGGGAATTCATCCGGCGGGTGGTGGGCATAATCCCAGGATATTGTCACTCTTGTTGTATCTGGCTACGGAATCCTTTTTTCTAGGCATTTGTTTGGAAAAGATATGGAGAAGTCTTTTGGTTAAAATGGATCTTGGTCGCTTATCGCTGTCGTAAAGCTGGATAAAATACTATCACAGGGGTAGAAGAGGCTCAACCACGACAGCGCTATTATTATCGACAACCAGAATTGGCTATCAAGCCACAGCTTAAGGCATCAGACGAAAAGGTTGCCAACAGTTGAAAGTGAAATCTAGATGATCTGGCTACACTCATGTACTGTATTCGCGGAATATCGGCTGAAGAACCAATCTTGTAAAGGGTAAATCACCCCGCAATACCAAGCCACATACCAAGACCCTAGAGGATGGACGATGAGGCAAGCAACGGGAAGAAGCAAAGTATCTGCATCTGCATCAACTTATGCAACCACGTAAGTAATTCTCGCAAAGCAGTATCGTATTGTTTCATGACGATGCAGGTCCCTCCTTGCTGTCTCAGAGCTGATCGCGAATAACATCAATCTTCTATTCGTGCGTTTAACTGAACCCAGCTGAGGGGACCTGTCTCGTGCAGTGCCGCGGCTAGGCTAAGCAAAGATTGACAGCTTCGTTACTTGTCAAATCGGTTTAACTCGTGCGGATGTTTTTTACGGTTGATGCAGCATAACTTGCCTGAATAGGTGATCATGGATGTTCCTGTAAGTGATAGATAGACCTACCTAGGTAGTCAACGACCAACGCCTCAACTTCGGGTGTCGCCTTCATCAAATGACTACTACAATCTTTCAGTGACGCGATCAATTATCCCGTCTCGGCATGATTCTGGGTTCCCTAGTCTGTGAAACTCTCGACATTGTGGATTTTACGCGGATGAATTCGAACAGATGTTGGTTATTCATGTCATGATGGACGAAGAAAGAGCCTCTCTGAGGGTCTCTGGGTCTTTCCCTTCCGGTAGAAAGCAGCAGGAGCAATTTAGCCTGAAGTCTCCTGCCCCACGCCTTCCCTGCCTTAGCCTTAGTTAGCCGCCCATTAGCCTGTCCTTTCGTTCCACAGAAGCGGGTAAATCTCTCAGGCACATGGAGAAGGTCTCCACCAAAAAGATTCCTCTCTAAACACACCCTCGTCCTTGCTAATCAAGTCCCATGATGGATGGAAAAAGAAGGACGGACATGACATGCTCGAGATCAGTGGCACCCAATTCATTGTCGTGAGAAGATTCGACGGGTCCTGCCTGATCCTGTACAGCTTCACTTTCAATGCGACAAAGAATACACCTCCATATCCTTCCTTTTTGACAACCATGATTGACTTACACCAACAATAGACTCGACGAGTCTAATCATGACAACTCTCAAAGAACCCTTTCAAGCTACCGCACAGTTGATTTCTCGACCATGACTTCGAACGACCGAAATAGACCACCTTTGGGATCAAAGACATCACCAGGTTGACGAACAAAGAAGTCCCTAAAATACCAGCGCGGAAACACCACACCTCTTTGTCCAAGTGTACCAAGATACCCAAATACAGATTCGGTTCTCGCACAATGCTGCCATCAAACACCCATTGGGAACTCGATCTTCTCCCTTGTTTGCAACATGGACTATGGGGATAATCATGGGCTGAATAAAGTCCAGGCAGTTGTGTTTTTGGTCTTTGTTCTTTCTTACAAGCTTATTACCATCAAATCATCCACCTCCGCTGTCGCATATTCCCTTCGTATTTTCATTCTCGACAAAACCAACAACTCGATACATCTTACCCAACATAAGAGGTCGTAATATCAAGATCAAGATGGTTGGCATTCAGCCAGCTGGTCGAACGCCCGTACCACCCGACCATCAACAAAATCGTTGCCCAACTCGATGGCGGAACTTATTCGCTATCAACTCAGCTCTTATTCGCGGCGATACTTCCGTTGTCCTTCACGATTGGGATCACATTCCCAGAAACGAAATACAGCATATTCCGCTTGCCAATGACGAAATCCGTGAGGAACATGCCTCTAATTTCCCAGTACTCACAAATACCTCTCAAGGCCCAGACCCATCCGGCGTTTTGAAAGTAGATTCTCTACGAGACATTGAGTCAACGTCGTGGGAGGGATTGAAGTTCAAATTCGTCAAAGTGCTTGCCGAAGGAGGTCACGGTTATGTTTCACTATGGGAAGTCACCTTCGATGACGGGTCAACCAGGAGGGTGGTGATCAAGAAAGCCTTAACTGATTCCTTTGATCCCGCGAAAGAAGCGAGTTTCCACCTACGATACGAGGCAGCGGAACACACGACCCAAGTCATCAAGTTAGCCCACGAGTCTGTAGCAATACGAAAAGCGATGAAGAAGGAGAACCCAACGGCCGCCAATGACTTTACAAAAGGCCGCCGTTGGGATGCTGCAGGATGTGTTGTGTTTGAGTATGCTCCATATGGTGATGTATGCGGCCTTATGAAGAACATGGCTACAACCCAGCAAAAATTCCCCGACTCAGTTCTTTGGGGCATATTGGAGTGCTGTGAGTTATCTTATCCAAATTAATCTTCCTACTGACTTACTTACTTTTGCAGATGCGCTAGGGCTTGCTACTGTTGCGTATACACCGGTGTTGCGCAGATCTGTTACCTTCGAACATCTTTTCAGAGAGGCTGAACAAAACAATCAAGCAGATAAATTTCTGGAAAAGTTTGAGTCTAATCATGACCCAACGCATGACATTCATCAAGACATGGAATACCACAATAGTAAGCATGTCTACACATTTGTCAAGTTCCACCACTAACTTCTATTTAGTACTTGTTGGCCAAGATCCGTCTCATAAAGACAGGCCCGCCTTCAAGGTAATTCTACCAGAAACACAATGACTGTGCCAATATGCTGACTGGACTTAGTTGCATGACCTGGGAGCGTTCAGCGAGATCATGAGTGAATATTGGCGCGAAATGACTGAATTCAGTCTTTGGAAATTACGATCAGTCCCGAAGCCTCAAGCTGCAACGCCGGTACGTATATTTGATGTCGAAATTGGTCGAAATTGGTCGAAATTGCTAAACAAATTATATGTATAGGAACAAATAAGCAGCGAGTGGGACTACCTTCCTTTAGGGATGACACCAGAAGAGGTGCGGAACTATTTTGGGGGCAAGGATTTTACGAAGGGACCTACTTGTGCTGGGCGCTTTGGAACGTGGACCAATGTCTTTCTCATTGCCAAAGTGGTGAGTTTGAGTCAGTTTTGTTCAGGATGAGGATTTGTCTAATTCTTCGCAGATGGAATCTATGATTACCGGAGTGTCTTACAGGCACCCCTTTGTGTGCGAACGCTATGAGAGCCTGGGCGGAAAGACAGGATACACATATGGTTGGATGCTGAAGAAGAAAGATTTTTCTTGGGTGGATATAGAGCTACGCGATATTATCTGCAGATGCCTCTTTGAGAATCCTGTTGACAGGCCCACACCAATACAAATACTGAGAGTTATCCAGCAACGGAAGAACTCCGCGGGCTACGATCCTAGGGAAATTGCGCGATGGTGGGAAGCGCTGCATGGCCCTCAACAAGTGCCGTCCCGTACACCAAAGTCGCCAAACGCGAACGTCAATCCTGTCCAGCAGGCCGCGATACATCAGCAGGGACTTTTCGCATTGTATCCTGGAATTCAGGCAACTGACGCCAGCAAGGGTCATCGAGCTCCGAACCAACCCACTCAACATGTTACTGGCCCGTCAAACCAACAGCCGCAGAAGCGTCCACGAGAGGAATCGACTGAAACGACTGAAGACATGAGTCCTCTCAAGATACAAAAGCTTGGCGGATCACCTATCCTTGCTCACAGGCCTCAAAGAGCTATCCAGACTGTCTCAAGCTCGAGCTCTCCTCCTGCTTTCCTGACCGCAGCTAATCCAAACGTTTCTAACCACGCACGCCATTTAACACCTTCTCTGTCCCTGACCTTTCCGGGGGTAGTCACATCACACCACTCATCAAAGTCCCCTCCTGCTTCCTTGTTGGCTGATCTAAACATTCAGAGCGTTACACCACCGCCTCCGCCGTCTCCGCCGAGTGTCTTGGCCACTTTTCCCCTCCTTTCAGGTTCTTCAATAACTCGACCCGGTATTGCCAGTCAAGGCCAGTCAAGCGGGGTTGGTACAGTGGAAGCTATGGACATCGCTCGTGAGGAGTCGTTTTACCAGTTCGATGATGATCGCGATCAAGTTGCTTCACCGTTCATCCCTCCTGGCCAAGACCCGAACAACCTCCAGCGTCAGCCCCCTTCTACTGGCTGGAAGATGAGCATTAATCGTGCTACCCAACGTCCTGCAAAGTGTGTCAAGTTCGACATGCCTTCAAGTCTCGCTAAAGAGTTTAAGGCTCATGTGGAGATCCTGTCGCCAAAGATTCAGAGGGTGGTTCGTGGACCAAGTTCCAAGAAGCCCAAATACCTCAAGTCTAAGGCGATACGCATGTTTGTCCGGAAAGCATTGCCACATATGCCAGTCACTATCCGCAACCTCATGTCTCGGACGAAGGAGCTCGAGTCCCAGCTCATTATTGGTACCGTTCCTATTTACGCTTATCTGAAGTGAGGGCAAGGTTTAGGGGAGTTTGGTCTTTTCATTCTAATGAGGTCGTTTAGTTTGGCGATAGTTGGGGAATTGATGGTATACAAAATGTGCTTTCACAGTGGCTGTCTTTTTATGCTTTACTTTGTGCTAATCTAGGTTTGCTGTTTGATATCATAGGCTATACTGTATTTTTACTTTATATAGATTATAGAACTTGCTGTTCCTGGGTATCACTAACTCCTATCCGTTCGCCGTTTTTCTCTCTTGCCCAAGGTAGTCAGACTAAAACACAGCCCACATTGTGTCCAATTTCTTTGCAGAGAAAGGGATGCTCAGTTAGTATAACGGCATTCACATGTACCGTTACTAGCCTTTATATCGCCCACATTATTTCCCTGACTGTCCAGACACTCTGGCGATCCGCCCCTGGACATCTTGCGCTGCACAATCTCCACGTCACCAGGCCATTCAGCAAACTTATCACCGTCTGACCCATCATCGCTACCATCGCTCCTCTGTGTCCAAAGCGTAGCTTCAAACAACGTATCGTCAAACATGCACTTCGCTGCACGGTTGCTCGATGACAGCATAGTATCCGGAACAACCGTCTTGGTCATTGAGAACGAGAACTGTAATCGTTCTTTGGATGTGTTCTCGTCGAGACGTTTGAGAGTCAAGTTTGAGAAAGATGGCGCGAAGGGGTTTGTGGTGGATGAGATGCTGTATGAGTTGTCGCCGTTGGTTGTGATGATCCAGAAGAATGTTGCTGAGGATCCTTGTGTGTAGGGGTAGCAACGCCATGTTGAGGGGTTGGATGTGCAGTCGGTGGATATGTTTTGGAGATCTGCTCTGAAGGAATAGGAACCAGCGGGGAATTGGGGCGTTGGTTCTGGAGTTGAAGATTCCTGTGGTGTGCTCTTGCTTCTGTTGATGGTCAGTTAGTTGTATCTCTCGTATATGTCGTGTGACTTACGCATTGTCCAAACCTATAGCCAACCCAACACCCAAGGCAATCGCGACAATAGCAGTACCAACCATGAAAATAACCAACAAGCAACATCCTCTCCTCCTATTAACGCCGCAGAATCTCCTCTCCCTATAGCTCCCCGCATCCGTCATATCAGTCTCTACAAACTTGCCCTTTGCTTCAGCATACCCATAGTCGTACCTCGGCGGGGAGTAATGCGCCATTGGTGGAGCGTAGTAGGGTCTCACCCGAGGTATGTACGCTGGCGGTGGGATGCCATGGTTGCGAAGAGCACGGCGGGGAGACTTTCTGGGGATGCGGAGTGGAGTTGGGGGTGTAGATGGGCTGGGAGGGGAGGGCGTTGAAGCGATCTCATTTTCGTCAATTGAGGGGAGATGGGGACGAGAGATTGAGGTGAAAGAAGATGTTCTGGGATTGTGACCTCTGATCATGGTTGAAGATTCACCTATAGCTGGGATTGACCATGTAGTAGTTTGTTGATGAAACCGATGACGCTGGTAGCTCAGTCGTAGCTCATGAGAAGAGGAGGAAGAGGAGAATGACGGGCTATCAAAAGTATAAAAGACTCAATAGTCAGGCTGTGATGTGAACAAGCTTCCTCGGACCGGGATAGAGGCAACCTTGATATGTTCAGCTCAGCCTGGTGAAACAATCATGCATTCAAGCTCAGCCAAAACCAATAGATATATCAGACTTTAAAGATGACATGCATCCAGCGAGAGGGGATTTGACTAGTTTTTCAATTCGCAGAGACAAAGAGAAGAAGTCAAGAACAGAACATCAATGACCCCATCGTATCATCCCTCCTCCAGGCCAAACTATCGATTCCCTCTACCCTGTTTTTTTTGCTTCCCCTCCTACAGACTAGCATTAGGAAACTAAAAACCGTTCAGAAATTCAATTAACAATTCAAGACCCGCCCGTTGCGGGATCATCGTTATCCAAAGGGCGGCGCGGGCGTTGTTTTACCTTAGCGTGCGCCGCTAAATAGTTTGCCTTACTACGGCCTCGTGATTGGGGATGTCCCTGGAAAGGTGGCGCTGGAGCTGCAAAGCTTGGCTTGGGAAATATTGGTTCTAACGTTAGCTAAGGGAAATAGGTAAAGCGGGAGGGGGGTTTGCATATTGGATCTGGAATTCCACTGCTGTCAGGGCCAGCCGATAATCGAGTTTGAGGCTGTTATGTACATGCAACTATCGTGTTATTGAACCCTTGATTTCTATCCCTCTACTGTATATTCTGTACCCTTCCAAACATCATATTCCCTCTTGCTGTGATAGATCGTCTATGCAGATTCCTAATATTCTCAAGTATACAACTGTCGCTGGCTGACTCAATGCAAAACAAACACTACCACCATCAGTCGCTGCACGGGTATTGCTCTTCCACGTCGTCTCACATCAACCAACCCTTCAGCTATCCTTCATCCAACTACTCTTGCCCCTCTGCTGCCTTCTCCGCATATGTCGGGGCCTCTAGAACTTCACCCTTATCCGTCCAGACAGCCGATAATTCTGTCTCAATCTCGTCCCGGCGCTTCTTCCATTCTTCCACTTGTGCAAGTCGCTCTCGTAGTTCCTGTAGCTCCTTCTCTACCTGCATTTTCTCGCGCTCCGTACCGATACGCTCAAATTCCCATTCATCTCCTCGGTCGCCCATACCAAGGACTAAGTTATATGAGTGGTACTTCTTGAGCGATGCTCGAGTTGAGATAGTGATAAGTGCTGTGTGCGGTTAGTCAAATGATATCATCACCATAAACAGAGTTGGAACCTACTGATGCCCCTCTCCTTGCATGTCTCGTACAGCAAACCCTCGACGTCACTCGAAACGGCGCTAGTGCCTTCATCGACAATAGCATACTGAGGCTCGTGATAGAGTAGGCGAGCGAAACCCATGCGCTGCTTCTCACCTCCGCTGAGAACGTCCTTCCACTCTTTTCGAGTATCCCATCCACCTTCACGATCAGGCAGGTATCCCAATTTCGCGGCGTCCAGAGCATTCATAAGGTCATCCTCGGACTTGCGCTTCTCCTTCATGTCAACGTGACCATCAGGGTAGATGACTTGGTCACGGAGGGTTCCTGGGCTCAGGTATGGCCGCTGAGGAAGGAACATGATTCCATCTTGACCAACGTCCTTGGGGCGACTGACCAATCCTCGGTATACTGGCCATAAGCCAGCGAGGATTCTTGAAATTGCGGTTTTGCCCACGCCATTCGGTCCAGAAATCTAGATGTTGTCAGTGCACATACGGAAGAATGGTCGGAATAAACTTACAAGTAGATGTTCGCCCCTTCGCACAATAATAGATAATGACTCGAGCAACTCCTCACCTCCTTGGGGCCACAGGCCAGGAGCGACAACTGGCACATGCTCGAAACGAACTCCATCAAATCCCTTCTGGATGGTTCCTGAAACATCAGACAGAGAGTATAGTTCGCTCTGTCCAGCTCGGACCTGATAAGAATCGGCATGTACGCGATGTAATGTCGAGATAAGCGTATACACACGGCTGGTATATCCTGCCAACTCTGACAGATCTTTGATTGAGTACATCATACGACCGCCTGCGTCTGCAAGTGAAAGCATAAGTCTCTTGTTCGTAATAAACTCCTTCATACGGTTACGTTCTCGTCCTCCCCGTACTGCAGTCTCAACCATCTCAGCTCGACCTCCAACACCACCCCAGGCAGGAAGAAAGACGGGGAGTGATGCTAGCAAGTAACCATAAGCGCTCCAACTGTATTTGAGAATAAAATCTTCCAGAATATTGTAGCGGATCTTAAGCATGTAAATGCCTTCCATCCAAGATTTTAGCGACTTGAACTCACGGTTCAAAAACGTCTTTTCAGTCTCGGCGCCACCATAGAATGCGACCTCCTCCGCGTTGGCAATGAGGCGGGCATGTAAGCTTCGGAAATCGCCCTCTTTGCGACCCTCGACTGCCTTTAGCTTGCCGAAGGGTGGCGAAAGTCGTCGCAGAATACTGGCAGTCAAGAAGTAATTGCCCATAAGACCAGTGATAGCCAGAGGACCCAAGGATCTGTACAGCTGGTAGTTGAAGACACACAAGTCAACAAAAGGCTTGCCAAGTGATGAGTAGATGTTGGCTGCCGCTGCGCAAAACAGTGTCAGATCTTGAGTGATGAACTGATCGGCACTTTGGCCAACGCCTCCATCCAGATTAGAAAGCTTATAATAATTCAGGTTGTCGTTAAGGTAGAGGTCGTGAATATATCGCGTCAATCGCGTACGGAAGGCGATAGAGACCTTAGATTCAAGGAACTTGATCATGGCGTTTGTGTAAGAGGCAAAGCCACCGATTCCGCACCACTAAGATACGTGAGTTTCTGGTATGATTTTATCAGGTTGGTTACTTACCTTCAAGATGCCCCATAAGAAGGCCCTGCCGTTTCCAGCGACTAAATCGCGTACAATCTCACCATCTAGACGAGCAACAACCAGTGAGAGGTATGTTCTCAACATCAGAAACACGCCGTGACTAAGCAGTAAGCCGGCTTCTTTGCTGGACCAGCGCGGGATCATAATGCTCATCAAGCTCAGAAACTGATGCAGGAAAGCGATATTGAGACCAGGTTTCGTTTGCGCTGCTGGTACTGTGCCTTCCCGTAGACCGGATACGCGAGGAGGATTCAGGAACAAACGTCGATGCGCATCAAAGGTGAGAGGCTTGGTTGTGTTGATAACCACTTTTGACGTTCCATCTTTATATGGGACATAGATAGTTCGCGATCCGTCCTTGTTGTGAAGCCATGAGTTTGTGCGCACCAGTTTGCGACCTTGTTCTCGCTCATGTCGTCGATTCTTCCACCATCGACGCCCTCCGACTCCGCCAAGAATAATTGAGATCGCAAGGGCGAGTGTCGCGAGTAAACGGGTTGTGTGAGTTGTTCCGCGCAACCTTGTCTTGATCTTACCCGTCCATTTGTCGAGAAAGGCAGCTAACTGCTCCTCGGCGGCAGTATGCCGCAGCGTTGATTGCCCGGCCATGAGAAGAGGGTGAATTGAGTACGAGCTTTGTGATGACGCTGGCTGGATGCTTATACTGAGATAGTTGGAGTAGCTCCCCTACAACAACAATAAGGACCAGATCTCTGAAGAGGCTCAGAGCGCTTTCTTTATGTGTCCATCAGCAAGAGCGTGTGTTATACGTGATGTCAAGGATTTGATGGTAGTATTAAAATAGATGGTAGTTGAAAACCGTTTGGCTTAGACAAAATATGGTTGAGATTGACAAGTCTCGAAGTAGTCATGAGCATGTGAAACACTGGTATCCGAGGCAAGTGGCACATGAGACGGCTTGCGCCTGCCTCCAACTGCGACCTGCCTCACCTAAGCTGCAGCCGACGGATGCGGCGAGCGGGAATGACGACACTGTGTCCAATCACATGATGAAAAAAAAAGCTGGGGAAATATGGGGGAAGCATCTGAGCATCTGGACTTTCCTTAAGCGATCGAGCTGACATATTATTGGTTCGGTTAACCTGTGTAGCGAAGTGGACTTTGAAGACAACCTACCCTGAAGAGACAACCATTAATCTACTTGTGTACGACCGTAATATTAACTTAGATCTCTTGATTATACATGCTTGCTTCTTGTTGTATAGCACTCAATAACTTTGTGTGTCATTTCTTTGATCTATTTATCTTTAATACATATCACTGTAGTTATTCACTGTTGACATGGGAGTCGTAGTGGGTGTTATTTAACTCCCCTTGACCTCGACTCTTATCACTAAAATATACGAAAATCCAGACACAATAGTGCTTGTGATGCCGTCGTCTTACCCAAGTCTTACACTGTTTGAGGTAGGTACGAGAACTGAATATCGATCTGCAATTCAATATCGTCCAGATCATACACACTTACAGATAGTCCAGGGCCAAGGTTGACACGACTCAGTTTCGATACGCTAGTTCAAGGGGCCAACTGCTTACCGTTCTTGAGTCAACCGATGACACTTTTCCGTAAACCCACTCGTTCAAAGATCCAGCCTCACCGCAGGGAGCAAATCGATGGTGTGATCACTATAGAAACATGCTCAAGGAAGCCATGTTCGGGTAAGGTTTTAGTCGACCTGAAATACATCACAGCAAACAAGATCGATATGATATCCTGGGCCAAGCAGAAGCACCAGTTGCAGAGACTCTCTAACCGGACCACAACGACAGCGGGTATGCAGGTCTCTTAAGTGGTCAAGGCCGACGGGCCCACGATGCATGGAGACATCACTGATCCGGGCGCCAACTCGGCCAATCATGGCAACTGACCCAGGATACTCGTCCCGGTCCGACAGGGATAAGGGCTCTTTCCGTGTCTCAGTCTTGAAAGAGAAGATGGAATTGAGAATTCGGGTTGGAACTGAAGCTGGACCACAAGGGAACTCCGGAAGCGATATGCATGAGTAGGAGCATTGGTTGGACGAAAGGGTCTTGCTTGGACTTGAATTCTGGGAATGCACGTGAAGGAACTAGTATGTATGGAAGTCTTGGAAGCTAAGGACTTAACGACTCAAGTAAAGCTACGGATATGGCTACATTAATTAATGAGCATCGTTGAATGACATTGCATGGGCTAGGGAGTAACTCTTGGTAGCCTGAATGTCATCCCATACAGAGCACCCAGCAACCCTATTCAAGACATGGCAACACACATAGGCACTGTATCCGTACCGACCAACAAACACTTTAGGTTGCATGACATGAGGAAACATCGAAAGAGCGTGCATCTCGTCGCAGTAGCACACGGATGTGAGTGACATGGTGGCAGCAGCCTCAGTCAGTTCAAAGTGAGATCCAAATCCAAGACCAAGACCAAAACGCAAGGAAGAAGCTTGAAAAGCTGGGGGAGAGCTTGGGCCTTTGGGGGGCAACGCAGTAAAAAACAGAACGACCTGATTGACTGACAACAAATCTAACTTGTTTGTTTATATGTAAAGACCCGAAATTAAGCTCCTCTCTCATGCAGTACGGAACAGGACATGTTCATCAATGCTAAAAGGAGGGCCCCTCTCCTCAGCGCTGTGCTGCTGAAAAGATCATGGGCATGGTTTATTAGAGTGAAGAACGGATACCTATTAGCCATCCCTTGTTGGTGGGCATCAGTCCAGTGTAGGTTACCAGCGCCTGGTTATGGCAGCCCAAGCTAACGAGGTACTTAGCTTTCACCCGATTAAACGGAGCTTTCCAGCAGACGATACGGTTGCATGTACTGCATGCAGGACTCGAGACTCCACCATGGCAGTATTAATTAAAACCTTTGCTTTTTTAGTTCTGATAATCTGATTTCTCACGTTCAGTAGAATTGATCAGGTCGACATCGAGTAAGAGAGGGTAATGGATGTAATGTAGGTACATGTGCAGAACCAGGACAGGGGTCCTTAGGCGCTGCACCGAGCCATGAGCGGGCCTAAACCAGCCATAGAACAGGGTGGTTAAGATGAGCTTGCCGGACACCATTATTAGCGGAGATGAGAGACAAGGGACGGTCTATCAGCTATCAGAAGATACCCGAGATTGTATAGTCAACACTGTGCTTCACATAATGCTCAGGTGATACTATACAGTGCCAGTGCTATCGAGACTGACAGTATACGATACTACCCTATTATAATGGATGGTCCCGGAGGGTTAATCTCGAGCCAAACTCCACTCACACCTCCCTCTACTACCCACCCTAGGTGGGTAACATGAGAGATACCCTCTAAGGCTTAGGCTACAGAAATAAAGTAGCCTAAATGATAGCCTAAACTTGCGTAAGATGGCTATTTTATTTCGTCTCTTATGCTTTCAGCGGTCAATTCTTCTGACACCCTGTGGCCACCCCAGTCAAGCCCAGTCGAGCCCCATCCTCTTCGACCTCTCTCATTCTATCCTCTGACCTCTCACAGGTTCACAGTCTCCCACCGTCCCCAGTGACCCTGCTGCTCACTGTTTCTAGCGGATGCCCCCCGGGCCAGGCTTCCCTTCCAGCACGTCGCCCACTGTCGCTGCACCCGCACTTTGCACGCACTGCATCGCGTCCAGTCAATCCAATCCAATCCAGTCCAGCCTTTCCAAATCGAAATCCAAACTGGACTTGACTTTTGCCTTTCTCATCCTCGTCTGCAGTCTAAACAATTTCCAGGGAGAGAGTTTGATAGAGATCCCCTGCGCGGCCTAAGCTTGTTCTGCTCTGCTTTTCTCAATCTCTCCTAGCTGAGCCAAGACCAAGTTCACCTCTTAAAGGCAATCATCTCGCTTGCGCGCCAGGTCTTTTTCAGCCTCCGATCCTCTCTGGTCCCGTCTTCCGCTGGTCCTCCGTCTTTCTTCATTCTCACCGAGCTCCATCCCCGACCGACGCAATCCCCGATCAGGTTTCCTGTTGACGGATTCTGTCTCCAAGATTGAGACAAGTCGTCCATTCATTCACTCATTTTTGCGACTCTTTTTGGTCCATTCTAAAGTTTCGCTTCTTCCTCCCCTGCCTTGGCCCAAACGCGCCGTAATCTCCCACCATCGCCCTTTTACTCCCAGCGCCGACGAAACCTATCAACTATTTTGTACTCGCCATACCGATTGACTTCGTTTCTTGTCGCACCTTGAGCCTCGATAGGCTGTATTTGAAGAGTTAGGGACCGATATATCAGCCGGATTTGTTTGCGGTCAACGACGTGAGTACCTGTTACCTCTCACGCCTGCTCGCGATCTTGCGCGGTTGCTTGGATAGTACGGTATTCAAGATTCTACTACTCGCAAGCTTATAGCTCTCACTTTGTGAAGTGACGGTTTTATGAGGCGCAGGAATCTGCTGTCAGCACACCTGATACATTGATATCCTGTGCCAGCCAACCTTCGCGATTGCCTCGTGCCTTACAAATCCCATAGAAACAGTAGCTGACCGGTTTCTAGGAGAGAAAGCAAACATGTCGAACCCAAACGACGAGATTCAACCTCAGGCAACCTCAGCCGATGCTGAAATGTCAAACAAGGGTCAGTTATCTCCAGAGGAGGGAACCAGCTCCAAAAAAGGTCGCGGTCTCCTTAAGGTTCCCTCAAGATCATCGTCACAGCGGAACCAATCGTCACCAACATCGACGGGGTTGAGTGGGGCTACAGTCAGCGATCCCCGGAACAGTATCGGAAGCCGATCGAAAGACTCCAAAGGAAGTCTCCGGGCGCGACGACGGAACGGAAGTACTTCAAGCAACAGGACT
The DNA here is from genome assembly GCA_004367475.1 of Fusarium camptoceras. Classification (NCBI taxonomy): domain Eukaryota; kingdom Fungi; phylum Ascomycota; class Sordariomycetes; order Hypocreales; family Nectriaceae; genus Fusarium; species Fusarium camptoceras. The sequence goes on from QGED01000004.1 coordinate 232,615, forward strand.
GGAGGTGAAACTGAACCCACAAACACCGCTGCAAACACACAGCCAAACTCTCCTGTTGCCCCCTCACAGAAGAAGAAGCGTGGTGGTCTATTGGCTTTTCTTGGATGCTGTGGTACGCCTGAAGGCCCAGCTGGCAACGAGGAAAATAACGAAAACGTACACAAGCTCGACGTCCTACCGCCTCGCCCGACATCCGCAAGGTCGCGAACTAATACTCCTCAAGAACAACCCAGGCCAGTTGCTGAGAGAGAGCCTCAGGTTACTGTCCCCACACCTGAGCCAAAGGACGAGGCTACCTCATCAGGCCACGCCAACGACGAAATCACAACGGCAGAGCGAGAAAACAGGGAATCGAAGCAATCGATTCCCCCTTCAGTCACAGTGGAGCCCCCTAAGCCTACGCCCACAGACGAAGAGCCTCAGGTAGCAGACAAGACGCCTAAGCCTAATAACGGTGACGTGGATATGCAAGATGCTCCTACTGAGGAGCTAGAAGAGGCACCTGAAGCCCCTGCAGTCGAAGCTCCAACCCAAAGAACGATACCGCCTCCCCCACCCCCAGGCCCTGCGGTCGTGGCACCCAGTCAATTTACAGATGCTGGCCCATCAGCACCCGAACCTCAGAAGTGGTTGTTGCCTCCAATTGCACCGGAGCATAAGGGCAGGAAATGCCTGGTTCTCGACTTGGATGAGACTTTGGTTCACAGTTCCTTTAAGGTATGGTTATCAGCAATCTGGTTGTCGTGGGTATGCGCTAATTTCTATCAAAGATCTTACATCAAGCCGACTTCACGATTCCTGTCGAGATTGAGGGTAACTACCACAATGTTTACGTGATCAAGCGACCCGGCGTCGACGAATTCATGAAGCGTGTTGGAGAGCTCTACGAAGTTGTAGTCTTTACAGCTTCCGTTTCTAAGGTGAGTCTTGCTTCATTAGTTGACCAATCGGGAGACTTATTGACAATGCGTAGTATGGAGACCCGCTCTTGGACCAGCTGGACATTCACAAAGTTGTTCACCACAGACTCTTCCGTGAGAGCTGCTACAACCACCAAGGAAATTACGTCAAAGACTTGTCCCAAGTTGGCCGAGACTTGAAGGATACCATCATCATCGATAACTCGCCTACCTCCTACATCTTCCACCCGCAGCACGCTGTACCCATCAGCAGTTGGTTCTCCGATGCCCACGACAATGAGCTACTAGACCTCATACCCGTCCTTGAGGATTTGGCAGGACCCAACGTCGCTGACGTCAGTCTTGTGCTCGATGTCACACTCTGAAGCATGATCGTTTCCTAACAACATTTTTACTTTGTCAAACATTTTTCCACGATTCGAACTACAACCGTTGATCTGCAGAGTTGCCATCATAGCGGAAGGCGTTTGGTTGAGAGCTTTCGTTTCCTGGTGTAGATGTACTATTGTCTAATCATACATAATTGAGCGGTTGGGATGGAACGAAACGAAACGAACCTCGCCAACATGCTCAAACTTCCTTTTACAAAAGATACCTGGCGGTCTTTGGTCGTCACCAGCACGGAGGCCTTTTGCAGCAGGCATATCCATTACATCTCGCAGATTAGAGCAAAAAGATGGATCAGCATCATGAGAGGCACGGAACACATACAAGCTCTTGGTCTTCGGATACGGAGCTCAGTGACGGGTGGGATGTCGTGTTCAATACATGCTGGGCTGAAGAAACAGAGACCGGGCCTGTCGAGAAGAATTGGACATCTGTCGTACCATCTCATGTCACGGGGATGAAAAAAAAGAGCTGGAGGAGAACTCGACAGGTGCATGGATGACGCGCCAGCGATGCGCGAATGTTTTTTTTGTTGTCTTGATTCCCTTTGTCTTATGGTTCCTTGTCTTTGATACTGCTACCGCTGCTTCTTCTCTCTTCCTTCTTGTTGTCGTTGTTTCTTTTTGATTATACACCACCCTTGATACATTCATATCGAGTCTGCGAGCGGACTCGAAAGCGAGCACGAGAGCGTTTGTTGTTGATATCCAATCCGCCTGACGATAGGATCAACAGGTGTAGAGGCTACGCTACAGCCATCTCTCCCATACATAGTCTCACTAAATTGTAAAATTTCTTTTTACAGAATAATGGCCTTGAATGAAATAATCACTTTGTTTGTTGGAGTATCTTGCCTTGGTTTGACATGGTAAACTGTCGCATGTTGCTTAGCTTAATGAAGCTACTTGCAGTAAAGTGAAGTGATCTGATGTGGAGCTCGTACCTACCTATTGTGGAGAGCTGTACCTAGTTAGTCCCTTGGAGTTGGAGAGCTCAATTCAGTCCAGTAGACGCCACCGGAAAATCATAGCACCGCCTCCCTCCTTTCTGGTGAATGTGGCCTCAACTCCCTAAGTGGTCGGTCCTCCATTTTACGGGGGGAGTAGCACAACCACCCAAACCATTAATTTAGGACCCGTCTCTCGTCTTGATCCTTGGTTTCCATCAACGTTTTACTATCTATCCTCTCCTTTGCCTTCCATTTTCGCGCTCTCTAGAAATCCTGCTGTGATTTCTCTGTCAACTCTCATTCTCCGAGTTTAATTCTTCAGCAATGGTACGCTCTTAAACTTCGAAGCGAGAGCAATTGGCGATGCAAGCTGCGGAGCTAGTGTCGCATTGCGACTGAGCTCTTCTCTCCAAGCTTCTTGTATGGTCGACATTGATTCACTAACATGGTGTCTTCTGCAGTCTTCCCCTCGTCCTTCTTCCCCCGTTAACGGCGGCGCTGCTGCCAGCGGTGCCAACATCGGCCGCCCCTCATCCCCTGCTATCCCTGGTGGTCCCCGTACTGCCATCCGACGACGCGCTGCTGCCGACCAGAAGGAGAAGATTGCCAATGCTCGACCAAGCAGCACTCGCGCCGCTGGCGCCGGTGGTTCCAGCAGCACCATGCTGCGTACGTTACTCTGTCTGGATGCTATTTAGACACATTTATACTGATACCCTTTTGCAGGACTCTACACCGATGAGTCGCCCGGCCTCAAGGTCGACCCCGTCGTCGTCCTTGTTCTCTCTCTTGTCTTTATTTTCAGCGTTGTTGCTCTTCACAGTATGTTTTACCCCCTCACAAGATGTGTCCAATACGTGTCCCCTAACTTGATTTCTAGTTATCGCCAAGATTACCCGAAAGTTCTCTAGCTAAACGGCTGGGACAAAAAAACTCCAAATTTCACGACGAAACTCGAAGAGAAAGGGAGAGGTGACGATATCTTGGGGACAGCTGCTGTTTTTTGTTATAAACCATGAGGCGGTGTATGGGCCTTTATTACACACATGAAAGCTATGTGATGTGAAAAGATGCGCCATATTCAGCAATTGGAAGAGGATTAGGTTAATACGGCCACATCGGAAGTTTTGTTTGTTTGGTATTGCGGTTTATGAGGGGAGCCTTTGTATTATATCTCGGGAAAAAGGGTCCAAACCGACAATCTGGACTTTTGTTGGTTAGGCAAGCCTAACCAACAACTTTGACTGTTTTGACGCACAAACATGGGACCTCTGTCGACTACGAACGTGATATGCAAGGGATGAGTGCGCTAAGTCTTTGAGACGCAGATGTATTCCATTCCTCAATTGGACCCATGCCGATACACTGGACTAGCTGCGTTGATAGGTGGGATGCAAGTCAGATATCGTGCTTGGACATCCTTCTGATCTTCAATCTCACTTAACGAGAAGGTAGAGCAAAGATACAAAGCGCGTGGGAGAGAAGCAGATTAAAGAAACCTTTCCTGCAAGTTAACGTAATTCGTATGGTTCTATATACAGGTGCAAACGCCCGAATCGTCCGAAATTTCCCTATACCGTCTTAGACTTCAATTTGACCCTGGCTGATCACTTGCTCATATGTGCCTTCACATCTCTTTCGCAATTCTATAAGAGAGTCAGCATCAAGAATACTCCTGTTTTACAGGTTATGAGCGAACGCACTATGAGTCGTGAGTTGCAACCATAAGATGCTGCCTCTGTCGAAACTTCAAAAAACTTCGCGGCTGACACTAGTTGGTGTCAAGTATTCCACCCTAGGTAGATTTGACCCTTGGCTATGATGGGTTTCGTAGTGCGCATCCGTAAATTCACCTAGCGTTAGAAGGCAGAGACGAAGGTGAGTATGTCCCCTTAGTGGCCACATCGGGACGACGCCTCTCGTCAAGCATCTAACGGAGTAGAGTTTCAATCGTTCTCATGCGTTCATGGAGCTGATAGACGCTCTCATGTAGCAAGTGAACTTGCGCGTTTGTGATCTCTTGAGCTTGGTTGATGTCGCAAGGCTCATCTTCCAGAGCTTGGCCTAGATCAAGACATTCAGGCTGTTGCATCACTTCCTCGAATATAGCAGCGAGTTCAAACCAGTTAGGAATCTTGTTTCAGCAAGTGGTAAGTAAAGACCAGATATCGAAGAGGCGTGGTATTATGTGACTTACATGCTGGCCATTGTTGATCCGAACAGCCGCTTCTTGCAGGCGACGCCCAGGCCTAACGGCATGGGGAGGGAGCTATAAAATAAGTCAGCGCTACTGCATTTGTAAGATGGGAGCTCAAGCATACTGGAGAACAGCGCTACTGGAGATGGGCACATCTGTGACGGGACTTGACAAAGTTTGATGCTGGGTATCCGTCAGCAAAAGCCTCCCTCACTAACACGGAAGGTATACGAACAATCTTGATGATGGCGCATTTCATGCAGGGTTCTTCAGATGGATCGCCCGAGGCAGGGGTGCAGCGGAGTTTCTCCTCAGGAAGAGTCCTGTCTCCATCGGATTCATACTCGTAGTCACTGTCACTCTGTCCGAGCTCGTTAGGCCCAGACGGGAAGCAGTTGGCTTGCTGTGGAAGATGGTTAGTTAGATTTGGGGGGATATATTGGCGACATAACTCACAGATTGGCCTCGTTGAAACTCCTCATGATGAAGATAGCCCAAGAGGTTACTTGGTCTTGTATAAGATAGGTAACAGATGAAGGTGGAGGTTTAAAAGAAAAGAAAGAGGGTCTGTGAAGAAGCCAGAAATAAGTAAAGGAAGCTCTTATAGCCAGCGAAAAGCTAAGCAATTCCAATTTACTGATCTCTTGGTCAGTAAATTAGCAGTGCCGGAGTATAAATGGGGTTATATGGCTCTACCACAGGCACTCATTCTGAACTCTGCAATCTAGTAATAGCTATCAGGTGAGAGAAAGATTAGCCAAAGAGGTAAGAGCACAGAATTAGCTAGAGCTCTAGAATGAATTCTTGCTGCCAAATAATTAAATGGTATCTCACCGAGATGCGTCCAAGTTTGTACCCTGAGCAATAGGCGAAGAGAAGTAGACGATGGTTTTGATATTGGTTAATAAACAGCAAAGGCTATTAGGCCCAGGGCAAGAAGTGATATTATTCTAGGTCCTTGAAGATCGATAGATGACCTTTGGTTCTATACTAGAGAGAGTATCTTGGTGTTGATTGAGTGAAAGATTGACTGGCCTGACTCCTTCTCCTTTCTCCTTTCACATGCATCCGAGACGTATCTCAGTGTAGATCTCCAAGCCTCAAACGCTCCAGAGCCATTCGGAAGACAGGGTATCCAAGAAAATGAGTTACTGATCCTCCAGCTCGAGCCGGATCGCTTCAACAAAAGCTATCGTTTTGTCCATAGCTACCATAGTCTCAACCATCATATTCTGATGTTTTGCCATGAGACCAGAAGGGGTGATCTGTTGCTCCATCAAGGCAGCCTTTCCAGTCTTCTGCCGCTTTGCAAATATGGTGGACTCCATAAAAGAATTATTCATAGTCCACTGTCGCTTGGCAGCACTGATGGGATACGTCGACTTCTCCAAAATCATGTTCGGATTCTTCATGGCATCTTCCCATTCCTGGAGCTACTCCATCGTTAGTCAACGATCCAAGCCCTTGTTGTACTAAGATTACTCACTGATTCGCCAGACAAAAAATCTTCAGGAGTCGCCTTCTCGAGTCGACGCGAAGCTTCAGGACTATGAATAGAGAATGACCCCTGAAAGCCATTAGCTTCAACTGTGTCCTCACTGGGAAACGTGTCACTTACATATTCGTACTCCGTTGCCATCGATTGACATTTTGTCCTGGGGAAGCGAGTGTGTATGTTCCTGCAAGAAAAGGTTGAGATTTAATTCGGACGATCTAGACCTGAACATATACCCTCATCATATAATGGAAAATCCTAGATGGCCCTAATTGCATATGTTGGTAAACAGAAACAACGCGAAAGTACTGTCACATAACATGGAGTACTCCGTACAGTGGCTTCTTGTTTATGATAGCAAATTGATGACCATTCGCATGCCAGTCATATTTGGTTGCAGCTTGCTGCCAAATTTGCCTTCACAGGTCAAGCAATATAAGTCGTGTGTTATTGCATAAAGTGGGTATCCTAGCTAGCATTTGTGTTTATAGAAAAATCACATTGTTTGAGACCTTAGCTTCCTGACGGACCTGATGCGCCACCCCTATTCATCCTCAAGCTCTCCTCCATTGCCCTTTTCAGCTCCTCGTCATCGTCGTCTCCCGCATTTGCTGGGGCCTTGCCCTGAGCTATCTTCTGCCTGTACTCTTCCTCTGCCAAACTTTGCTTTTTGACATACTCCATTACAATATCTTCTTCTGTTCGCTGGCTGCTTTCCTTTTCCATAGCTTCTTTAGATGCTGCTATCGCACGCTCAAGATCCTCATCGCTTTCCTCCCTAGGAGGTAGCGGTGGTGGAGACTGCCTTTTAGAAGCCTCGATGGCTTGCTGCAACTCTTTGTCGTCGTGGTTGGCAGATCCTGCAGGTGATTCAGACGCAGTGTCCGTTCCGCCGGACGCTGACATCTTAGAATATTCAGGCAGAGCCACATCATTACCCAGACTCTGCTGAATCGCCTGCTCAACAAGGGCCTGGTACTCCTCATCAGTAATCTGGTACTCAGCATCTTTGAAAATGGATGAGTCCTTCAAGGGAAGTGGTGGGGCTTCGTCTGATTCGGACCTCTGGCGAACAGCATTGATGCTTTCGCGCATAGCTGCTTCCACCTGAGCATCTTCCTCAGCATTGCCGCGTGATGTCTCTTGTATCGACGCCTGAATGGCCTTTTCAAACTCTTCATCCTCAGAAGAGTGCGTTGGTGTGTTTGAGGCACCACTTGACTTCGATTGGGAAACTGAGGTGCCCGAATTCTTTCTCTCCCATGCTTCCTTGTCAGCATGTAACTTCTTCCGTTCCTCGAAAGACAGGTTTCTGGTATGTAGCCACCCTGTCCTAGGGCGCTCATGTACGGCCTCTGAGCTATATTGTCGAGTTTTCTCTGGTCGCTTCCCTGTGACGTTCTCCTTCTTCTTCCATCGGTAGAACTTATCTAGATCAGATGCGAAGTTGTGCCATCGTTGAATAACGTCATTTCTTTCCCCGGGCGTTGCCTCTTGCATCTCGTGCTGGCCCTGGACAGCTCGCGAAGAGATAATGTAGTTTTGAACACTCTTGGCAAAGTACCTGCTGATCTCAGCATCGAGACCCTGCATGGTATATGCCGGGATAGACCAAAAGCCTACGAACATTTTAGCAAAGCACAAACGTTCACTTTCCGACAGACTTACCGGCTGCTGGCTTTGCCACTATACCTCCGATACCCTTGCCAAAACCTTTGATCAATCCCTGCATTCCCTCTTTCTCGGCACCTTTCAAAGGCTGTGTAACAAGGCCAGTTATGCCATCAAACACACCATAACCAAATTCCTTACCTGCCACCATGAATCCAGAGCCAACACCCGTCACTTTATCAACAGGTCGAACGGTTTCGTCATTGTAAAGTTTTGGCATGTTCCTGAACCCTTTTGCTAATCCAAGGCAAAAATTCATGGGCGTCCTGGCACTGGTGGTAACTACACGGCCAACTCCTCTGCCTGTTCCAACAGCTGCATCCATGTAGTTGACCGGTGATCCACCTCGATCTTTGGCTGCATTGGCTGCTTGCTTCATGTGATCTTTCCAGGATTTTTGATTGGCAGATGCTTGATTGCTCGACTGATCGGGCGATGTCGGCCCAGATATACTTGATGCTGTATCGCTCAAGGTACGCTGCGATGCGTTAGAGTGAGACGCCGGTGGAGCTACAGAGTTTAGTGTTTCAGTATCTGCGAGGCTTGTTGCAGAAGTTGATTTCTGATCTGAAGTGATGCTCTGTGGTGCAGCCAGTGACGTCTCACTCTCTGTGGCAGGAGGGTTTGCAGTATTTGGTGGCGTTTTCTCCTTTTTCTTTGGGTTAGACATGCTCTTGAAGAGCTCTCTGGGCATATCAGCTATGGCCATTCCAATGCCTCCGATGTCAGTGACAAGCGAAAAAGCGCAAGCAGAAATCGGATCTGGCGGCTGCTCCTCCGTTCTGTACTCCTTCATTCGATACAGCTTCAGATCAGACCATTCCAGTATGCCTTGTTCAACCAAAACAGCAGCAGCAAACGCGCTGAGACGTACTTGAGTCCTTCTTACACGCCATGCAGCGGCCTTGCTCGGCGCCAGAGTGCAACGCAATTTGTCCACCTCGAGATGATCGTGAAAGCTCTTGCCACCAACGTCCGTTCCTTTCTCTTCTCGAATTTTCTGGCCCATGACCTTGGCCTGCTCTAAGGTCTCGGGCTTGATGCAGAACTTGATGGCTTCGGCCAGTTTCTCTGCAGTTAATTGCTTGTATGGAATCGGTTCAGGTCCTGCATTGGCTTTGGCTATCATAGCACCCCAGAATGGCTGATCTCCAAAGAAAGGAACTACAAGGGTAGGTTTTCCGGCCTTGATACCAGCAGCGGTGGTGCCGGCACCACCGTGATGTACCACGCAGGAGACATGTTCGAATAGCCAGTCATGAGGAACATTGCCCAACATGAAAACTCCATCTGGTTTGCCAAGATCATCAGCACCAAGGCCACCCCAGCCTTTCGAGACCAGAGCTCTAACACCCGAAAGTCTGACTGCCTCAAAGATCATTTCGGTCATAGCGTTGGGGTCATCGACTACGATTGAACCGAAGCCAATGTAGACTGGAGGAGGACCATCACGTAGGAAAGCTGCCAAATCAGGGTCGGGCGTGAAAGACGAAGCTAGGTTGAGAAAGTAAAAACCAGAAACATCAATGTGTCGTCCCCAATCGTTGGGCTTGGGAATCAAGGCTGGCGACCTATAATTTGTTAACGGTAGCCCCAGTCGTGGCTTAAGAGTACTTACCAGCAGTATGTCCAAGATATTTTGAGTCTCGATAGAAGTCCAGGTGCCCAGATCATTGAGAGTGGAGGAAGGTCAAGCGCCTTCTTACGAAACCTGTTGATGACATCTCCCAAGCCTTGCCATGTCATCATTTCTACCAGAGTATATGACATATAATTCGTCATCACATCGTCGGTATTTGATGATTGAATGTTAGCCAAAGGGTGGGGAAAGGCTCGCGTTGGCGACCAAGGCATGCTGGTGGTTGTTAGTGAATATGCTCATAAGAAAAGCTACAAGATACTCACGTAAACATCATGTGCACAGGGATACCCATCTTTTCGGCAATATGAACATGGGCGAAGCTAGGGGGGTTTGCGATGATCGCATCGGCAACGAACGGCTCTTGATCAGAGTTTCCTGATACCAATGAAATGTCCAAGGGCGCGTTGGAAGCATGAGGTTGGGGGGCTGGGCCGAGACCATCGCCACCTTCAATACATGATCGCCAACAACCCATGAGAATCTCTTCAATACCTTTCCGTCGCTTACTTACTTCACCACTGGTGATGGCGTCAAACCCGGGCATGAGACCAGGATGCTTGACCATGAAGGCCATCAGCTCAGCAGGATCTCCTCCAATACTAAAGAATTCGAGGCCATTTTCCTCCACAAAAGTTCGGAAGGTAGGGTGGGTAGCTATTCGCACTCTGTGTCCATATGTATCTTTTAAAACCTTGGCTAAGGCGACAAACGGTTGGACATCACCTCGTGATCCGACGATCTGGACGACGACATTGAGTTTTGGTGGCGGAGTTTGTCCAGGTCTGCCTCCAAGACTGGGAGGAATATAGGCGGGAGGAAGGTCAGGTCGTTCGGGCTCAGGAGCAAGTTGATCTTGTAGAGTTGGCGCAAGGAGGTCGGCAAGTCTTCTGTTCTTGGCATTGATGTTGATATTGACTCGACCATCACCTGGAGTACAATGGTTAGTCTAAGCGCCAAGGCATATTTATGCATAGAAGGATCATGGATCAATATTTACCTGTTACTTTTGCACCAGCATCAAATCCATTCTGTGAGAAATGAACCTGATCATGGCTCTCTCCGTATGGAGGCGGTGCTGCCTCGTTCTCGCCGGCGTTAATATCTGGTAGTTGTAGGTCATTGGAGGAGGATACAGCAGCGCCTGGGTTATCGTCATCGCGGGGTTGTTGCTGCCGACCCGCAGCAGCTTTTTCGTCGACGATTCCAGCCATAATAAGCGGCCAAATCGCAGGTATTGGTAGATGGAATGTTTATACTGCTTTGATCATGGGGTATAGAATCTCGAGGGGTCGTGGTGGGATATAAAAGAATGAGATGAGATGAGATGTTGTAGAGTAGAGTAGAGTTTCAAAGGGTCTTGTTAGTGGGGGAAGGAAGTTGAAACGAACGACGTCAGCGGGTACCTACGAATCAGGAACGCGACATGGATCTGGATCTGGACCTGGAGCTCTAAGCCACAGTCAACAAACTCGGACTCGGATCCTCTAACGTTAAGTTAGGTATTGGCCGTTACCCTTTTAGGACAATTATCGTCGGTCTTTCTGTTCACTTATCACGACTGTCTCTCGGTCTTTTCTGTTGTGATTATGATTCACTGCACATTCTAGTCTAGAGGATTAATTCATGGACAACGTAATGAGTTGACGTGGCTCAATTGACATTACGAATTATCTCAACTGTCCCGAATCAATGATTGATTGTGATAGAAAATCAACTAAACAAAGATATCCGTGGATCTATACTAGACTAGAATAACACCGAACAAATACGACGGAAATAAGGTACTGGTGAGCTACCTACCTAGTGCCTATGCCTTAGGCCCTTAGGTCCTTGGGCACAACAACTCGCTCTGGATTACACCCCCCGTAGCTCGGTTTTGATGATTGAAAACGATGACAGTAGCTTCTAGCTACACACGTAGAGGGACTGTAATTATTACTGCAGCCTACTGATAATTAACTTTGCGATGGAGTGATAACCCGTCCATAGAGCTTCTGAGTCCAGTCTCCACCATAGCTTCATGTCTCTCCGCCAATCGAACAGCTTCCGATTTCTGCCAACTATACTTATACCGCCGAGTATTGTCATATGCACATCTAAACAGAGCATCCTGGGCTTTTGTGTCATCCAAGATGCACTGCCACTCAACAGAGGACATCTTGTTTCGTGATAGCAGTGCGTTTAGTAACAACAAAGACAACGTGGCCGAGTGGTTAAGGCGATGCCCTGCTATCTCTATGGGACATCATAGGCATTGTACTCGTACGCGTAGGTTCGAATCCTGCCGTTGTCGATAAACCTTTTTGACCTTCTCTTCGTGTCAGGAAGTCCTTTTTTAGAACTGTGGCGAGAAAGTCCTGGCTCTCTGAATCAGGTGTGGCACTTGACATACGTCGGAAACGCTACAGATGAGACAGAAGATACATTTCAAGTCAGTAATTTTTACGTACTTGAGGTGTTTCCAGGAGCGGCATCTTTCAATACTCTGTATTATTCCTGCTGAAAATCTAAGTAGCTTTCTGAATTTGAAGTTGTCGTTGTGTTATATACCTAATAAAGCTGCTTCACTAAACGACGCCAGAGCGTCGTTGTTGTTGATATAGAGTGATAGGAAGAAAGCGAAACCAGAGAAACTTAATCACGGTCTTTGTATTTGTTCCTGATTTGTGTCCTGGACAATCTATAATTGCTCTCTCGATTCTCGATATGTCGACCTTGAACCTAACGCTATAAAGTCTCCATATTTTTAACAACACTAGCCGCAACCCGATCTGAGATCGACTTTAGGAGACAAGACAGGTACTACCCGCCACCCCTGCAAAATAATATCAATAATGTTGTATCCTACCTTCAGGATCTTTGTGATTTTTCAGATCTGGGGGGTATGTAATACTAGATTTAGAGCTGCTTTACCATCCGTAAGACAACGTGGCCGAGTGGTTAAGGCGATGCCCTGCTATCTCTTTGAGACATCATAGGCATTGTATTCGTACGCGTAGGTTCGAATCCTGCCGTTGTCGGATATACTTTTACTCCCAAATGGGATAACTTTGTTTTTTGCCTTGTCTTCTTTCAAAAATGTCCGTGATTTGGCTTCGTTTTGATGATATTAGGCAGGGGCCGTCCAGTCAGTAGCTCCAGCTCACATCGCTGGCTTCAAGGGACGGAATTGATCCCGAAGGACTTATGGATCTACGACACCAACGGAAGAATAATATGATGAAACTTTGGGGCTTGAGCCATCTCTCCTTATTGCCAGTTCTTTCCCAGCTTAAACCCTTTTTCCCCCTAGGCCTAGAGAGACCAATTAACATGATCCACCAACCCTAGAGAGCGGGATAATCCTCTGGTCAAGGTATATCGTAGCAATATGAGATCTCGTCTTGCATCCAGTGATAATGGTTCATAAACCACAGTAATCTAGATCCTTCTCCTTGCCCGACTCTCACTGGGAGAACTCCCTCTAAATCGCTGGCATTGATATCCACTTGAACGGACGGACGGTGTAGACTCCCAAGCAGGAGTTCTTCCGACAGCCTCGAATTGTTTGTAATCTTGATGGGTCTCTGATAAAGGAAGGGCACGGAACAAACAGAACTCAAGCTTTCATCGGAACAATACAGTCTAGATGATTCAAACTTTATGTGGGATGTCATGTCGATCTATGGTACGATAAAATCGACTTTATTACCGCTACTTTGGTTCAACGGCGCAACATGCCACGATCTAATCAGAGATTGATAAAGCAAGTTTCATCTCTAGCCCGGAAATCAATTTCCTAACCGTAGATAAACCTGGTCGGCAGTTAAGACAGTTAAATGGAGACGGAACATTTGTAAGTTTATTGGTCTTTTGACTAATCATACAAAGGGAGAAAAAAACAAACCAAGAATTGTAACTGACCGAGAAGGAATTGTCGCCGAGATGAAAGGGACCATGCTGGAAATCCACCGAGGATGTCACCCATCCCATGAATGATATCTAGATACACTGATACAACACCCCTGGTCATTCTGTGACTGCAAGGGGAAATCTCGGAAGGAGTGATTCGTTCCCTGCTTGGAAAGATTCCAGAAGAAACAAGTACATGGCATGATAGAGTAAGCAGATGGATAATTGTTCAACCAGCTTGAGTACAGCCTCAGTTGCAACGTCAGTCGCGTCGTAGTCAGTAAGCACATGACGAGTAAATAAACTCTAATTATTGGAATCATGTCACTGCCTCCAAAGAAACCAAGTGGGCTTCCCGAGTGGGATAATCTTGTTAGTAAAAGCTAGAGCCAGCAGAGCGACCTACCTCTTGACACCGAAGAAAAGACTCCACCATGAGAAATGGGAGGTGAAACAGGACATTTTTTGCCTCAATCGAAATGATGAAGAGACCCAACACAGACAATTTAGGTGCAACAGTGGGTTGCCTCACCTCAGACTCAGACTTAGACCCTGCTAGATGTGGACAATGGCCGACAACTGAGAACGAGACAAAGCAGTGACGTTATTCTAAGCTTAAACATGGTTAAACTTTTTAGAACACAAGGGGCAGGAGATTGTTTTTTCATGCAACCTAAAACTGAGAAACAAGAAAGAGGCGTCTATCAATCTTGAAGCTAACGTCAACAACGGTCTCACCCGTTCGTTAACCTTCTCTGCTAACCTAGTTTTTAGATTATTGTACTCAGTATAGTAGTAGTAATTATATATGGATCTCAGGTGCTGTACGTGGATCATAGCGCCAAGAGCATTGTTAATATCAGTTCGGCCCCAGCATTGCTACTGTAACTGTACTCCATTAATTCCCCAGTATCGATTGGGGTAGAACGGACGAATTCATAACCGATTGTGTTAATGTGCCAAGATGTGACAGACTAGACCAGACTACAGAGTAACCTTCTCTTCTTGGTTGTGTGTTATGCGAACATGTTTGACATGACGATATTGACTCTTGTTGCCAAGCTATTGGATTCAATGCGTATGAGGAACGTAACCTACTTGCAATTAGTTTATGGTACTAATACTCTACAGTATCTGTCTATGTTTTCTACGAAGGAATATCTCCACTACACCTCAATCCTTTGCACCTGTTACTGAAACAGACCAGATGCATGCAGAGGCAAGATAACATCTCGCACACATGCAATTTAAACAGTGGACCCTATGAATTGCTTTGCCTCGTTTTGAAAGCATGTATACATGCCATTGGCTGTGTCGGGCCCGTGTTTAGACTTTACCAGGGAAGTCTTGACATGTCGCACTAACAAACATCCTCCATCAATCCCATCGCAGCACAGAGAAGCCATGACCAAGGTAACGGTACACGGTCCGATTTTATCGATCCTGGTCTCAATCCAAGAGTATCCCACAGAAACAAGATACTAGATATCCTTGGCCGAGTAGTGCAAAGTTTAAAAGAGCCGCTCCGCCCTTTAGATCAACATCCGGTTGCTACTCTACTCAGCTCTTCAGCGAAGACAAATACTTTCGTTTCTCCCACTTTATACACTCTTTCTTTCTTTTTGCATTTATTACACTCACTCGTTCATCTTCATATTCGCCATGCGTTGCCAAATCCTCGCCTCTGCCCTCATCTCGGGGGCCATGGCTGCCCGACCTTTCCTCGACCAGCCTGATACTGGTCTCGACCTCATTGTCGGAAACCTCACAAAGGGAGAGCTTCCTAGTCTCGATGCCATGATAGGTCTCCCTGACTTCGAGTGGGCTGCCCAGAACTACCTTCCCGTTGAGAACTTCACCTACTACCGTAACGGTGCCGCTGGCGAGTGGTCTTACCGTAACAACCTCGAGTCTTTCCAGCGTTACCGCTTCAAGCCCCGTGTCATGGTTGATGTCACCAACGTCGCCAACACTCTGCCCACTACCATCCTGGGCCACAACTTCTCTGCCCCCTTCTTCATCAGCCCTGCTGCCAAGGCTGGTAACGCTCACCCTGATGCTGAGAAGAACTTGATGAAGGGTGCTGCTGAGGGTGATATCCTCTACATGCCCGCTCTCTACGCCTCTCTTACCATTGAGGAGATTGCCAAGGCCAAGGCTGAGGGTCAGGTCGTCTTCCAGCAGCTCTACCTCAAGACTGACAACGACACTGCCACCAAGCAACTCCTTGAGCGCTCCGAGAAGGCTGGCGCTGCTGCCATTGTCTTCACCGTCGACTCTGCCGCCAACGGTAACCGACACCGTGCTGCCCGCTTCGGTGTTGGTTCTGCCAACACTGACTACACCTACATCACCTGGGACTACTACAAGAAGCTCCAGAAGATGACCAAGCTTCCCGTCATCCTCAAGGGTATCAACTCTGCTGCCGATGCCAAGCTCGCTGTTGAGCACGGTGTCCCCGCTATCATCATCTCCAACCATGGTGGTCGCCAGGTCGATGGAAGCCCCTCTCCTCTCGAGGTCGCTCTTGAGATCCACGAGGAGGACCCTGAGATCTTCAAGAAGATGGAGGTCTACGCCGACGGCGGTGTCCGCTACGGTGCTGACATCCTGAAGCTTCTGTCCCTCGGTGTCAAGGCTGTTGGTCTTGGCCGTCCTTTCATGTACTCCAACATCTACGGTGTTGAGGGTGTCAAGAAGGTCATCGATATCCTCAAGTACGAGGTCTCTGTCGATGCCGGTAACATTGGTGTCGCTGATCTTAAGAAGATTGACACCAGCTACGTCAAGTGGCAGTACAACAACTGGGGTATGTAAATACCGTATAACGCTGGACGTTGAGCATTGATACCTGTATATACACACATCATTTTTCAAGTGTTTATATCTTTATTCGCATAGAGAGCAAAGAACAAAAGGTTCAAAACCTATTGATGACTTAAAATCTGACCGACATCGGACGTGAATGAAATGATAGTGTTGACACCTGACTATTTTGATACTTACGTATCATCAATGCTTCACGGGCGAAAGGAATATAGGTATACAAGGGACATGGATCGTTGACAACTGGCAACCTTACCAAACCCGAATATTGCATAAGTAGATCGACCATCTCATTCGTCGAAAACAATCATGCATCATGTAGGCTCAGCTCTGAAACATGCAAGGCGTTCTCTATTCTGCACCGGGATGGATTCTCCCGTATTGACAAGAACACAAGGATATTGACTACAGTACAGAATATCTCAGCTCATTTGGGTGAACTATAGACATATAGAGCATCAGAGACCTATCGGAGTTTGTCTAAGCAATCTTGTTCTTCCTTGACCGAGTTACATATGGTATTGCAAAGTTGAGTTGAAAAGAGGTATCCCGGCTCGGATCCGGGCCCTCCCGGGCTTAACCGGAGCGGACGTCCGGGGACCAACGGTATCCCCTGTTGCATCAACCACAACAAAAGTAAACATACCCTCAGCTGAGATTATAAGACGTGCATCCTAGTCGCACATCTTCGCAGCTCCAATGTCTTGCAGCTACCAATGTGCCGATGACCAATACTCATGAATCAGGTGGAACAAATGGTCTCTCAGCTGTCGTGTTTTGCAGCTGTTCAACATGGATCATCCATACAGATATATCCTTCATGGGGTGGAATGTCCCTAGTTGCTACTTGGGAGTAATGGTAGCTATACGAAGATGAGGGATAAATATCTAGGGTTCTCCTAACGTCTGTTTAACTGTTTGTTTCTTCGGATTGGATCTCGTCATTCGGTTCCTCTGCTCTTCTTGTCCATCTCGATTATACAAAGTCTTTGTGCATAGATCTTACAATCATCAATCTTACACTTAATCTCTCACAATGCCTGGATCTATCAAGTCCATCAAGCGTAATCCGACAGCCAAGTCGGCTGCTAAACGCATTGGCCGGATGTTCAAGCGTACAAACAGCGAAGACCCTGAAATGACCGCCGCCATAGAGACTGGCTCTCATAAAGTATCTTCCGACGCACCAAGACCTTCAACTTCTTCTCGATTCTCAATAAGCTCGCGTTTCGGATCGAAAGATGACGCTGAAGCAACTCCTCGAGGGTCAAAGGACCAGTCTCGAGTCTTCGCATCGTGGTTTGATCCTGCTACTCCCAAGAACGAGAAGGGTCCTGAAGTGATGGCTCCACCACCTCTGGTTTCTACTTACTCGGAGCCTGTACTTGACCATGGCAAGCCAATTGCGCCTATGATGCCGGCTGGATCGACCAAGCATTTTCAGGCTGAAGCTCTCCCCTCGCCTGTACAACAACGAATTATGAGAGAGTCAAAGACGGCTGACAGTCCGCTTGAGAGAAACATCGAACCTATGAGTGAACTGGAGAAGATCGACCAGAAGGCCCAGAAACAACCCCAGCCAGAGGCCAGACCTTTGCCATCCCCTCCTAGACCAAAGGCAGTAGCACACGAGCCAGAGTCTCCGATCATCCCTGTATTGCCTAAGGAGAACCCCAAGCAGAAGCCGAGTCTCAATACCATGAAACAGTCAATACCCATTCCTCAGCAAGAATATTTTGATCAGCCCGAGCCAGGCCCTGAAGCCAAATCCGACGTCGAACCAGCCAAGCAGAAAAGTGACCTTCACCCTGCTGGGAGATACACACCCAAGCCATCAGTATTAACAGAGCAATTACCAAGCCAAAGCTCTACTCCTTTGACGAAATCTAAAGCGCCTCGCCCCACCGTCGAAGACGAGCCAGAGCCTGCCTCCAAGTCAGTTGAAGCACCAAAAGAGTACCAGAAAACGAAGGTCAGGAGCGAAGCAAAGACTGAACCCAAAGGAGAGCCAAAGAACGTGCCTATAAAGCCGCGACAGAAAGAAATCAAGCCAGAGGCTGAGCCCACTACTAGATCGAAGAGAAATATCCCTCTCCCTATTATCCCTGAAGCCATCCGCAAGCACGCAGAGTTGAGACTCTCTCCCAACCCCTCGCCGACAGTCTCAGCTTCAGCTCCCTCGTCTGTCCCCAAAGCAGCCGCATATACTGTAAAGCACTCGTTTGCTCCTAGCATATCCTTCCAGCCTTCACGGACAGTCTATTTCCCCAGAATAGCACCAGCACCCAGGACGGCTCGTGCCCCTGCTACCGCACGAGCTCCAACTATCGCTTCGATGCCTGAAGTAGTTGTGTCGATGCTTACTCGGGCCGCTCCCAAGACTGCGCCAATCCCAAGTATTGCTTCGACCCCGGAGACTTCGTGGGTCTTGTCGTCTGCTTGAGCATTTCCTCAACACTGTTGTTTTTAAGAAAGTTATTGAGTGTTTTTTTTTGTTTGTTTTTGTGTTATGATATGATGAGTAATTGGAATGCTTTGTTTGTATACTAATGACAAGTCTGGTCCAGAATGAATATTTCTTGTTAGTTATAGACTTTACAGTGTCGAACAATATGATATGATGTCTTGATGATCGCATCCCCGTTGCCAGGTCCAATGAACCAGACACAAGCAAGTATCCTGGAGCAGTCACAACACCAGCTCAACACAGCTGGACTATGACCGTTGGTTGCCAGACCTTAAAGGTCATCCGATACATCTGTAGATCATACAGGCGTATGTTGACATATAGCATTAACTTACACGGCTCAGCTTCAGTGTAAACCTCTTCATATTCAAATCTACAATTGACCTATCGCATCTTAGTACCATCCCCAAAATAAAATCGATCGATTGAACGTATCCTTGAATTCTCACTGGTATGGGTCTATCCCTCCCAAAAGCCCTGACCCAAAAAACGCCAGCTGCAACGAAATCTCAACAAAGAAAATATACATCTAGGCATACTCCAACGAATCACCTCCCCTACGCTCTCCAAACAAGTATGCTGCTTCGAGACAGAAACGACCATGTCCTCGCTCCATTCGCCTTTCGCTGCCGTAGCAGATTAGAACCGCATCAACAATTCCGCTCAAAATACCTTCCATCGCGCCCATAACAGAGTATCCAATGAAACTTGCCATCATTCCAACAACGTAGGCGTAAGCAGAACCTCGAACACCCACTCCGTCTGGCATTTGGAAACGGAGCTGCTTAGCGGTAATCACCCATCCAGCAAAACCGAGACCAGTGGCCATAATGAGTCGGGTTGCTACAAGAAGCAGTTTGGCTAGTCGGTATGGCAAAAGCCCGTTGGGCTGTCCGCGATTACGTAACGCTCGAGGTGTCAATGTTGTCGTCGGTACCGCCGGGGAAACAAGCTCCATCTGATCTAAGCCTCGAGCTGACGTTGCAAGATTCTGCGAGTGGATGGCAGAGTAAGTAATAGTCAACGGGTTCATCAGGGCAACAACAGGTGTAGGGATCCAGAAAGACGCGATGTTTGTCACAGCAGCACCGAGCTTTCTAGGCAGGAAGATCAATGGGGCTCGAATCAGTAGAGATAAAAGAGTCGATTCGCAGAGGCATCCAAAGATCGTCGTCAGGGCGTGGTTAAGAGCAGCCGAAACAATCTCTCGCGACGGTGTGGCAGGGGCGGCATTTCGATGGAAGTACCACTGAGATACAGTGGCAGCCGTGGTAGCACGATGAACAGCGTTGATGACCGAGACTGTCCACATATATAGGAAGATAAAACCAGCTCCTAGCCACCAACTTGATAGTTGAATCACGAAGCGGACGAAATGCTTGGAGAAATAACCACCCATAAAAACCCTGGTGAACATGGCAAGCCATGCCCAAGTCCACAGCACAATCAATGCCAAACATCCAAAACCAACGAACAGCAGCGCTGAATTTTGGGCCAAAATGCGGCTGGAAAATTGGAGGATCTCGATCGCCTGCTGGATAGCACGCCGTCCTTTTACCACAAGCCAAATCCAGAGAACACATGAAGCGGCGGGTACGATAGAAGCCCATCGCATGGCTGAATCCTGGATGCTAGTTCCGTGCGTCCGACCCTTGAAGGAGGACACAAAGGAGAAGATTGAGAAGGAAAACATGATAACGGGCACCGCAACTAAAATGACGCTGACCAGAGGCCGTACAAAGGAGCGGAGAGCTGCTAGCCAGATGAAAGATACAAACACGGCCACTACTGTATCTACCGCAAGCATGTGGAATGACTTTTGTAGTGTCGTGTAGATCGTATCGCCAACAGGGCTCTTTCGCGGCGATGTATGAAGCCATACCAAGAAGAATGTCGACAGCATGCCGGCGAGAGCGATAAGGAAGATCCAGGCAAAGAAAGGGTCATGTCTGAATATTTCGCCTTCGATGTATTGAATAGTTGTTTGCACGTGCTCCTCTTGGGGAGGGGCGTCTCGTCGTATGCTCATATCGGTCTCTGTCGTAGAATCCCGTCTTGCCATAAAAGGCGTCCGTTCCGTATCCGTACCCTTGAATCGCTGGAATGCCGGGGGACTACTATCTCGTGGAGTTTCCCCTCCTAGCAAGGAAGCCGGAGGGTCCTCATCCGGGTCTTCTTGTGATTCGAGTCCAACATCGACCATCTTACCCTTAGCATCTGTTCGATTACTTGTTCGATCTTCGCTCGAACGCGAGTCATCCTCGGCTTCTTCCAATACGGTATCTCTAGCCACGTCAGGGCGGTGAGCGCTTCTAGTGCCGTTCCAACTGCTGCGAATACCGCGGCGCATGCTCATATCTCGATAAGGATCCTCCTGGTTCAAGCTGTCGTCCATAGATCCCCGGCTGTGAGCATCAGACTCGACACTATCGGCAAGTTTGCTCGCTGCTGCTACTCGCCTCGACCTTTGGAGGGCAAACATGTCGGCCCTTTCCCTCTCTTCCTCGTCGTCCTCTTCTCGAAATTCGTCCAGGGTGCTGTGAAATAAAGGTGCATCTTGGGCGGCTGATATCCGCGATGCGAAGGCTAGCTGACCGAATCGAGAGCCAGCCCCGGTTTGTTGATATGGGTTCCCTCGACCTAAGAAAGATCTACTGCCTGGTCCATTGCTTCTTCCCGTATCGCGCTGGTTTCGTGTAGGTCGTGATGACCAGTCTGATTGTCGTGGCGGGTTCTCATTGTTGTTGTCGGCCTGGCCAAAGTTGGATATCCTTGACTGCGACTGGGCCAGGAACCTTGATGCATCTAGAGATCAGGTCAGTATTGTAGAACGCTGCAAATAAATATCACAGGACATACACTCCGAGAACATCTCGCCCTTTCGACTCCTTCCACCTCACGTGCGTGTAAGTCTGTAATTACCAGTCCTTTTTGTTGTTGTGAAATAAGTTTATTGACGTGACGTAAATGCGATTGCAGGCAGCCAACGATGCTCGTGGTGTAAGCTACACCGTATAGATGCCGATTATTTGGTTTGTCGTATCGCGGGATATGGGGCGAGGGGAAGAAAGGAAAGATTTGAGGGGATAAGAAGTCGACGTTAATACGAAAGGTAAAAATAACGTCCGAGTTGCAGATGAATGAATGGCTGGGTTGGATTGGATGTCAAGGTTCGAAGTACCGTACTGTACTGTACGGTCATGAGGCGAGGCGGCAGATGGCAGATGAATGGGGCTTATCAGCCAGCGAATGAGTCGCTGACCGATTGCGTCCCACAGGTGCAGTGCCTAGGCAGATCCGCTGGAGGACCCTTGTTAGTGGAGGCCGCGTCCATCATTCAAGGGACAACCTTAGGTATCTAAGCATTTTGGGCAGGCGGTCAATGACACTGAACTCTCGATACTCCACTAAGACTCAGACGCCACAAGGCAGCCGTACCCCGGGCAGTCAGGCTGTGGGGATGATGAGTTGAATGCGGAAGAGGCACACGACGTGACAAGTACTGACTGCTCTTAGAGGCCGTCCAAGATATCTTCACGTGAGGGAGAAATGCAGTTAATGAAAATGCACAGAATCACTCATAGACCGAGGTAACACCAAGCAATGACCTCCGCTTCAGTTGACGATATTCAAGTGGGAATATCGTGCTCATCGCCACAAGTCTTATAGTAATAGACTGATCCCCTTCAACGAGTGCTGTGATGAATACATTATAACATTATAAAATGTCATGACTATTCTTTTTTGCAAACTCTCTTGACTCGCTCTTAGCTTATCGAGCAGACCACTAGACTTTGCCTGGTCTTGTGACACTTGAAGATCTTTCCAGTACTCACGCGGAAATGTTCCTCATCAACTGTAAACAAAATCACAAATGACTCCCGAAACAAAGACCCAAGATCAAACGACTCATATCCTAAGTAAGATACCCTACAATACAAATACAGAACGAGACAAGAGCCATCAACTGATCAAAGTCCCATTAACGTAGCTTGCACGGGCCTTGTGCCTTATCGCTCCATGCCCTTGCGTCACCGTCGCTAAGAAACCTCCTAACCCCCATTCGGAGACGAGCTTCCAGGCGCGGGTAAACTTCTGCTGATACGACTTGGGTTTGGATAAGTATCTGAGAGATAATCCGACTGTGGTGTTAATCTTGTAGATGTTTGACAGTTGTGTTGTACAAATTGTACATGTGAGTCCAGTTCAATCCAATCCTGCGTATTGAGTGGCCCATAACAGCTCATCGCCCGTCCAGTCCAGAACCTCAAAACCACAAAGTCGACTCGTTCTTTTTGTCTCCCCAACACCGGACTTCTCTTGATCCAACTATTTGGCATAATCTGCACTGCTTATCGTTTGGTTCTTAAAGTCTCTTTATCTCTTGTGAACATTTTATTGCTTGAAATTCGTCTCGAGCTTTTGCTTTGGTCCTTAGGTACCTACCTACCTAGGTACTAACCTATTGCTATTCATCCCTGGTAGTCTAAGCTGGCCCACCTCGAACCACGTCGCAGATCAACCAACCAAGCTTGCATCAACTTTCAAACTCTACCACTTACAAAACCAATTCATCATTGCCAGTCGCACTCCCAAGAAGTCAGCGTCACCAAATCAAAGATTACCTCGCACCCGATCTGTACCTCGGTTTTCACCTCGCACAACCCCAGAGGACAGCTTGCACGTGCTTGACTTGTCTTAGCTCAAGCAAACCAAACGAACCATCGAGTGCTCGCACTCTACCCTCAACACACTTCTTACTCTTACCCAGTCCCCATCGAAACCTCTTCAGCCTCCCCCCATGTCGACCACACCGTGGGATTACATCGCCAAACTCGTCTGCATCGGCGACTCAGGATGTGGCAAGTCTAGTCTCACCATTCGCCTTTGCGAAGGTCGCTTTTCGCCCCATCACGACGTCACAATTGGTGTTGAATTCGGCTCCCGTATCGTCCCTGTCGGTCCGCCTCACTCAAAACCTGGTCTTCCTGCTTCTTCAGAAGGAGAAGATAAAGATGAAGATGCAGTAGATGGCCTCCCTGAACCACCCCGGGAAGCTGCCAACACACCCCAGAAGCATATGAAGCTTAGTCTCTGGGACACAGCAGGTCAAGAAACGTACAAGTCTGTTACTCGGTCATACTTCCGCGGCGCAAGCGGCGCCTTACTCGTCTTCGACTTGTCCCGCAAGCAGACCTTTCAGCACGTGACCGACTGGCTCAACGATCTGCGGCAGATTGCCGAGCCCGATATCGTGGTTATCTTGGTTGGTAACAAGGCCGATTTGACGCAGCAAGAGGATAATAAGCGAGAGGTCACACGCGAGGAGGCAGAGGAATGGGCCAAGCGCAATGGAGTCATGGAATACGTTGAAACGAGCGCCAAGAGCGGCGAGAATGTCGAAAAAGCTTTTATGCGCGTCGCTGAGAGGATATACAACAACATTCAGGCTGGCAAGTATGATCTCAATGATAGAAGATCTGGCGTCAAGGGTGCAGGGGCTGGTGGAAACCGTCAGGTCAAGTTGGCAGGCGACGCCAACAAGTCATCAGGAGGTGGCTGTTGCTAAGAGCACACAATAAGGCAAATTGAAGAGGAGGAAGACACAAATCTACAGAAACACGACGTATCATGATACCCAGTCAGCCAGCAACGTCATGTCAACATCGAATAAGTGTGCGAAAAGCTCAATATGGACTGTACACAATAATGAATACATTGTCGGCCTAGTTCAGGCCACCTTGATTAGAACGCAGAAATGAAACTCATATTGCATTACCGACGCAAAGCCCATTCCGTAACCAGTTGTCTCGTCTCTTCTGACTGTTTCGTCTTTTCTTTTCTCCATTCTTCGCTCTGCCAAACGGCCCATGCGAACTGTCCTTTCCATGAGACCCCAATTCTATATCCCCGCAGAATATTCCCGAAACCCGATTATTACAAAGACATCTACATGGCGATCCATGAGACATTCTGTCTAGATCACACACAATATGCAATCGAGAAAACAGCGATCGTCCAAATCAAAAGAATTGATCGATCCCTTAGTCGGTGACTCGCCAGTTGTCGAACCACTTCATGTACTTGTACTCCTTGTGGGGGCCAGTCATACCCCAGCAGATAGGGATGAAGTAGATGTAAAGGCCGATGATGACGGTGTACAGAACGCCATACACAATAGACTTGATGGTGTTGTTGCGGTTGCGTGTGAACCAATCAACAAGGAAGCCAAAGTTGAGAATGGCGAAGTAGAGAGCAGGGTAGTAGTGGTGTACGTAAGTAACACGAGCCATGATAACAAAGGGAAGGTAGTGCAGGAACCAGCCAGCGAGAGGGTACAAAGCTGCGTAGTGGATGTGGTCGATCTCGCCCTCGGAGAGGTCGTTAACGCCTCGCTGCCATCGAAGGATGTACCAGACGATGACCAGACCGGCAATACCAAGAGACGCGGTGGAGCCCCAGTAGATTAGAGGGTTGCCGAGAAGGAAGTACTTGACGATGTCATCGCCCCAACCGCACATGCGAAGACCAACGTGGAGGAAAGGCCACTGCCACCACTTGGAAGCAAGGTCATCCTGCTTATCGGGATCGGGAACCAGAGCGTTGTTAGATGTCATCATAGCGACGTTCAGGTGGACAAAGTCGTGGAAGAAAGGAGACCTGTACACGCCAGCCTCAGCAGGGGGGACTGTATATAATCAGTATTGCATTATCAAATGGATTCTGACAAAAACTTACGCTTGTCGTTCCAGTGAGCCTCAACGTTCCAGTGGGTGTAGGTGTCGCGGGGGTTGTTCTCCTTGGTACAAGTAACCTCGATCTGCTTGAAACCCCATTGAGGTAGGTTCACGTTGCCGGCTCGGAGGTAGCAGCCAAGAACCTCATGCTTAAGACGAAAGGCAGTGGTGAGAGTGCGAATCTTGCTACGGTCACGAGAAGCAGAGTCGCGGATGACTTCAACCTTCCAGTGGTCCTTCTCGTCACCAACAGTCAGGTTACCGTAACTGGAAACCTCCTTGTGGCCTCGTGAGACAGGGGCAGCAATATCGTGAGAGTGCAGGTTGCGGCCGGTCTGAGCGTGGATGAGTCGGATAACAGAGTTGTCGCCAATGAATCGGAGATCGCCCTCGGGGATGTAGTCCTCCTCTCGACGGTTGGGGTAAAAGAACCAGTCGTTGTTGGTATCCTTGTGGTGGTAGCAAGTAACCTGCTGCTGCTTAGATCCCTCAGGGTAGGTCTGGACGTGAGAGTGAAGAAGACCACCACCGTAACCCATGTTCTTGATTGTGGCGCGAGAACCGATTGCGATCTCCAGGGGGCTGTCCTTTCCGACCTGGGTACCCTTGAGGTTGGCTTGGAAAAGGGAGCTCATCTGGGCGTCACCAGGGCCACTGCGGTCGAGGATGGCGAAATGAAGGGCGAAAGAGAGGAGGTAGATCAGGAAAGGAATGACGATGAGTCCGACGACGCGAGTGACGACATGAGCACCGAGGGTTGTCTAGGACATGTCAGTGATGAAGCCAATTCAATGGACTGTGAGAGCACTTACAACAGGCATCTTGGTGTCGCCGAACTTTCGCCAGAGGTCCTCAACGGTGTAGAGACCGACGAGAGCGGTAACGAACAGACCGACAAGCTTGACACTACAGACACAACCAATGCTGATACCAGTCATGAAAAGCCAGAAGAACCACTCGGGCTCAAAGCTGCTGTGGCGTTGGTTGTGGAACTTGGACCAGCAGAAGACAGTGGCCACAGTACCGCACAGAAGCATAGAGTCGAGAAGGATAAAACGGCTGATGGTGGTGTACGAGTTCTCGCAGAGTACCATGAGAGTTACAAGCCAGACAGCAGGACGACGGAGCTTGAGCTCGCGAGCAGTGAAGTATGCCAGGGGAATGCAGAGGATACCGAAAGCCGCATTGAAGATGCGCATGATGGTGTAGTTGACTTCCTCGGGGTACTTCTCGCCAGACTTGAATTCGAAGGTTCCGTTGTACCCAGCGAGAACTCCGGAGAGACCAACAAGCATCTTGCCGAGGGGAGGGTGCACATCGAAGTAGTATTCATGTTTGATATAGTAGGAACCGAACTTGCCAAAGCTATAGATAAGTTAGGAGCATGTCTTGAGATGCATAGAAATCAATTTGACATACTGAGCTTCATCCCAGGTGACAATGTTGCTGATACCAATCTTGTAAAGTCGAGTGAAGATAGCCAAAAGTGTGAAGATCAGCGGGGCAATGACAACCTCCCATCGAGAGAGAGTTTCGAGGAACGAAGGCTCCTAAATAATGGTCAGCATCGTTCGAGTGCAATTCGTCGGTGGTAAGGTGTGGTACCTTCTTGACAAGCTTCTTGTTGTCCTCGGGCTGAGGAGTCGGGGGCGTTGAGGTAGCCTGTCCAGCGACGGGACGCTGTCTGAGGCCATCGCCCAGATCAGCGCCTGAGGCGACGGCAGCCTTGTCGGCGGCCATTGTTTATTCAATCGTATAATATTTTGGCTTGATGTTGATGTCGCAGGGTTTGTAAAGAGGATGTAAGGTGCAAACCAAAAGGGGTGAGGTTGGCGAAGCTGGTAGGGAAAAAAGATTGGACGAGCTGTTGAGACTCAAGGGAGGAACACCAACTTCAACCAAAGAGCTGTTGCCGATGCGGGGAAAGGAGTGCCTAATTGGCAAGGACCTGTGATTAAGAAAGAAGACCACACAGATCAGAAAAAAGAACAAGATTTAGAGAGAAAAAGAAGACAAAAAATAAAGATCCCGAGCCAAAGGAACAGGCGTTTATGGTGGTTCTAAGAATATTGCTACACGACACGAATCGATGTCCCCTGAAATGCCACATATGCTCTACTGACCGCGCTAAACAGCTGCTCCCGTACGTTCCAGTGGTGGCGCCAACTCCAGTCCAGTCGATAGCACCCCACTTCAGCCTAGCCCAAGCCCAGGCCTTCCAGCTCCCATGTCCGTTTTCGATAGCGGCGTTGCACTGAATGTTTTAGGGGCAATCACCAGCAAGGATCCTCTCAGTAGAGAGTTGCGTCTGCTGTCAGCTCAAAGAGTTCAGCCAGATGTATGCTTGGTGACCACGAAATTTCATCAACAATCAAGGTCGCGTGGCCCAATGGCAAGGCGTCTGACTACGAATCAGAAGATTCTGGGTTCGATCCCCAGCGTGATCATTTTCTTTTTGTTTTTTGTGTGATTTTCAGGAAATATTCTTCTTGTCTCGAATTAATTATTGTTTCAGGTTCGCCAATGTTTCCACTTGGGTGTTCTTCTCGAAGAGCGGCGTGAGCCACCCTCATGTACAGCCAAAAGAACACAACTGAACATGTTGCTGGTGGTCAAGTCTAGGTACCTAGGCAGATACTTTGGCTGATACATATTTGGCAATCACATGTCTTACCTACCTAGGTACTCCAAGTTATCAGCTATGAAAGCAGTTGTGCAAGACACTCTCCGATGACGTTTCTTACCTTATTGTTTGCGTAGGTACCTAGGTAGGTAGGTAGGTACTGAGCTATCCATGGCAGAGACATGCCGATGTCTGAAAGCCATAGAGACCCACGGTTCGGCATATAAACCAGATTGCCGGATTCATGACGCTTCCCAGAGCCTCTAACTGCACGAATACTTTCAGGGTGCCACTTACAACAGCCGTTAAACAATATCATTTAGAATCGAATCGCAAGACCATCAGAGATTCCGAATAATTCTTGATTCGATGATCAACCGTGCGAGCTCAACTCAAAACAAGAAACATGTACGGATAGCTACATCCAAGATCTCGGTCAGGTATAAGACACTGATCGCGACTACGCCGTACTCGTACAGATGGTCCAAGTGACCCAATCTTGACCGCCGATTTGAACAGAGATTGTCATTTTACGTTTCTTTTTCTCTGTTGTCCATTTTGGCACCATCGTCCCCTTTCTCGTGCTTTGTATCGTTCAGTTTCCCCACCAATGTCCCTCTATATCCGAATCCTCGTCTGATTCAGGTCGCGACAACATGCGGTTTGGGTTGTTCCCATCATCGGAGCTGGAGGCTTAGTGGTACTTTTCTGCAACCAAAATATATTGAATGAATTAGTGCAACGCGGCCCGTCATTAATTCTAATCTTATTATCCAACCATTCACAGAATTTCACTTGTATGTATGTCAATTGTGAACCGTCAGTCGCTGAACCGCAGTCACATGCTAAAAGCGGTCCCCTTTTCCTCCAACTTTCGCCTCCCCCTTCTCAGCATCGCATCCATCCAATCCACCATCAGCTGCCGACCTGACCTACTGTACCTACCTATGCTCCGCTGTTCGGGAACCTCCAACTCCACTACATCAATGTCACTGGCGACCGAATCATCTTATGTCATCCACTCAGGTCGTGTTCAAAGCTCGAGCTAGACCAGAGACGCCGTAGAGACTCTGCTTTCCCTAGTCTCTCGTCATTCCGAAGCGTTAGACCCGTGCCATTACTCCTCTTTGACCTGTATATTACGGCAACTTACTCTTCTTTGGCATTACCAGATTACCTATCCCACTGTCCTTCTCACCCTCCATTTCCTCTGTTGGACTGTATCGACTTCGGCGCAAGCATCAATACGTCTACTCTAGTGCGCCCGTACAGTATCGTTATCGGTGCCTTGGATCGCCGCTCAGGCCCTCCCCTCCTCTCGACTTAACCTTTTAAGCTTCCGCTGCTACCTGCCTACCTACTTGATGTCTTCCCTGGTCTCCGACTTTCTCATTAATCCCGTTCTGCGTCAAGCTCGTCGATTTTCCGAAATCTCACGATCTACCTTCATTGGCGATGGAGGCGATTCGACCGAACATGCCGACGCAGTAAGCGATTCTAGTCACGCCGATAGTCCTGTGTCTTCGCCTGTATCTGCACCCGTACCTGAACCGGCACCTGCGCCGATCGTCGACTCTCCCCTCACTCGACCCCTCAGCGTCTCGACCTTGGAAACAAGAGTCGAAGAACCCGAACCATTACCAATCATGTCTCAAGACTCACCTTCCCGCGATCGTATCGGAATAGCTTTGAGCCCGCTCGGCTCCCGTCGAATTCCGGAAGATGATGGCATGCGGGAGCTACGATCTCGTATACATATAATCAATAATAAGGATATACCTCAGTCCGACAAGGCGCGGTTAATCCACGATGCTCTATTGGAAGGTTACAAGTCCTCAAAGACCGTCCCGCTTGTCAATAAGATCCTGGCGAATGGCGACAACTTGGATCAACCGCTTTCACAGTCTCCGTCATCGCCAGCGTCACACCCATTGAAGTTCTGGCAGAACCAAACCGAAGAGACATTCACCTTGAGCGAGGAGGACAAAACCCCGACGTTTGTCCCAGTGAAAACGCCGAAGCGACATGGAAGTGAAACCCCGGTGGAACCTTGTGACTTGCTACCAGAAACGGAACAGCCTCTCGGATGTCAGCACTATGAACGAAACGTCAAGCTCCAATGCTTCACTTGTAAGAAATGGTATACATGCCGTTTCTGTCACGACGCAAACGAAGATCATAACCTCATCCGCACGGAGACCAAGAACATGCTCTGCATGCTCTGTACAACACCACAGAAGGCTTCGGATATGTGCATCAACTGCGGAGAATTATCCGCTTACTATTATTGTGATATATGCCACTTATGGGAAAATCGTCAGAGCAAACCAATTTACCATTGTAACGACTGTGGTATTTGCCGCCGAGGGCTGGGTCTCGGCAAGGACTTTTTCCACTGCAAGGTGAGGAAGCCGCTGTTGCTTCATGACATCGATCGCTAACATGCACTAGACTTGCCGTGCATGCATCTCCACCTCGATTGAGGGCTCTCACAAGTGCATTGAGAGGTCAACAGAATGTGATTGTCCTATTTGCGGCGAGTACCTCTTTACATCTCCACGACCGGTAGTCTTCATGGCTTGTGGTCATAGTATTCATAGGAGATGCTATGAACAGCACATGAAAGTATCGTACAAATGTCCGATTTGCAATAAGAGTCTCACAAATATGGAAAGCCAATTCCGGAATCTGGACGTTGCCATTCAGACCCAGCCGATGCCGCCTGAATTCCGGGATACTACCGCTGTTATATTGTGCAATGATTGTTCTGGAAGAAGCACAGTTCGGTATCACTGGTTGGGTCTGAAATGCTCTATATGTCGGTCGTATAACACAGTGGAACTGAATATTATCGGAGGTGACCGGTCAACAGCACAACCGTCTGTGAATGACGAAGGGCAACCTGTAGTTGAAGCAGGACGAGAACCCTCTGGCTCGATTAGCGGCAACCGAGGAGCAGTGGCTGTAGGGAATAGGCGAAGGCACTCGTCCCATGCCGCTGAAACTCAATTTCGTGCGCCTGACAGAGTCGCAAGATCAGTATCACCTGGCAATTTGGGCTTCGATTCAATCATGTCACATCTGCCACCGGACGAAGAAGACGAGGATGATATTCTAGGGCTATGGCGAAGTCGGAACCGAGGCAACGCGTCGGACCATGATGAAGACTCCGAGTTGGAAGATCTCAGTGATGCGCTATCTGATATTGAGGATGAAGAGGAGGACGAAGACGATGACAATGATATTGTTCTTTTTGGACATCGATGAGTGGTTCTGTATATGACAGCTTGATGCTGTCATACTACTTTATAATCAGACTGGGTTGAATTTCTGCAAGGCGTTTTGGGGGAATGGGTGCATGAACTTGGGTGACGGACCCGACTGGAGACTGCTTTACATGCTTACGATGGGACATAGTATAGGCGGTTTGCATCTTGGGCGCTTAGTATTCTTCTTTGATCTTGGTGTTTCGAAATTGGGACCAACGGATGGCATGATTTTTTTGTATAAGTGAACAAGGATAAATTCAGACCTAAGTCGCGATCCGTACTTATGAGATGAAATGCAGTTTCCCGTGAACGCCTGCCATAACCGTATTTCCATAAACTCCACGTCCAATCATCACTAAATCTGTTTTAGACAGTCCCTTTCTTTTTTTTTTTTCGCATCAGCGTCTTCGGGCAGCAGCGGCAGGTTGTTCCACCCGCTGTCCCTCCTGTCTAAGCTCCTTGATAACTTGCTTTATGTGCAAAGCACTCATCAGCACGGCTTAAACTCTTCTGAACACAGTCATGACATACCGCCAAAGCCTCTGGATTAACTCCGCGCTCGATCATAGAGATGCAGATAGACAGAGTGCGACGATCAAGATGGCAGTTCTGCAGTGGTACAGGTTAGCGGTCTAATCAAAACATGAGCTGTATCTCAGCAGGCTCTCATACAAGAATTGTAGATATCTCATGGAGGATATCCACGGCCTGTTGAGCGGCAGCGTGTTTATCTGGTTCGGGCATGTTGGCGATTGATATAAGTTTGGTTTAATGGAGTGTGAAAGAGAGGGAAGTGAAGGTGGAGATTTACATGGAAGTTACAGCAGACGATCATGGCGGGGGAGACGCGGAACGCGATTTGGCTTGGTTTGGCGTTCACATCATGAAACAACAAGATGCTCCCCCCCCCCCCAAAAAAAAGAAGAAGGTCGCTATAAACCAACCCAGGTAATTTTCTGCGGCTGAAAGCGTCACAGAGGCATACTATTCTTCGAGAACTCTAACAATATTCACTAACTCGTCGAGGCTCTGTTCATCAATTGAGCTAGGTATACAGTATTAGATAGATATCAGAGAAATTCTCCTTGGAGGCTTAAGTCGCCAAAATAAAACAGTCTGATTACTGGTCTGAACCTCTATGAAGTGGCCAAGTTATTTCATCCCCTGTGTTTTCTGATACGCTAACGGCAGACCAACAACTCACAAGCTGAAGGTATGAACAGCATGGCTAAGTGAGTTTGTTATAAACAAAACAGCCAACTTCTTATATAGGTATAATATCGTTTGGATCGCGCATAAGGTCGTAACAGCATAATTCAATCAATCAACCAACTCTTCAAGACTTCATGGCCTCCACAAACAATTCTCTCATCCCCTTGAGCAAAACCACCAATTCTCTCGATTCATTGAGCTTGTCAAGAACCTTCTCAACCTTCTCCCTCTCAAGCTTGGGCCGGCAGTGCTTCACATCGTAGTCGCGCGAGCTCGTGACCAGCTCAAACCAAGCCTCGCGCTCCCAGTCTTTCTCGTCAATGTGTGTATACACAAACTTGAGCCGATCGTCGTGACCAGCCCCCTCTATCTTAAGACATAGATTGGTGATCCAAAAGTCCAGCTCGGGTACGTTGAAGCGTGATTGGGCTTGTTGCTGCTGAGCATACTCGCGCTGAGCGGAAAGTCGGGCTTCGATCTCGGCTTGGGTTTGAGCGATTTCAGCCTTGAGGCTTTCCCGAGTAGAAAGGTGGTTGTCGCGCTGGGAGGCGAGGGAGTTGATAGCGGTCTCCATCTCGCGGGTCTCGGCCTCTTCCTTCTCGATCGTCTGCTGGTGCGTTGAAGTCTTGGCCTGAATAATTTCGATGTCTCGCTTCTTCATCCGTTGATCCTCTGTGCGACGATCAGTAGACATTCCGTGCGCTTCTGGCAACTATGTTATCGTACCTTGGAGCTCAGCAACGTTCATGCGGAACTGGTTGCGCTCATCGAGAACCCGCTTCCGACCTTCTTCAATGAAAGCATCGAACCGGGCGGTGAACTTTGCCATGCGATCGCGTAGGTCATCGAAGCCAAAGTTAATATTGGGCAACTGGTTTGCGACAGAGGGGCCAACAGGTGCCATGCTCTGTCGCATACTTGCGGAAAAAGAGGACTGGAAGTCGGTGGCCATCTGGAGCGGTTTGGGTACTGGAGGATTTATCGAGAGTTTTAGCAAGATGACATTCGGCTAGCAATTTGGTGTCACGAAAAGAGTGTGAGTGGTCTTGGTCGTGAGAATCGGGCATTAATCTAATAATGCATGTGGTGGATGTATTGTATTTACACCATTAGATTGCGTTGCTCGGTCGACATTCAGGTGTGGCGCATGGTGATTGCACCGCCACGTGGGGCCGTCGAAAGCTTCAATCCGTCCCGTTCGTCTTGCATCGCGTAACATGCATAGAACAACTCTTTACAGAAATTTACTTTACTCACCGCTACAGCTTTCATATAAATAGTTTGCTGTCTGCGCTCACGTCACTCTCGTTCTTTCCCCACAAGTGACCTAGGATGCCTTTTTAGTGCTCCAAATACAAACAACTCCCGCTCGAGACTCTCTTGCGCCTGCACCTGCACCAGCCCATCTCGCGATGAAGAAAGGAATATCGACCAAATTTTTATTACAGTGGAAATCGATAGTCGGACCAAATGGTTGAGGTTGAGAAAAGGAAATTCTTCATGGACCAAATACACGGTCACGTAGGGAAACTTAGTTACTTACCAGCAAAAGATGCGACAACCCAAGTTGGCGCTCTGCACACCAGTCGCATAACGTCTGAAGGTGAGTTTCAGGACATTTACTTGCGCGCATCGCAGTATTGACCCAAATTCCTTCAGCGCCGTACTTTAAAGTCATTGGATCTTCCGCAGAGCTCTACCCGCCGTCAAAAAGTCCATCCCCAGAAATCTCTTCAAGTCTTTGGCAGGAACGAAGAATTCAGAAGCGATGGCTTCTTCAAGCTCATCCCGAAGCCTTCATGGGCAACTCTGCTATTTCTGGGCTATTGGAAGAGAATATGGTTCGCTATTCCAAAGTCGAAGGAGAGCTGAGCGACCGACCTCTACTTTCTATCGGCCAAATGACGAATATAGCCGATCATTGGATGGTTTCGGGAACGCCAATGCTCGCGGCTGCTACAGGAGAATCAGGAGAATTGCTAAGACTAGCCCGCATTGATGAATCAAAATGGCAATGGGAAGCTGACAAACACACAACTCTTACGTCCTCTGTAATTGACCCTGATGATCCTGAGGAAGAGGCTATCTGGATTAGCGATGGCTTGCCAATTTCCCAAGTCAAATTCGCAACCAGCTTATCGCGATACGAAGCTGTCCGTTGGCTCATCGTTCAGAAGCAGACTTCGACAACCATCCTCAACCCTGAGTATCACAAAGTCCCAGTAGCGCAGCCCTCTATTGCCGACTTCACCACTCAGCAGCCCCGATTGTCTCGAATTAATCCTAACCCGATCCTCGTCATTCCGCATAATATGACTGGTGGTAACGCCCAAATGGATGTTGCTTTCAACCCGAACGCAAAAGGACAACCACCACAGGTTGCCATCATCGATGAGTGCGGATATTGGTCCGTATGGGACACCTTCGGAGGCAGAGCAAGAACGCGACTATCGTCTGAGAAGCTCGGACATATTTCAGATGGGTTGTTGAACGAGATTCCCTCCACAGCGGAGCACAAAGCTGCAAAGCACGGAATTTTGTTTGTTGGTACTGCCAAGGTGGACAGTTTCTGGGAGGACGAATCGCAGAACGACGAAAATTTTGAAGGGCTAGCAAAGCGTGCAAGTCATTTGTTGATCTGGAATAGGGGAAACTATCAAGTTCTTGATCTTGAATCGCATGTGGCTTTACCTCAGCTGCCAGTCTTCGTTCTTCCAAAGAAACCTGACGCGATTCTTGACATCAGGGTCAGTCCCGCCAACCAGAACCACATCTTTGTCTTGACTATGCGGACTCTTCATTGGATCGATTTGTTTCCAAAGGGAGCAGACGACGATGAACCATCAAAACCCATCATCCTGATTTCTTCTCCCCGGTTACTTGATAGCGAAGCACCGCGCATGACGACTTGCTTGACTTCAGAAAGAGGGCAACAAGCTGTCATGGTGTTTGTCTTCTCTCCGACACGCAAACAAATTCAGACATACTGGTTTGGATTTTCAAAGCAGACCGGTCTTCCTTACTGGCACCGGGGCGTTCTAAGCATCCCTAATGAGAACAATACCTTCAAGGGTACAATTCAGTCATTAGAATTTCACCCCGTCAACCTCGCCCAAGACGGGCAGCCCTCGCCCGGCCTAGGCGGTGATTATTACCGGGCAGGTATTCAATTCTACCAAGGAAGTATTCTCAGTAGGGATCTTGGCGTGCAATATTGTATTTGTGGCTCGGTCAAAGATCGCAGCATGCGATTGAAGCTACCAACTGAACTTGCTACGCGGTCCAAAATAAATCAAGCCCAGCGGTGGAAGAAAAGGCGCAGAAATTTCCTTCGATATATGGACAACGCCTTCGTGCTTCCAGATGGTGTGGCTGATAACGTCCATGAAGTTGTGAAGCGTCCTGATCGATCTACCAAAAACGCCAACAGGCCTGCAGTTTTCGGGCCCATACGCCTTAAACTTGATCTACTATGCCGCTCTCTTCAGAAGTCTCTTGTTGCAGTTTCGCAAAGCATTCATGATATACCTCCCGCCCTACTCTTCGCTATACAGGAGAACATCACGGAGGGCATAAGTGAAGGACGACTTCCCCTCAAGACTTGGAAAGAGATTGGCGACGAAATGGGCTCTATGGAACTGGTCACTGACAATGATGCAGAACAGCCAGATATACTTGACTTGTTCTTAGGTGACGATGGACAAACTGTAGTAACGCAGCTAGGAAGACAAACTTCGGAAGAGTGGATTCGAGAGCTTGTCAGTTTATCACATCTCAACCAAACATACGTGGATCTCTGGCTTGATCCCTTGGATGGAAGATTGCCCGACGGAGAGGAGGAGTTAAGGAGGGGTTGGATAGCAGACTTGGCCAAAGATATGTTTCTAGCAACTGCTGGAGTCATGGTTCAGGACACACCGCTGTTGGGCCCGGCAAGACAGGGAGGAGACGACCGAGACCAGCCCACTCAATCGAGTGCAATGCGAATCCAGTCATCCCAGTCGTCACATAGTAGGATTCCTTCCTCGCCTCTTAGCACGATATCGAATACCACCAGCGACGACGCGACCAGGCGGCTGCAGCTCCTCGCACCTTCGTTGCGACTTGATAAGATGGAGTCAGTCAAACAATCAAGTGTGTTGCCATACTGGCCGACCGAGCGTGGTGTTAGCACAGATGATTACATTTCTAGCGTTGCTATTGCCAGCGATAAGAAGTTTGACGATGCGAGATCGCGATTGCACAGGATAGAAAGCAAGCGCAAAGCACATGCAGAAAAGTACAAGCTACCGCCAGCCCTGCGACAAAGCGGTGTTTCTACCCCCAAGAACAAACAGTCGCAGTCACAAATCCGGACAGGAGGACTCGGCGGACCATCACGGTCATCTCAGATGTTTCCCCAAAGAGAAGACCCTACAGAGTTACCTCCCATGCCTGCTGCACCAACGCCCGCGCAGTTCATGTCAAGTCAACAAGGAGCTCCGAGCTCCTCCCAAAGCCAAGGGATATTTGGGCCTTCTGTTGCCATGAGTCAGCCGGTATCAGGCATCTTTGGGGATAGGAAGAAAAACAAGAAGCCTAAGCGGAAGAGCGGATTCAGATAGTCAAAGCAACCCATCATTGGTTCGAATATGACCTGTACGACCCGACAATACAATGAGCTTAAAATTAATATTAACTAATTAATTAATTTAAAAACAAATTGACTGGATCTTGGTCATTGTGGTTGACTTTGTGCTGTGTAACTTGAAGCTGCTGTTTTGTTCATGATATCCTGGATCCAATGGCTGGCTGTGTTAGGAGGGACCCAGTGCTAAAACGTCATTTTATTCGTTGTTGGGCAGGGACACTTGACTTATAACCAACATCAACTCAACCTCAGCCATAGGCAATACAGCTTTGAGTCTCTCATCTTGGACGAACTCAAACTTGGTAACATCATAAACAACTACACATCATGTCTCACTGCCATAATGAACACTCCGGCCACGGCCATGGCCACGACCACCATGAGCATGACCACTCAGACGACATCACTCCAGCAGTACAATTCTCGCTCTACAGTCAAATCAGCTTTGATCACATCGTGACTATGAACGAAGCCCCTCGCGATGTTGGACAGCAAATCGTCAAGAAAACCTGGCAGGAAAGACTGAGCACTGAACCTGAGCTGGCGAGTGATGTTGATGAGCAGCTCCTCATGACAGTGCCGTAAGTGCAGCCTGCTCACTTCAAACTTCATTTGATACTGACTTATATCAGATTCACTGCACAAATCAAGCTTCACTCTATTCTTATTCGTACATCCAACTCCGCCTCGGCGCCCAAAACTCTGCATCTATTCGTCAACCGTGATGACCTCGACTTTTCCGCTGCTGAGGAGTCAGACCCCGTGCAAACCCTCGAGCTCTCTCAGACAAGCGATCTCCAAGAGATCCCTGTCAAGCGGGCACTATTCGGCAAGGTGCAGCAGCTGGTTCTTTTCTTTGCTGACAACTTTGGAGATGGCGACGAAGATGTGACTCGCATTTCTTACATCGGCTTCAAGGGCGAGTGGACACAGCTCGGAAGAGCGCCTGCCAATATCATCTACGAAGCTGCTGCTAACCCGGGAGATCATAAACTCAAGGGCACGAGTGTGAATCAGATGGGAAGCGGAATTGGAGGCAGAGGACCTGGAGCGTAGAGAGCAAAGATGAAGCACAATACTCAAAGTCATAACACGTCACAGAGAGATTCTCTCTGTTATTAGAAATCTTCAAAATGTTAAGATTCTCTTCTTAAAGAATTATTATCACATATATAAGATTACTGGATCTTGTTTCGAGCTGTCGTTCTCATCCACTGCATTATAGTGCTCAATGGTGCTAGCCGGGAATTCTCCGGGCCTTGCAAAAGATCTCTGGTATCTCAACCTCGCCCAAAATATTTCACCACTATCAACCGATCCAAAGCCATCCGATCGGCCACCGAAATTCGTAACCCACGGCGGCATCAATTACCCTTTCGACCCTCGTCGACCTCGCCGCCAGAAAAAAATGTATCTCCGACTGCCAATTCGATTGGCTCTTCCCCGGCCATGCGCCGTGGCCGCCCGCCCTCTCATCCTCCCACTCACAGCCACCCGTGGTGTTAAGAATGGATGGTCCACGGCCCCTCCTCGCAACAAGCACAAGCGATTCAACCAGCCTTCTTCCGGTCTTCCTGCTCTTACTACTGGTCCCGCTGCTGCTCTTAAGCGAAGAGAAAACACTACACCTCTACGATCTGGCGTCCTCGCTGTGAAGAAGGGCATGACAAGCATGTTTGTTGGAAAGACCCGTGTGCCTTGCACAGTGCTGCAGCTTGATCAGGTTCAGGTCGTCGCCAACAAGACTCGAGAGAAGAACGGATACTGGGCTGTGCAGATTGGTGCGGGCTCTCGTGATGGACGAAACGTCACCAGCCCGCAGCTAGGTTACTACGAGGCCAAGGGCATTGCACCCAAGGCTGATCTCGCTGAATTCAAAGTCAAAAACCAGGATGGCCTTCTGCCCGTTGGTGTTCAAATTCTTCCCGATTGGTTCAAGAAGGGTCAGTACGTCGATGTCAAGGGCCGATCACGAGGTATGGGTTTCGCTGGTGGTATGAAGCGCCACGGCTTCTCCGGCCAGGAAGCTTCCCACGGTAACTCCAAGAACCACCGAACGATCGGTACAACAGGCCCCTCGCAGGGCAGTGGTAGTCGAGTCATGCCAGGCAAGAAGATGCCTGGTCGCATGGGTAACGAGTTCGTGACAGTGCAGAACCTCAAGGTCATGATGGTGGATAACGAATTGGGAATTGTGTTGGTTGGCGGTCCCATTGCTGGTCCTAAGGGTCGTGTCGTCCGTCTCCAGGACGCTAAGAAGCGAAAGGCCCCTCCTCAACCTCATCGTGAGGCTGCTCTCAAGACCCTACATGAGCGAAACCCTGACCACGAGGCGAAGCTCCAGGCGGCACGGGAAAAGCATCTCCAATTGAAGAACGAGAGAGAAGAAGCACAGCTAAGAGACCAATGATTGTACTGAGGGAATGTATGAGACGTTTTGTACTACGCATGACAAAAGGAGAGAGATCATAAGCGGGCTTTTTGTATTATACACACACCATCTACTACTGTACAGATTCGACTACAACCGGAGTACCCAGGGTTATCAAATTTACTTTTACAATAATGCTCTCTTCCCGTAATCTTTTTTCATCTCCACCATGCTTCACTTGTACTCGACTTGCTTTCGGAATCCTCTTGTAGGAGCATCCTCCTCCAGTGGAGGCAAGTCCTCGCCACCACCAATAAGTGCCTTGAAAGGATCGCCGTTATCCAGAAGATCCAGCCTTGTGCCGTCCTCCATGGTGAGACTCCACTCTGTAGTAGAGAAGAAACCCTTGCTCGTAGGTCTGTTGCTGGCGAAGCGCATAACGCCTTCGCCCTTTGTGCCACGCACAGAGAACCAGATATCAATGCGGCCATGCAATTGATTCATCTCTCCATGAATCCAAGGAATCTGGTGTCTGAAGTAGATCTCATCTCCGAGAAGAGTACGGGCTTCGGGGTTGGTCCGTAGGGCATAAAGTGTCGAAGAGACAACCGGTGATGACATCTTTTGGTAGTTGAAGATGGCAACGGACGAAGCGGCCACGATGAGGAGGAAGATGGGGAAGGTGCGGCGCCAGCGGAATGTCACATCAGCAATATCTACCCAAATTAAT
This sequence comes from Fusarium camptoceras, assembly GCA_004367475.1. Classification (NCBI taxonomy): domain Eukaryota; kingdom Fungi; phylum Ascomycota; class Sordariomycetes; order Hypocreales; family Nectriaceae; genus Fusarium; species Fusarium camptoceras. Next base: position 272,632 of record QGED01000004.1, read on the forward strand.
CAGTACAAGTTATTAACTAATTGATCCATCAATTATCCGTACCTGGGAGCTCTCTATCCGCCCTCCTCGACATCATGGGCCCATCGCCAGGCTTAGGCGCGGGAGTTAACCATCTCCTCTGAGCAGGTCTCAATGTGACAGTCCTGGTCTTGAGAGCAGCCGCAAGTCTCCTACGGAAGACTCGAGGCAGCGCTAGTTGTTGCGACATGTTGATTTGGCTGTGGACTGATTTCTGGTGATCAATCAATCGTTATGGTGGTTGATCAGCTGAGGCTCAACTCGAATGAATTGGCATCGGCCGAATTTTGCTGCCGGTCGCCGACCAACGTTCTCAAGAGAGAAGGTGGGGCAAGGTCGTCTATCGTCTTGTGGCGTCATAAGACTGAGCCTCACTTTGAACCCGTGGACTTTGTGTCCTTGTGACGACGACTTCTTACATCACAACCTGTGTCTTGTTAGCAGCATCTCAATTTCTCTTTTATCAACTGAATATTATATGGTTTTGTGAGGCGCCTCAGAGTCTCAGCCACCGCCATGCCGAATTATCAGGGTACAACCGCCCGTTTGAGGCGTACATTTCACTACCCTGAGGAGGACTCAACCGACTCGCAGCCAGAGGCTCTGGATGAAGAAGGTATGCCGCTGAGCCTTCATAGAACTGAAGAGAACCTAAAATAATCTCCAGAACAAGAAGACTACATCAACCAGCTGGCTGCTGAGAATGCTGCCCGTGATGTCCAGTTCCGTCGTCTCCTCCTGGCCATTCCCCTTCTCGCAACTATTCCCTACCTCCCAGCCCTCATAAGACCTCCTACAGCACTTCTTGCTCTCCTCAGCTTAACATCTCTATGTTCAACGGCATACTTACTACATCATCAACCGCCCGCATCCTCAGGCATACCTTTCCTCGATAACTGGGCACGGCCCAAGACGCCACGGCCCACACGCCCACCGTCACTGTCGACAAGGGACTCTTCAGGTGTATTTGACGATGACAATGGGGATGAGACAGACGATGTGCATTACGCGCCTCGTGGGCGACCACGACAGCGTAGAAGTTCCTTCAGCTACATCGAAACGCGGTCGCCCCTCGAAACTTACCTACCTTTTCTGAATCTAGGTCTGGGAGTTGTTTTGATTTTGATGGCTTGGGCAATTGGCAGAACAAGAAGTGAAGCTGTCTGGCCTGGAATGGGGTACTTGCCGTTGGTAGTTTATGCGATTATTCTGGTTTCGAAGATGGTTATGGGCAGTGTCGACCCCGAGAAGGAGTTGTCGTCGCTCAGATATGACTACAAGGGCGCTTAACGCTGTTGTATTAATTATACTCGCTGGAAAACGCAAATACATAGCTACCAGGGTAGGTCTATTTAATCAATGCAATCCTGGACTTTGTTTCCTCTTTTCTATTCAAACCGGGCCATTGCAGTCATTACGCGGGCATGTCTCATTATAAACCCATCTACATGTCGATTGAATCATTGAAACGCAGAATGCCATGGCTCTTCAAAACTCCATCGACCCCCTTAGGTGGCCGTGGAAAAGGGTCTGTCATAGGGCTCGCGTTAGGTGAGTCGGACGACTTGTCTGTCACCAATGCCAGTCCATGAGACTTGATAGCATCCACAAGGGCCGGTACCATATCCTGCCGTTGGTCAGTATCGGCTCAAATATCGAGCAAGGATTTAGCGATCTTCTACATACCAATAGTGGGGAATAGCATATCAATCCCATGAAGTTATTGCTCTGGGCAATTCTCACGACCTCCTTGATAGAAGCGCTTCGTCTTCCACTGCTCAAGGCTGCATCGTTGACTCCTGAGGTCTCCTCCCGTCCGAGATCGTTGCTTAGAAAGACAGGGAAGTTAGGCTGTTTCCAGTTCAACGCGGTACACAGCCGAGAGCTATAGCTGCTGAAAACAATCGATCGCACAACGTCAGGAGACTGCGCACGTTGTGTACGAGCGTGCTCAAATACAATGTTGAGGATAGAATCGACGAAGACGTTGACGTCCAATGCAGGGCCCAGAGAGAAAGCCTTTTCTTCTTCCGGTGTAGGATACAAAACCTGGAGGTTGACATGCATACCAGGGTTGAGAAGTGCGAGTGCTTCTTGCAGGGTCACACCAGCGGTGGCAAGAATATGGTAGACCTCAGCGATGCTCTCACTTGATTTGCTTATCAAACTGGGAAGGTCTGCTCGACTGTTGCTTCTGATAGTCATAGACCCAAATTGCTCCAGTGTCAGTCGACAAACAGGAATATCTAGGCCAGCACATGTTATTGTCCATCTAGGCCAGAGCACAGGAACTCCGTCACTCGTGTATTGAACAAAGAGTCGTACATAGTCTCCAGAAAGGCTTGAGCCGGTGACGATGGCGCTTGTCGGTTGGTTAAATTGACTTGTTGCTTTCCAGTAAGTCTCAAAGTCGGTGATCTCCAGGGGTTTGCCCTGGAATGGCTTGATAACCTGGACAGTAAAGCTGATTTGCCCAATGGCGCGAAGGCGAGGATCAAAAAGAGGGAGGCAGCACACCGAGGTGCCTTGAAGTCCTTTGAAAATGCTTGACAAAGCAACTGTCTTTGCAATCACCTTCGCACCATAGGTGGGGAATACATCGATGTCCAAACTGAAAGTATCCAAGTTGTCGACCTGGAAGGAAACGATGCGTGTATCTTCTTGGAAAGGTAAGATGATGTTCTTGGGTATGAGATCCGAAACTTTGGAAGAAATGGTAAGGCGGGCGGCAGGGTACTTGCCGTCCTGGAAGAAAACAAGAGGTTGCTCGTCCACATCTCCAAACGAGATTTGAACGACCGTCTTGGTATCGAGGAAATTGTGTCCATATCTGCGTAATGGTATGATTGGAGGAGGAAGCTCGAGCTCGGGGATCGCATCGGGGTCAAGCGACATGGGCAATGGCGCAGTGCTTGAATCCATAGGGCCCAGGGCAGGCTGCACCATAAAGGGGCTGGCTCGAGGTCGTGTGTTAAAGGGGGTCAGCAGCTTCATACATGCAAGATGCCCCTCCCAAGCCGCATAGTACATCGCAGGAAGATCCTTTTCATCCACAATGCTAGCGTCGACCCCGACCTTGAGTAGTGCCTGAAGGCAGTCGACGTTGCCTTCGCTTGCGGAATGAACTAGAGGTGTCCATCCATATAGCTTGTCGATTTGGTCTAGGTCAGCGCCAAACTGTTTTAGTAGAAGTAACAGCTCTGATGTTTGACCTGCCCTTGCTACAAGATGCTGAGGGTATAGTCCTTCAGCATCGGGCAAAATGTTGGCCCCATGCTTCAGGAGCATTTCAACAACAGCAACTGAGCCATGTTCGCATGCAAGGTTTAGAGGCACATGGTCCGCTTCAGAAACCGGATCGATACGTGCGGATCTAGCGAGGAGAAGTTCGATACAATCGAGATGGCCGTGGATGATGGAATGAATTAAGGGGGTGAAGTTATCGTGGTCCGTAAGGTCTATCGTCTTTTGATTTGCTAAACTGCTGTTAGTAAAGTAAGCCAATGAGTGGTTACTCTGCTCCAACTTGCCGTCAAGAAGAAACTTCAACATTTCCAATCGTCCGTGCAGACTAGCATAGTGCAGAGGAACCCGACCGTAGACATCTGTCCTGTCCACGACAACGTTGACCGACAAGCCCCATTCCAAGACATATTGCTTTCCATAGATGGCGGCTTGGTGCAGACAATTTCTTTCATTGATGTCGTCGTATGAGTGGAGATCAACAAGGCCTGTGTCAAGTAAAACTCGCAGAGACTCTTGCGGGGCTTCGGAAATAGCTGCCAAGAAGGTGCGTGTGACCCTTTCCATCAAAGAGCTATCACCATCCCCAGCATCGTTGGCAGAGCGCATCCGCAAAAGAAGGTCTTTCAACGATTCGAGGTTTCCCGTGATGACAGTGTCGAGCAGCAAGGTATCCGCATCCCCCTCGTCGGTACCAACGAAGTGCTGCGATGTTACAACGTGCCCAGATTGGAAGTTGACCTGAATACCATCTGACCAAGCACCAAGTTCTTGCAGGCTCGTAGTGGCTTGGTCAGACAATTCGCTGATGACTGTTGCATTGAAGAAAGGTTGGACCTCGACAGCCCTTGAAAGGTAAAGTTCCTTCGTCTTGGATTTGGAAGTCTTATCCCACTTCTTCAGGATCTTGGAAAACGCAGTGCCATTGATCTCAACAAACTGTTGGAGTTTGTTCAAGTCTGTGGCAAACTGTTGGAAGCCTTCCTCGAGGGTGGTGAACTTGGCAGAGCGCCGAGAGATGCCCTGACGAGACTGTAGTACCTTCTTCTTGTCTAGGAGTGTCTTGAGACGAATCTTGAGCTACTGGGTGTCAGATAGTGGTATCTATGACGGCAGGGCTTTGAATCGGACGTGTGACGAACCTCGGCCTCTTTCTGCAGGTAGAAGGCATTGACCTTATCAAGTTCCCGTTCCTGTTCGTTGTTTAGCAACCATACCGGGATGTTCATGGCGGAAGCGTAACACCAAGGCTACTTACCAGTTGGAAGAAAAAGGTCGCCTTGTTGGCTTGAAGAGCGGCCTGGGAGTCTACGGGGGTGGCTGAGCGGAGAACATCATTTTGTGATGTTAGGGTAGGGGTCGCGGACAGCTTCTTGATGAGCTACACAGCAGTGTGTCAGTGAAGTTCAACCAAGTATTGGCCAGGTCAGAAGTTGGCAGCGATCGAGGGAACGTGCTTGAGAACAGCAGGACGAATGGACAATCAAGGAATTGCTTCTCATCAGCCACTGTTACACATAGCGTGATACTTCTTGCCGCGACAGATCCAGCATTCGTAACTCAAGCAGGGCAGAGAGTCGGGGAAGTTGGGCCCAGAACGGCAGGCGGGCATGGTAAGGGTAAGGGCAGGCATGGAGACAGAGAAACAATTTTGACAGCCCAAGCTGAACAATGTAATGCAGACCGAACGCCTGGGAAACGGAAAAGTGATGCAGTGGACCGGGCGCTATGGGGAGATGATAGCGGAGACGGTAGATGGAGGACGGGGCTCTCGGTGGCGGGAAAGGAAAGGTCGCTGGGGGCGGGAATGACATGGGCATACCTTTTTCAGGGCCTTGTAGTTGACAAAGCTGGCAGCATATTCGGGTACCTCGAGTTGGCGTTTCTGGATCTGCTTGCCAAACTTCCTAGAAGAGAAGGTGAGTAAGTTGTGGTCTCAGAGTGCCTGCCATGACCTCAGAGTAGCCGTTGTTCTGCGACGAGTTTCCAGCTAAGAGTGGACTCTCGAGTTGCTAGACCACCGCACAGTTGGGGAAGTCTTGACATAGGACAAGTAAGGGACGTGTATAACTTACATCTTGCGGCGTGGGCGCCCTCGGGGGCTCTTAGCGACTTATAGAACAGCAGACAAGGAGTGAGTAAGTAGGAAAGATGGTTACTGCCAGTTCCCTGTTCGAATGTGAGATGAGCGAGTATGTGTGGCTGAAAATATGCGAGTCTCAGTGTCAGTTACAGCGCTTGTGTAGTATCTTTGTGTCTTTTGTGCGTGTGTGTAACAGTGTCGAGGGAGAGGATAGGTAGGTAGCGTTATAGAATCCAACAGCGGAGACATGACCCAGGGAAGGAAGCAAAGCAAAGCAAGGAATGGGTCTCAAGGCAGCTCCATAAGATTAAACACGGAGGCCAAGTCAGAACAAGATCAGCTCAGTCCAAGACGAAGAGCCAGGTTTGATCGAGGCCAGGTGGAGTTATGGTCAAGTGTGCGTTGAGACCCTGTGGATGCGTGCATCCTCTGCTTCACAGCAACCACTACCACTTGCTTCCAAGTAATTCCACTTCTCTTTTCCTCTCTGGAACAAGCTTGTGATGTAAAGGGTGACACGATAAACGCCCGGTTTCTCAGGGTCTTGCTGCTTAACCTGTCACCCGACAGCACGGTTCCCTTGGAAAGACAACCTGCAAGATCGACTCCTTGGGGGCACGTGGGGGGTATTGTATCCAACGTCAATGCTCTAGGCTCAAGGGCGTGAAGTCTCAACGGCCGGCGACAAGAGAAAACTCTCCAATAGTATGTTCTTGACTTGACGTATGGCATCCAAATGCAGGCAGTTATAGTTATGTATGCTCAGGTAAGGGTCCAGTGTAGATTTATGAGGGCGAGGGAGGAATTGGATGGATTCGATTGGGTATTAAGAAGTATCACTCACCAAAAAAGCTGAGGCTCTTGCTATTCAACACTCTCAGACAGTCAAAGTGCTATAAAGCACAGACCGATAATATAAGACCAAATACTAGACAATCCCCTCTTTGACCAAGATTCGCCGTCCAAGTAAGGAGTCCGGGCCTGTAAAGGCCGTCGTCGAGTTTCAAGGTGGGATTGGCCGAGTCCGAGTCTGAGCCTGAGTAAACTGAACTGAGATGAGATGAGGTTGCTCAGATTGTGTTGAGCTGATTTGACGTGACGTGGATCTGGCGGCGCTGTCGAAAACGGTAACAGTGTTTTTCAGCAGCAACGATCCCTTCTCAGTCAGCACAGAACTTTGCAGCAATTATAGCTGGTAGATAGGCAGGTGATCTTCTTAAGAATACAAAACAAAGCCAAGGTCGGGGAATTTTTAATTATGACAAAAGGGTCGTGACAGGAGCCAAAAACTCGACGTGCCCCTCTGTCTACTAGGTGCCTAGGTACTTACCTAGGGACCTTAGGTAGCAGGTAACGTTAGGTAGGTACCTAGGTAGGCACAGTGGACGTCCACTTTGACGCTCACAAACTCAGTCCAGTGGCTCGCTCTTTCCATCTAACGAGACGGTCAACTGCAAATGGCAGTCAGAAAGAAGCGGGGACAGCCAATGATAATTCAGTCTCAAGATGACTACACTTGGACTATCCCAACTCACGTATAAAATCTAAGCGGTAAATGACCTGATACTATGGATTGTCCCCCCCCTTTTTTTTTTACCTCCTCTTTTTCCTCTTTCTTTGGAGAATCGACTTGATCATGGCCTCTCACTGTGACCTTCATGGTCCCACGATGTTGCGAGCTAAGCGGGGCGTTTGAGAGGTTCGAGCTGGCGTCTTCCCATCCAGCTAGTTCCCTAACAGAACCTCCCACCATAACGCTACTCGAAAGATATACTTTTAGCAAGCATAAGATAGCCGAACGTGTATCCGCTAATCTCGACCCGGTGGTTGTACGATCCACGCATCCAATAGCTGTCCCGTATTCAACCCCGTGCTCGAGCGACAGGTCCGGCTTACAACTCCGGGGGATGCGATACTACTGTATCTCCATTTAGCTATCGACTGTGGATGCATCGCAACGGAGCCTCTTTGGTGTTTCTCCGCGCGGCGTCGCCCAACTTATCGTCAAATCCAATTACTTGATATGTTTCCAGTGATAAACCCGAGAGGAAACGTCATGAACAAGGGGGGCTTAGGGAGGATCTCGGCGCATCCCGTGAAATAAACCCTGCGGTTGTCTAATTACATCATTGTTTCCTGTTCAGTTCCATTGGGATCACTTACACGACTCAAGGTGTATCTTTGATCTCTTCACTCTTGAGTAATGACATCTTTCAGACTTGGTTCGTGCCAGATCATCAACATCAATACCGGCTGATCGGGTGGAATCACCTTTTCGAGCGTCACCAAAGACCTAGGCCTTGTTTCACTACGGGCCAGGCAGCTTCATTTGATCAATATCGTGGGGTTTGTCACAACTCGTAGGACGAAAATCACGAACGCAAGAACAGGGTATCATGCTCAAAATACCAAAAGAAAGGCTAATACTATGCTACCTACAGAACTGTCAACTGCGGTACGCCCAGAACCAGACAACCCACGTTGGCCATCCGGCAAGGCAGTGCCAAACTTTCCAACTTGGTTGCCCTTAACTCTCGGTTATGCCTGAACGCCCTGTCCCTCTAAGGGATCAAATAATGACCGTATGGGTATTCCACGCCATCTATCTAGTTCTTCTTTGCTTCAGTCTCTTTTGACGCGCTTAAACTATCAGCCATGGCTTCAGCGGTAGCCTTCTTGAGGCGCTCACTGTCGTCAGTCTTATCATCCTTGGGCTTCTGATGCGTCTCCCTCTCATCTTCACTGTCTCCCAAGCTAAATGGGTCATTCTCTACAATAGGGCTAGGTTCAACGGCTGACATAGGCTGCCACTTGCTTCCTCTTGTGCCACTAGCAGGGGTCGCGTCCTTAGGGGGTACTCGTGGTGATGAGTCGTACATGTTGATCTCTTCCGTCTCCTCTTTGAAGCCAACTCGTCGGCCATTGCTGGGCTTGGGCGAAGTTGATGGAGGCGGGGGCTTGTACATGCCAGTGTTGGCCATCGGACGGTTCATCGGAGCTGAAATTGTCAACACTTGCCTTGGCATATGATGCTCGTGATACTTACTTCCATCAGACGAGAACTTCATTCCAGCGAAGTCATCGCTAAGCACTTGGGGGTCCGCATCATAGCGGTCATAGTCACCGCTACGGCGGCTAGATTCTCCAGGACGGCGGAAGGGTTGTCCTTGTCGTTGGTTCTGCTCTTCGCTCTCATCGAAATTCTCCTCGATCTTCTTCTTCAAATTCGTAATCCATCCATTGACCTTCTCCTGTGTTTCAAAGAACCCCTTTCGAAGGTTCTCGCGGATGACAGGGAGATCGTCGTCGATGAAGCTGTGTTCACGATCGTCACCCCATTCTGGGCCTTGCTGACCTTGCCTTTGTCGGCTATCGTTGCCTCCACGGTTGGCAGTTCGGTTCTCGTAAGCACCAACATTATCGTAGTGTTCCGCGAGCTGGCGCGCATATAGCTCATCCGCCTCCAGTTGCGACATCTGAGATCGGTTCTGGGGCCTAGGGGGTTGAGGAGGTGGAACATCGGCGGGTTCGTTTTGAGCAGCATCGGGGTCGGTCATCTCTGTGCGTATGTTAGTCTGCCGTGGCTTCATATAGTATTTTCGTGTAACAAACCCAATAAAGCGTTAAATGCAGGCTCAACGCGACCACCGCTAGCCCTCAACACAGCCTTGATAACGCTCATCTCTACGCTGGGGAAAGCTTCCTTGAGAATAGTCTCATTCTGTTGGGTCTCAGAGACAGGTCGGGGAGGTTGAGGGGGTGCCGTCTCGCTCGTCGGGGTCTGCGACTGTGCCTGAGCAGGAGCAGGAGCAGGAGCCTGGGTCTGCGAGGTGTTTGTCGCAGAAGTAGCAGCAGCAGCGGTTGTCGTTGTGGTATTGCCATCATCACCTCCTAAGATACCTGATTCCTGGACATCATCGTCGTCAAGATCAAGGGGTCGGACCGTAGTGGGCGACTCAGGACCACTGTCGGTGCTGGTGTTGTTCTTCATGGAAAGGGGATATTAGCACTCACGATCTAGTCGCAGCTATACTAAGCAGTTCGCGATAGGAGTACTGTACCGTTTGTCCGGGGGCTGACATCGCGATCACACTTCTCTTTGATACGGTTTGTGTTCAGTCTGAGAATCTCACGATTGTATAGACGAAATTTGGTTGAGGTTTGTTAAGATATGGGCAATGTTAAGGGAAATTGGGGATTTCGCTTCAGCCTGGCCTTGCTCGTGATACTAATGTTGAGTGAGGCGCGAGGGGTCAATTAGCCTGGACGAAGCTGATGACGTTGACCCACTCGCCACAATGCACCCTTATGCAACACATCTCTTTGATTGGATGCCACAGCTTGCAACGAAACTCGTCTCGGGTCTAGGGTAAGTTTAATGCAATATCTCCCCAGACGGTTATAAAGAAAGTTACAAAACAAACTTCGGTGAGGAGAGCGAGAAGCCATCGACGCTGCTTGGATATCTCTAATTTTCTTTTTCCCCAGGTTTTGCGACCTGAACAATCTAATTGCGTCAAGATGGCAGATTTAGACTTAGACGCTGCTTTCATTCCCGCTCTTCACAAGCCAGCAGCTTTGCTACCAATCGCGAAACATCGCGATAGCCTTTTATATGTCATCGAGAAACACCCAGTCACCATTATCATCGGTCAAACAGGTTCAGGGAAAACGACACAAATCCCGCAATTCTTGGATCAAGCAGGATGGTGCTCAGATGGAAAAATCATCGGTGTCACTCAGGTCAGTACCTGAAGTGGCGTTCACATTCATACAGTTACTGACATCAACTAGCCCCGTCGTGTCGCGGCGACAACAGTCGCTGTGCGTGTTGCTGAAGAGGTTGGCTGCGAGCTAGGCAAAGAGGTTGGGTACTCAATACGATTTGAAGATGTAACTTCGGCCTCAACAAAGATAAAATTTCTCACAGATGGCCTCCTCATCAGAGAGGCTCTCGTTGACCCATTGTTGACACGTTACTCCGTTATAATGGTGGATGAGGCACATGAGAGGTCTATCAGTACCGACGTCTTACTAGGACTTCTCAAAAAGATTCACCGGAAGCGACCTGAGTTGCGTATCATCATCAGCAGTGCCACCTTACAGGCAAAAGAGTTCCTGGACTTTTTCACTAGGAGTACTGATGATCAAACCGACACTAAAAACGTCGGTAATGGCAAGCAAGATGAGATTGGGGCCATTGTGAGTCTCGAAGGCAGGACATACCCCATAGATATGCTATATCTGGAGTCGCCAGCAGAGAACTACGTTAAAAAGGCGATCGATGTCGTTTTCGACATACATACCCAAGAGGACGAAGGAGATATCCTGGTCTTTCTTACTGGTCGAGAGGAGATTGACAATGCAATACAAGCAGTCAGTGAGCGGATGATGGACCTTGGTTCCAAACATGGCATGTTGATGCCATTGCCATTGTATGCTGGCTTGTCAACAGAACAACAGATGTACGTGTTTGACAAGCCGCCCGAGGGTACGCGGAAGGTTGTGTTCTCAACAAACATCGCAGAAGCATCGGTGACAATCGATGGGATCGTCTTTGTAGTTGACTGCGGCTTTGTGAAGCTGAGGGCATATGATCCAAAAATAGGCATAGAGTCACTTACTACCACACCGGTTTCCAAGGCAGCTGCATCCCAACGGGCCGGACGAGCTGGCCGAACAAAACCTGGAAAGTGCTTCCGACTGTACACAGAACAGAGCTATCGATCACTGCAAGATGCGAATATTCCCGAGCTACAACGGTCGAACCTAGCACCGGTCGTTCTGCAACTCAAGGCTTTGGGAATAGATAACATTGTGCGGTTCGACTTTCTTTCCCCACCGCCGTCTGAACTTATGGCCAAGGCCCTTGAGTTGCTATATGCCCTGGGAGCTTTGGACGAATATGCCAAACTCACTCGACCTATGGGTTCCAGGATGGCTGAGTTGGCAGTTGAGCCGATGATGGCCAAAACACTACTGGCAGCACCATCATTTGGATGTCTCAGCGAAATGCTGACTATTGCTGCCATGACAAGTCTTGGAGGCAGTGTGTGGTTTTCTCACGAGGGCGAGAGAAAGAAAATGGAAACATCACGCAGAAAATTTGCCGTAGACGAGGGCGACCATCTCACGCTTCTGAACGCCTACCAAGCTTTTGTCTCCAAGGGTCGAAAAGAAGCAAAGTTCTGTCATGAAAACAACCTTAACTTCAAGTCGATGAGTCGAGCAGTCAGCATTCGAGCACAACTCAAGCGGTACCTTGAACGATTCAGTATCAATGTAGATGAAACTCTCGCCGGCCAAGCATCGTCGGAAGATAACGCCAAAAAAGCAGAACAGATCCGCCGTTGTCTTACATCGGGTTATTTTGCCCATGCGGCAAGGATGCAGCCAGACGGGACGTTTCGCAACGTGGAGGGTAATATGACTCTTCACGCGCATCCGACTTCACTGATGTTTAACCGCAAGGCGGATTGGGTGATATTTCACGAAGCGATGGAAACTGGTAGCAAGATATTCATTAGGGATGTCACCAAGATTGAGAAGACCTGGCTCCTGGAGTATGCACCAGAATTCTACCAGATCACGACCGATCGGCGGGGATGAGAAGAGAGGAACACAAAAGGAGATGGGGCTATTGACATATGAAACTGCCAGACAGGCCAGAGCTAGGTTGGCAGATGAATGGCGGTTTCAAAGCTTCGGCATCAAGGATAGCAACGTTAGTTACGGTGTGAGGCATTTCACCACTTCCCCACAGGCCACATAAAAGATCAATTGATTGATTTGAAGAGAGATAGGATGCCGGGGCCGATTATTGGCTCTCTCAAGGGACTGCCTTGATCTCGTCATGAGATATTTCTAAGGATATCCATGGTAGTTGTTGTAGGTCCTAACTGTTGGTCATCCTGTCAGATAATTAATTCATCACTGACCGCCATTAGACAAAACTCAATATCAACGTTCACGTAATAGCAATTGAACGGAAGAATCTCGCCAAAGAAGCAAAACAAGCTTCAAAACAACCTTATGGGTTTAAGAGCGATCAAAGCAAGGTCGCAATGGTGATGGCTTCGTCTCAAAAACACCAGGGAGTTTGTTATATCTGAGACCAAAATAAGCATCCGGGTTCCCCGGCGGATCTGTAAAATATGCCGCGACTGCGGCTCGAAACCTAGGCCATCAGTTCAAATTACAGTCTCCATATTGTCGTCTCTTATGATCGCTAGTTTCTGTAATTTGGGCTCCGATCAGGATTTTCTCGGTCTGTCAGCATGTGCGTACGTAGGCAAGCGATATAACTACAGTACTAGTAGTAAGCAGAAGAACTAAACAAAAAAACACACGGAAGCGAGCTGCACAAAACCGCATTGCATTAAACAACGCATTGTGGGCAATCTCTGAGATTATGACCCACGGTAAGCCAAGAATCTAATGCAAGAACATGCTGTCGGAACGATTCAGCCTTTGAATAACTAGCGATTTGCAGCTTGATATGAGAGTGTTGATGATCTCTAAGCAGCCACCAGAGGCTAAGATTGGTTGGTCGGCAAGGGGGAGGCCGACAGTGTGATTGCTATAGGCATTGACTGTGTTTTCGAGAAATATTTGTCGCTTTCGGATGGAGTGTCTCATCCAGTCTCACCCCGTTCTCTGATCTGTAGGACATCTCCGGTCATTTGTAGCGGATACTGTATTGAAAGTCTCAGTTGCACTGTCGAGTTCGTCCAAAAGACCTTTGGGCCCAATAGGCCATACCCTCAATAGAGCTGCATGTTCCTGCAGCAGCCACCTCAGGACTTGACTTGCTTGACTAGTAAGCGCCCCTGACGCCACTGTGCTGCGGACAGGCGGGGATAAAGGCTTCTCCCCCTTTATTTACTTTCCTTTTCAGGGCTTGGTGCTGCCCAAGCAGACCAGTTCCATGGCATCCGTTGGCTCCAAGCCTGTTCCTGGATCGCCTGTTCCACATGATTACCGGGGTTAGTCTCAATCAACTCGTGCCTTGCATGAAGCGCTCATAACTTAATGCATTCTTGTGATCTAACTGGTCAGGGGCCGATTGTGCATCTTGGCTTGTCGATTGTGCGAGATTGTGCCTGGTTGTGCATCCAAAAGTGGCATCTGAATGCTTCTTTTTGGCATCTATGGCTGATGTGACTGGTGGTTTTGTGCGGGCGCTAACGGGGTGGCGAGGCAAGAGAGTCTTTTTTGGAAATTAAACGGTTCTTTTCTTTTCTTATCTTGGATCGTGTGTTGGTGTTGATAGACCGAATGACGGAAAGGCTTGCGAGAGTGGTTGGAGCGTAGAGGTATTTGTACTATCGTATTTGATGACTGTGATGCTTTTCGAGAATGCGGTCAACAGCTGGCCTGAGCATGGTAACACGATCAAGCTTCCATCAATCGTTGTGCAACTGAATAAGACTTCCACGATTTAAGCCTTGACCGGCCCTTGTTGCAAACTCTCCATGGATCCGTAGGATGAGAAAGCTGTTGAAAGGGTCCACCTTAATCTCTCTTGGAGGAGACCTTGGAAGGGAGTTGGAAAATAACAGGGTTCAAGGGCCAATCCGATAGTTCGACCTGGTGTCACTCCATTTCGCTCCGTCTGAGCTCCCCTGATTGGGATATCGTTTAACAGTTAGTTTGACCAAAGCACAGGCGCATTGTCTGGGATGGACGGGATCCATGAATGGCCTTATTCCCCTGTCTTGCTGCGTTGGCGGCCCCTCCGACGGGGAATCAGAGTCTCAGGCATTATGCTTCTGTAAGAATAACGACGGGAGAAAAGTCCAGGTCGCTGAAGCAGGGTAATTTCAGCCACTAAAGTAAGGGAATCACGTTCCCAGCAGCCTGTGCCAGCCTCTGAGGCGGTTTTGCGTTGTCAGGTTGTCAGGGTTGTCTTTGGTGGATTAGCAGGTAGGTAGTAGGTAGCCCGTAGGTTCGCTTCCAGTCCAGTCCTTACTCCTTCCTAGCTACTCCTGTGCCTCTCCCGTAACAGTGCTCCACCCACATCGAGCTCCACCTCCTCGTCCGTCCTCTTTACCTACTGCTCTCCTTCTCTCATCCAATTCGTCGTTTCCTTCTTTTGTTCTTCAACTGTTTTTCGGTTGACGACAGCATCATTCTGCATTTTGCCAAAGCTGCACGTCAGCGGGCTTCCACTCTTTTTTATATCGCTTAATTCCAGAGCTTATAAGCTCAGTCATTCGTTTCGTTTGGTCTATTGTTTTAGTGACCACGACCTTCTTTCACAACGTTCATCACAATCGCCCAATAGCTCTCGCTCGCTGGCTTTTGGCATTTGTTCGTTCTTCCCGATCCCGCGGTGCTCAACATCTACTTGTACGCTTCTCGCGACCCTTCAACGAACGATTTCAAATTCAAATTCATTCGACTGCCGTATCAACAACGTTCAGTGGAGACGATAATAATAGACCTCTACCCAACTGTCTACCGACCTTGTCCACCGCATGGTTGCGATAGTTGTGTTTGGACTTTAATTTTCGAAAATTCTTAATATTCTTCTACGCCATCTGACGGCCTTTTCTTTGGGGGAAGCAAGATAACTTTGACGATCGTTATTTGGATTGTATGCGCCAGTAGTCCGCCAACAACACCATGGGGCTTGCTCAATATCAAGGCCACGGCCTTCGCGTTCGCGACAACCTGCACCAAGATGTTTCCTCGATAACCACAAAGACAGCATCGTCCTCCGTCTTCCGTCGACTAGTCACCAGGGAAAGCTGCAAGGAAGATAACAGTTGCGCTGCTGCAAGCGCTGGAACCAACTTGATCATTCCCATCGTAGTCGCCATCATGTATGCTTCAATCGCGCCTCTGATTTTCTGACTTTGGTTTGTCAACCGGATTGTGTTTGCTGACTTTAGTTCGTTTAGTGTTCCTATTGTTCTCATCGCGGCCTTCTTGTACTACCTGCACCGTAGGAATATGAAGAAGCAGTTGATGGAGGATGCTCACGACCCTCACAAGAGCCTTGACTTCGGACTGGATGATGGCGGTGCAAAGAAGTCTGCCCGCCGCAGTATTTTTATGGGAGGGGGTGAAAAGACCCTCGCCCATAAACCCAGTCAGCTGTCGATGGATATGAACCTCTCATCGCCTTATCTGTTGCCTCCTGGCATGCAGGAATCGCGCGAGTCGCTCAACTCTCTGGCTAAGTCGTTGGGTAATGATAATCAGGACCCATACCAGTATGTTGCAGCCATTACGCAAAGCGAGACCGGCTCACTGCGGTCCTTCAATCCCAAGGATTCCAATTTGCGCAATACTAAATTAAACAGTCCTCGTAACTCTGGTAAACCCGGAAGCCTCAAGATGCCTCCATCACGCATGAATTCCTTGCCCGAGACACCAGTCTCAGCAACTGAATCCAGAGTCGATCCTTTCGGCACTCCCAAGATGCCTGCGCCAGCTCACCAAGCCAAGTCACCTTTCGATTCTGACAAGGATGGCTTCCACCCTGCTCCCATCGTCCCTGAGATCGGAACCGTGTCCGACTTTGATGAGAAGCGTGATGTCCCCTCTATTCAACAACCTCCTGTCGCGAGATCCAAGACTCCCGACTTTGAGTTGCCCAACTTCTCATCGGAGCCTGCCACTGACTTTCCTCTGCCTCCTGCCCGTGAGCACGAGGCAACTGGTTTGGGTTTGAACTTCTCTCTTCCCCAGCCCAAGTCTCCAACCGTTACCTCCCCCGATGCTCCGAAATCTGCTCCCGCCCACAACCGACATAGTGATGGTTCCAACTACACCCCCGCCGCTGACATCTCAAGTTACTACGAGGACCATGACGATGATACTCGTGGCCGCACTATGCAGCGAGGGTCATTTGTTGAAGACACACCTCAGTTCAACGGTCTAGGAGTTCCCCAGCAAGACAACAAGCGACTTTCAGTTGGATTCCGCCCTCTGCCTCCGGATGATATCAATGAGTCTGAGGATCCTGAATACCGCGCCAACCGGATCCGTTCTTTCTACAAGGAGTACTTTGGGGAGAGCGAGGAAGCTCCTCCACCAATGCCTCCCATGCCTCCCATGCCCCAAGGAGGTCGACCCGGTGGCCCTCAGTACTACGAGGACTATGACCAGGGCTACATGGGCGGTGCCGCAGCCCCGTACTTTGACCCCGAGACAAACGCATTTGTCATGCCCTACGCCCAGCCTGTTACTCGTCGTGCCATGACACCTCCTCCCGCCGGCCGGCGACCTGGACCTGGACCTGGTCGTCCCGGACCCCGCCCTCGCGGTCCCAATGGCTCTATCGGTGGCATGAGCTTCCAAAGCGGTCCTGGAGGTCGATCCCGTGCTGGCTCAGCCCTCGGCCCCCGACCTGACTCCTCCGCCTCCGCCAGGATGCGACAGCCTCCTATGAAGAGGATGCCTCCTCCCGCCCCTCTGACCACTCTGCCAACCCCTTCAAAGCTTCGTGATGATAACTCCTTCCTTATCAACGCCGCCGACTTCGCTCCTCCCAGCAACATCCGAGACACAGCCGCTGGACGTTCTCAAAGCCCCTTCGGGGAGAGACGTCCCTACTCTCCTTCTGTCCCTGCAGCTCAAACCCTCGTCTCGCCCTTTGAGGAGCTCGCTGCTCTCCCCAGCCCGTAAGTCTTGTTACATCCAATCACTGGATTCCTCGTTATTAACTAGTTGCAGCCATCTCCTCCGTAAGTCTGGTACCTTTACTGGTCTTGACTTTGCACCTCCCAAGAAGTTCAAGGATTCCGACAACATGAGTGATGCTGGAAGCATCAGGAGTAACCGCAGCGGTATGTCTCAAGCCCAACTCGGAGCCATCCGTAACGGTGCTGGACGTGTGAGCCGACTCCCTGGTGACCAAGTTTTCACCGCAGACGCGCTACAAGATACACTGAAGCCATCTTGGGGAATCCGACCTTGATCAAATAAAAAGCAGCGCAAACACCGCTCTGTATAGTCCGACCTTTCGGACATCACAGATGTGTCAAAAGTTTTCTTAGCGTTGTCCTTTTTTTTGCATTCATCACTCACAGCGTGCGCGGGTCTTGTCCACTTTGCACATTTTTCTCTTCTCAGGCGTATTTTAGGGTCATGATGTCTTGCGATATTCTTATTCATACTGGGAACCTGCAGGCTTGCATATTATAGAAGGTCTTGGATAACCACACGACAAACTAGATGACGACTGGCGGCTTGGACGACTTCCAGCCGTTGTACATAGGTCAATTGGATCTGCCGTTGATCGCTTCAACTCAACATTGGCATCTTGTTTCTACTACTTTCGTTCTGATAAAATTACCGCGTGACTTTCTCCCTTGGAGACCATCTCATTGACATAGGCTGTGGTCATTTTGGATGTATTCGCAGGATTCTTAGATGTCATGTTGGGATTACTGTGCGATAATCGCAACACCCAAGATCAACGCCGTATTCAGTGTAAATTGCGATGACATTCTGCTGCAATAGGTCAGACAAGCACGACACCGAACGATCGGCAGGTTTCGCAATAGATTTGGGCATCGTGGATACTGGCGATCAGCGGCCTCCATCGAATCAAGGCCGTGTTCCTGAACCGATACGACAACACGCGATCAAAATTCTATTTTTGGTCTCTGCCGTGTTTTAGTGGAAAGCAAACATCTTCGGGTGGAGCTGACAGCGAGTCTAGGTGGATTCAAGGTGCAGGAAAGAAAATTTCAAGATTGAGATTTGTCGCTCTTTTCTGATGAGATCATTGTAGTTGATCTTTGTAAGTATTTGGGGGTGTTTCCGTTAGAAGACCCTGCCCTCTACGTAGGTAGGTAGGTAAGTAGCCCTCCGTTATAGTACAGGTCATATACCGTGGCAAACATCAAACTCATTCATGGTGACTTCGGATGTTAGGTCTCAATAATACCAGCTAAACCCTGCCTGTTTATCGCAGCTCCATTTGATTAGACACAGCTTATAATGATGATAAACGGGGACTATGAGCCCTTTGACGAGGCTGCCAAGCGATATGTTTTGGCAGTCGAGTTTCCAATAGTCTGGGTCATAAAGTATTAGGATCCTCGCTGTAGTGGATCACATCATTTACCATTTAGGTCAGCGTATGAACGTATGTACGTACGTATGCCTCTTTTAATATCCAATTGTAGGTAGACGGTGTCTGCGTCGCAAATTCAACATTCCTTTTCATAGACAAGCTTTTTAATCGAGAGTGCAATTTAGCACTGGATGGAGGTTCTTTATCCACTTGAACGTGGAGTGCCGGGCTTTGAAGCCAGGGTTGCATTGACAGGTCTTTTCATCTATCTTTTTTGGGCATGTCACCGAGATTACATATATGCTCCCAGTTAAGACAGAGAGCACGTGAGTTGACGTTGTTCTTGATTCTTGAAGCACTCAGCAAGGGCAGTTGATCAATGGGATAGTCACAATGGGCGATATGGATCTACTACTCCTTATGTGTGCAGGAAAATGACATTCCATTGCAGCCTCGATTAAATTAAAGGCCTGGGTTCCTGGCGCCATAGAAGAAGTTGAGTGCCAACCACCTCAGTGACCTCAGTGATCCCTCGGATCTTTTTGTGTTTTCATATGCAAAAGAGTGATCTGTGTCCATAAGATAGATACAGTACTGTACTGTGATCATCACAGGGTCTCTTTCCCCTCCAAGGTGAAGTCTGGTGGCGGATCACATTGAAGGGATTTATTACTTGGCTTCATCACCATGACGTGTTGACCCCGTTTGGTGAAACAACGATGATGAGGGTCCATGGAGGGACTTTTCATGCTTCACAATTGGAGTTACAGGGCAGTCTTTTGATAAATCTTTGCTGGTATTGTTGTGTTTTGATGATGTGGTCTCCATGGGGAATGCAAGGGAGATATTTTTGGGTTAAAGTTTAATAACCAATCTTTTCCAGTCACTCTAGCGATAGAAGAAATGTCAATGAAATAAAGTTACGATGATATGATAGCAATTCAATTCAATTGAATTTCATAGGACAAGATGCCCAGGATAACAACTGCTCTTGGCCAACGGAGTTTCTGGTCGCGTCGCTCCGTTGATCGTCCCGAGGGCGTCAGAAAGTAGACAAGTAAGAAACCACAGCCTGCCTCGTATCGTCTTTGGGGCTCCACGCCAAGAAGACCCCGAAGCAACCAAATTGGGACAACCAATTGTCGGTTCGTGGCTGAAGAAGTCAAAGTCTTAGGTTTTTGAATGTGCGAATGGCAGGCGAATGGCAGTGTTGAATGGCAAAGAAAGGCCCGATGCTGATTTCTACCATCGTGTGCCACACTCGTCTCAGCTTGTGATTATTAGTTGGGGCATTTGCTATTTTTCTCTGATTATGGTTGCATGTTTCTTCTCTTTTCATGAATGCCTTTCAATTGATATTCACTGTTAGAACAAACGACACGACTGGACCAGGACAGCATAGTGCAACAAATACGCCCATCCCGTTCCCGAAAGCAAACCGACACCCGTTCTTTTTAGTCGCCGTTTTTATTGCTAGAAGTTAAGTAAGGTTGCTTAGATGAACGGCTCGAGCTATGCTTTTTACCTCCTAAACTCAGTATCATCTATTGAGCTCAGGCTTGCTCAGTCTCAGCTTCACACAAAACAAGGCGGCTTTTGCTTATTAACAAGACAAAACCAAGGTACGTTACATTACGTTACGTCGGATCTCAATCTGGAATTCAAAGCCTTGGAGGGACAAGAAAAAAAAAGAAATGGGCCTTGAGCATTGTTGGCCCCAGGTCCTGGACCTCCACTGTCATGGCACCAGTTTGGTGGAGCTACGAGGTCATTTACTGGGTTGACCAGCCTGGGCCTTTAGCGGCCGCCAAGACCTTTGGGTTCCTTCCTGCCCGTTACGTCCACATCCAGTTGGTGGAGGGTGGGTAGGTGCACCTGCAACATCGATGCGGCCTTTCTAGGCTATTGTTCCCCATACCTAGCAGCCAATGCTCCCGTCCCGTCCAGTCCAGTCTGTTTTTACCCGACCGGACTTGACTCTCTCTATCCACCCTCACTTTCGCTTCCTACCTATTCTCTTTCTCACGCATCAATCAGGTCAATCTCGAATCGTTGCCTTTTTATCCTTGACGCGTCCCTGGCGAATCCCTTCGTTTCTCTCATTTTGAAACGAACCAACAGTCGCTCAACAGATTCAAAGGTACGTTGTTGTGTCACGATACATGCATGCGTGCATTTGCATCTTGTCCTCCTATTACTTGCTCGAATACTGGGCAATACTATACACTGCAGTGCCTCATCTCAATCCCAATCTCATCCTCCCTCGAACCCCCATGCTCATACTCGCCAATCTCAGAGTCACGGCCTGAGAAAATTCAATCGCCAATATCTCTTCAATTCATTCCGACCTTATCGCGTCTAACCTACCAATGGTCGCCCTTGTGTTGATTGACTTTAACCGTCGCTGCACCGTCTCCCTTAGAGCCATGTTCCCCAAACTCTACCTCTTCTGAACCCCTTCAAGCCTCAATGCGAGGACTCGGCAAGTCGCTAACATGTTTCTCGATCTCAGGCAAATCCCCAGCGTGAGCACGCCTATCTTCGCCATGTCTACACCTCAACCCGCCCAGCCCAGCGCTGCGCAACCATCGGCTGCCAACCCATCTGCTGATGACAGCAACACCGACGCTGCGAACCAACCTTCCTCACCCGCTGACGATACTGCTGCTGCGCCAGCTACATCAAACTTGGCTTCCGCACAGCCCTCGAACAATAACTCTTCACCTACTCAGAACCAGCCAAGCCCAACCCCGTCTCAAGATGAGCAACCGTCAAGCGCTCCTGCAGAGGCATCTGATGATGCCAGTCCTACCAATACGCCTCCACCCGCTGCAGAAACATCAGCTGCGGATCCATCGCCTTCATCCGACGATCCATCACCGTCCACAAGACCTAATAGAACTACTCAAGTCAACCCAACTACTGAAGCCGCAAACCCAGCCTCCACCGATGACAGCAACAACGATCCTAGTTCAACTCAAGAAGAAGAGGCATCTCAGATTACTACGTCCGAGGTTCTGTCGACTGTTATTACAGTGACAGGTAGCTCAGGACCTGAAACGAGCATTGTTTTGGTTACTGCTATTCGTACCCAAAGCGTCGCACCTTCAGAGGCCTCTGCGTCTGCCACCAGCACAGATGATGCTGATGCGATCGGCGGTAGTGGTAGCGGGAATAGTGGTGACGGTCTGAGCCAGAAGAGTAAGGTTGCTATTGGTGTTGCTGTACCAATCGCTGCCATTATTCTTCTTGCGCTCCTGGGTCTGTTTTGGTGGAAGAAGAGAAAGACTCGAAGACAAGCTGAAGAGGAGCGACGAAAGGAAGTCGAAGACTACGCTTATAATCCCAATGCCGACCCTACGATCCCTGCTGTTGGTATGGCAGACAGCGGTTACGAAATGAGAGAAGATGGATCTTCAGGTTACCGTGGCTGGGGAAATACTACTATCGGCTCAACTGGTCGCAAGGCCTCTACTACTCTGTCCGGCGGCATCAATGGCGCTTACTCCGACATTACTTCACCAACTCGAGGAAACATGTCGGATGCCCGCTCCGGCGAGCCTCTTATGGATGGATCGCACTCTCCTGAGGGTGAGATTCTTGGAGTCATGGGTCCTTCTGCTGCTAACAACCGTGGTGCTGATGTGCATCGTGGCCCTTCTAACGCTTCCTCTTCATACAGTGCTGCCGGTCGATCTGATGCCTCAGATCCGATTGGAGTTCCGTACGGGGCTGGCGGTGCATACTATGATCAATACAACCAGAACCCTTACAGCGATAACGGCCCTCAACAGGCGATCATTCGCGATAACCCTGCACGCCGGAACACACGCATCGAGAACCCTTCTCACTACCCACAGCAGAGTGCGGGTATCTCGCAAAACTTCTAAAACAAAATCTGTTATTGTTTCCATATGCTACCACTACCGGTCGCTACGATATTTCCTATGTCTCTAGAAAGATACCCACGTCCTCCCGAAATCTCTCGCTAGGAGGTGGAATATGCACTCAACCGGCGTTTCACACTTCCCGGCGTCTACCTTGCTTTTCCAAATCAGCCATTTTCTTGGAATAGGCTACAATTTAATCACTCACTTTCTGGCATCTTGAGCCCCATCTCAAGTGGAACCTTTTCTTTCAACTACAACCATTCAAAACCGGTGGACTTCTGGTTACTTTTTCTTTTTTTACTATTTTCAAAGGCAACAGCGATAGGGTGGCTACCCTTGTGAGTACGTTCACATTATGAGGAGGAACTTGTATATACGATGAATGGCGGAGTTTTTCGTTGCCCTCTGTCACGGATCATGGGAAAGGGCTACTTATTCACAGCCCCATAATACTGTATCGAAAGGAATTGTGAAAAGTTATTCCGAGTCGAAGTGGATCAGTCGTATCAGGTGGACTTGTTGCGGTTTTAGAAGTCGGCGGTCGGACGGTGCAGAGGTATGGGCTTAGAGAAGTATAGCAAGCGAATTGACGAAATACTATGTGCAAAGACTTGGATGTTTTGACTTCGTATCGAGACGCCATGCCAAGCTTTCTCACACTGAGAAACCCATCCTGCTGTTCTTATCTCCGTATGGGTAATTGCACTGACAATGTTAAGGATTTGTTCCATTCTTTTCTCTCCATGAACAATATAATATGTTGGACGACGAGGCGGATGTCTAAAGGTGCCAGAAAAGAGTTTATCACTGCATAGTCCAATAATTCAATTCTGAACCTAAGCCTTCCAGCTGTTACAATTTCTAGCTTCACAGGGATTCTTGATACGCCAACGTCTCTTGAGCAAGCCAAGGGACGCGCGCTCACCCAAATACCAAGCCATCAATATCTCAATAAGGAAACAAAGATACCGTACCGGTGCTGAAACCCCAACCCTTCCAAAACTCCTTGCTCAGAATATACAAATATTAGGGGCCATAAATGCCCTGATTTCATTGGGAGATGAATATTAGTGAAATGGGCACATATCTTGCCCAGTTGCAAACCATTTACTGTCCCCTGATGGCCTGCAGTAAAGCTTGCTCCTTAAGGCGTTTCTTCTCTGCCCACTCTCGACTCGCTATTCTGGAGCGTTCTGCAGCCTGCTCTCGGGCCAGCCGTGTTGCTTCCTCACGTTCGCGCTTCTCACGTTCCCTGTCTCGCATATAACCATTGTTGTCTCGTTGGAAGATCTCCTTGCCGCGGACCTTGAGTTGGTGTGCTTCTTCGGCAGTAAGAGCCCGCTTCCCATTGCCGCTTCCCGTAGACACTGATGTTCCCCGACTCAGATGCTCCTGTGACGTGACGGTGGACAGCCGACCTCGATTTTGGGAAACCTGACCCTCGGAGCTGGGGCTTGGTCGTAGACCCAAAATGGATACTCTCTTTGTCTTGGCCGTGCTCGGTTGCTTGTCTGTATCTTCTTGTGGTAGCCTCCCTTGTCGAGCAAGGCTGGCGATGGTCTCTCGCGGGATGCTAGCTGGCGTAAAACTATGACGCATAGGTCTGGCCTTGAACTCCCGTTTGCGCTTTTCCTCCTCTTCTTGTGCCTTGAGGCGAGCGTCGCGCTCTTCGCGCTTGCGCCGAGAGATGGCCTCTCCAGGAAGCTCAAAGGTTGGCTTAGTGAGAGGTTTACTAGACTTTGGTCTCGGTGGAGGCACATAAGCTTTCTGAGCCTCAGCCTGTTGGGCTCGGCGAGCTTCGCGCTGTTCCTTCAGACGACGAGCTACAGCCTCACCAGGAAGCTCAAATTTGGGAACAGTAGGTGTTCTGGAGGACTTGACAGGTACTTTAGAAGGAGTGGACTGAGAGTTGTTTCCGCGAGGAAACTGCGGCTTGGGCTTGATTGTATTGTCGGAGCCATTTTGTTTCTTGTCACGAAACACGAGAGAGGTTGATCGACGAAGAGGAGCTTGTGACTTTTCAGTCGGCTTGATACGCACTGTCGAAGACATCCCGATTACTGATGCTCTCTTGGAGATAGCCGGCATTTTTGCTGGAGAGGGTGGCTCTAGGTGTTTGCTGCTGGGGACATTCTCAGGTAAAGCAATCCTTCGTGACTGCGTAAAGGCATCAATGGCCTCGAGCTCATCCTCAAGCTTATCAAGTTCTTCGAAAGAGTCCTCAATTCGGGGCACTGAGAAGGAACCGTTACGTGAGGAACCCCCGTAACTACTGCATCTGTCGCTGATCAAAGTAAGAGAAGGCGAAACCGCCTGTTCTACCACTTCGACCACTTCAGGTACCTTGAGTGGAAGAGTCTGGTGGTCGTCGTATGCAGGAGGTGGAGTCAACGCCATATTGGCTGTGCTGAAGGAAGTTTGTAGAGACTCAAAACCCAGAGCCATGTATTCTTCAGGCGTCAATAGGGTCGCTACGAAGGTGTAGATGTCAGTCTCGGAAGTGTTGAAGAGATTATATCGTGGCCAGCGTGACAACAGAGTGCAACCGTAAACCTTGATTTCCATGTTGCGATGGTCGTTTTCACCATCGTCGGGAGAGTCACTGTTGTTGGCTTCACTAGTGGGCGCTGAGAACGATACCAACCATTCGAACTGACCTGGTCGATGATCTATATAAGGGTTCAAGCTTGGCCATGCATTGGCCAGCGGGTGCGACTTGCAAATGTACACTTTGCATATGTCAGTATTGATACAGAAAGCAAGCGAGTTCAAGGCTTGAGTTGACGAAGGGGTTCAGGGCTGAGTAAGAAACAAACCTTCGGATGACTGTTGGTGAACAGAGTGATTGCTATTCGCAGGCAAACTGGCAACAGACAAATTTGAATCTTCTTCCTCTACTATCTCGAGGAGCTCGAAAGCTTCGGGCTCGGTAGATGATCGCCGTGCTCGACGAAATGACGAGGGAACTTTGACAGCACTAGGCCTGAGGTGCAATTTTTGATTTTGGTACTGCTGAAGCGAGTTTTCGGCAACGCCCTGATTGTGAATCTGACCGGCTGAGAGCTCTTGGAGTGTTCGTCGGGTCGACGAAGAGGAAGAGGGACTTGAAGTAGATTTGGGTTCAATGAAATGAACATCCCGGCTGTTAGCGGACCCAGAAGAGACCGGGGCCTTGTCAGTGACAGGGTGGACTTGGGGTTGATGATCCATCATGGTAGCCATAGTCTACCTAGTTGGCTTCAGGACAATGAGATGAGCCTCTGAATTGGACGTTTCTATGGAGCCGAGGGAGACCCCTAAGGCTAGAATACCGGGGTCTACTTGAGGGTCTAGAAAGACAATAAGTGAGACCGGAGCGCCACCGGGCTTGTCGTAGGTCAAATCTCAAGTGATAATAACCTGGGATCTGAGTGTAATTTCACAGACAACAGGGGTAAGACTATCAAAGCGACGGCCAACAGCGGGGCCTCGTTTAAGTCCAAACCTGGGTAAAGTAAAGCACGGATTGTACTGTAGATGTGATTGAATTGATGAAAACGGAACGACCAAGATATCTAGCAATGGCGGATGGAGCAGATGGAAATGTTGGTGATGGGGAGGAGAAGTAGAAGATGGCTGCAAGTAGAGCGATGTCAATAAAAACAATAACAATGTGAGCCACGGCAACCGGGAAGCTGCATACTACTTACTACCTTCCCGCACCTTCTTATTTATTTTTAGTATATGAGCAATTGCTCAGTCCCTCCTTCTTGGGCGCAGCTTGCAATTGATTGTGTAATCTCCAGATCTTACATCATATCTCTGATACAGCCTTTTCCATCAGCTTATCGAGCCATGGAGGTAGGTACCTAGGTAGGTACCACCTAGTATTTCAAACTCAGTATGACTTCGATGCAATGAAGTCGATTGCTGCGTTTCATTGGCTACTGAAGCTCCAGAGCGGGAGTCCCGCTACTGTGCAGAAGCACATGCATTAACTTGAATGATATGCGCAAACGAGATCCACATAAATTCTACGAGATGATTATGTATGTGCTTCATTATTGTCTTGTGAGAAAAGAAACACAGTATTACCACTTTAAGATATCAAGATAATACTTTCATCTTTGTTTGCCTTACGGAATAGGGACGAGGAGACAAGTTGCTATTGTAGTCAGTGAGTGTCATAGAGTCTCAGCCAGTGTTGAGATCCAGTAAAGTCACAAATAGAGTTATGCCCCAAGGCAAGTAGTCGTATCAAAGGTTCCTGACGATGGGCTTCACACGGCGAATACCGGCACCTAGATTCATTTACTGTGTTCTTGTATTCAGAATTCGAACTCAGCAAGAAATGCTCACGTTCATGTTCTGATTTTCTTATCTCTAATAGTTAAGAAAGGCTTCTTATCAAGCTATCCGGGGCCTTTTGGACTCGGGCTCGTTCCATGAGCTGCTCTCCCACTTTCAGAATGCCAGCCCCTTAACCAAGCCAATCAAGGGCTGCTGAGTCGTCTTCCAATTGGAGAGATATGACTTTAGCTGTCAGTCAAACCGAGTTACTTTTCAAAGTCCTCTGAGAAGTACTATCTATTCTTTGTGTCTCAACCCAGCAGTCCTCTCCCTCCAGAAGTCCACTTGTACCGGGCGCCGTCCTTCTCTTTCTCGAACATGCTGTTTGTCTGACCCTGTAGTGCAGAGTAGGTTACCTCTCGCTGTCGAGTCTGAGTGTTCTGAGATAGCAATGGGCTGGTGACTGAAAATTGGGAACCAGCTATTGTTTCATTGGCGAAATTTGGTACTAATGCGTGTGACTTTGTTTGTTGATGCGGTTTCCTTCGTGCGTATTCGTGAGACGAAGCTTGAGACAGCAAATCTTATAAAGAGCATCTGTGCCTGGCAAAGCATCAGGCGAGATAAACCTGCAGATATCACAAGAGGTGTAGCGCTCGTTTCGGTTGATTTAACCAAAAGCCGCTATGATTCATGACTGCTCTTCTTCCGCGGCAGCTTCAGCGGCCTCTGCCTGAGCCTGTAATGATGGCGCATGCTCCGTTGGGATTCGAACTAGAGTCTGAGGAAGTGGCCCTGCTGAGTCTTCGGGCGCTTGTGTAGGGTCTGCTGCTGTTTTTGCAAGTTTGGCTATAATTCTGTTAGACAAGCCTTTTCAGTTGTAGGATCGCAAGACATACAAGAAGCCATGTTGATGGCACGTAGCACATTATGCCAGTTGCCAACGACCGCCGCAATTGCTGTCCGACATTAGTTCAAGCACTCGGACCCGAGCGAAGCTTGTTTACCTTCTGTCCCATCAGATAGCGTTGAGAGCTTTTGTTCCAAAGCTTCCATTTGTGTTGCGACCGCAGCGCTGAGCTCCCGGAGCTCTTTAAGATTTTCGAGTTCGGCCTTCTTTTCTTCGATCCGCGCTAATAGTGCTGGTGATTGTCCGCTTGAAGATGATGAAGCACTCGGTGCACGCATATGCGAAGATATCGGTCGCGTCGGGTAGGACATGATGACGGGCGGCGTTATGCGATAAACCCTCGAAATGGTTAACGACGTCGTCAGTAGTTCAGTTCAGCTGCCACCGCGTTTGCATCGAATTGATGGTGGGGTTCAACGTGGGGTTTCCACAAAAACCCGTAGCTGGGGCAACCAGTAACCAAGCGCCAGAACAAAAACAGTCATTACCAAGTAAATACATACAATCAAAAAAATCCCTTTTTAGGTTGACACTTAATTAACAACAGTCTGTGACTCGAACAAAAGCACATATCAGCACTCGACTAACCGCAGAGAACCCCGAGTTGATTGCCGCAAACCACCCCATTATGCTATGGCTAGACTGAACGAACCACCGGTGTCTACGGACAGTCTTGAAACGCGTGAGTTAAGCTCAACTCCTTGAACTTCGACTACTGGAACTGACTATGTTTTTTGATCAAGTCCGAAAGAAGCTTCTACGGCAAAACCGCGATCTAGCTAAATCAAATAATGCCCGCGCTCTTCGTGTTCGAGAACTCGAGAATGACTGCGCTTGCATGTTGTCCGAGAACCTCGAGCTTCGAGGTCGTATACTAGAGCTGGAAAAGGAGCTTGAAGACAACGACTCTCGAAGAATCGCCGACCATGCACTCGCAATCAAAGCCAAGTTAGAATCTCAACTTACCGAATGGGGCAGCCTTCTTGCTGGGCTCGGTCTGGAGCCACCCATGAAGCGACACTCTCAACAACCAAGAAAATCATCAACCAAGCCAAGATTGAGCTTCAGCTCTGCCAGGCCCAGCCCTTCTCAGCGACGTCTTCGGGACATTGCCCGTGAAATCGAAGAGCTGGGATACATCTCAGAGACCAAATCGTACCCGAGACAATCTATGAAGTAAGTCAACTTGTTAACGTAGATAGAAGCATTCTAACAGTACACAGCCCCGAACAAATCCTAGCACTCCGATCAGAGGCCGATTGTGACGACATGGCCGATACATCTCAATCACCTGAACTCGGCCCTCCTCCCGTCTCGCATTTTATCGAAGAAGAGGAGGAAGAGCCAGTCAAGGTCGACTCGCCTTCCCCTTCACGTTCTGCTCCCGCCCCTACACCTGTACAAGAGAGCCCCAAGACGAAGCTTACGCCGCCCGAAACCTTCACATCACCACAAACAGCCAAGATGTCGCCGAGACCAACTTCGCCAGAGAAGAAGCGAACAGAGGAAACTGTCAAGTCCCAACAACCGAAATTAATAGAATCAAAGCCCCTGGCTACCAAGTCCATCGAACGCAAGAGCGAAGAGCCAGCCATAGAACCCCCTGCGTCCCAGCCCCAGCAAATCAAGATAGGATCGAAGAGGAAGCTCGCCGCTAGAGACGATATGGCCACGAGTAGATCGCAAAGGAACAATGATGAGAACGAGAACCCCCACATGGTCAGCGAGAAAGCAGGTCGAACACTGAAGGAGATTTCCGGTTTGAAAAAGGAGTCGCGGGAAAAGGCGAATGCCACAGGTACAAGGAGACCACTATCAGCAAAGAGCACGAACGACGATATGACTTCACCGAAGAAGGTTTCTAAGCCAGTCAACACTGATGAGATCACTGCAGCCAAAGCTGATCTGCTAAGATCGAGGATTTCGCAAGATCGACCCAAGTCTAGGTCCAGATCCTTGGCCCCTATCACCATTGAGCCGGCCCAGGACCCCGAACCCACAGCCCCTACGGTTGTAGAAGTTCAGTGTGGACTTGCAACACCATACACAGACCCGTCACTCCTCTCCCCGCACTCACCAGATACCACCGCCTCGAAAGATATAGGACGAGGAGGAACCCCGCCACCTGCAGATGTCAATGCAAACCGAGAACCCGCAAGACCTAGCCGACGGAATAGAACTGCAGTCAGCTATGCTGAACCCAACCTTCGAGACAAAATGCGAAGACCCACAAAGGAATTACTTGATGCTGTCACAGGAGATGGTAGGACTGCCCGGCGTTCCAGCGTAGCTGAGCAAGCTCCAGATACGGCCAAGCTCAAGCGGGAAAGTGGCGTCGAGGATTCCTGGAAGCAATTACCGAGCGACAATGCAACAAACGCAGCGAACGAGCCTGGCAGTATCCCTGCCAGCCCTTTGGCTGGAAAGGGCTCAAGTCCTGAAGTTTCGAAGAACATGGCAATTCGAAGCGGTAGACGCACCTCAATAATGATACAAGACCTGGTTGCAGGTAGCGAAACCTCACATGAAGATGGTAGGGATGAAACGGCATCTGATACAACCGGACTAAGTGAAGTTGACATCTACGAATTCACACCCTCGTCACCACAGTCTGAAGAACAATGCCCTACCAGGACTAAGAGGAAGCCCGTTAGTCGGCAAACTTCACGGCGCGTCTCCTCTGCTGTTCATGTCGAGGAAGGTTCTGGGGCTAGGGAGCGTGCCTCGTCAAGGCGAAGGAGTATGATGTTGTAATGACTGCAAATTATGAACGGGAGTTTGGCAGAGCATTTGAGGCGTTTTTTGTATTTTCTTGTTTCTTCAAAAGGAGTCTGTTGTGTGTCAGCGCTGATACTGCTTTGACGGAAATCATCCAGACTGGTTGCATGCCCGAGATACCTCTGCAAAGCGATGGATGGTTGTTTGTATTTTCTGAATATTTTATTTACAGTTATAATGTTCCTTCTTGGACACAAGCACCCAATTGATGCATGCATTGATATTTCATCTTGCCAATTGGTGCATTGTTGGTCTCAAAATGAGAGCCTCTTTCTCTAGTGAGGACCCCCTGCGCGTTTGTTCAATGTGTGACTGGGTATAGATTCTGCTGCTGGTCTTGCGTACGTCGCTGAATGTAAACTCCCCCTATCTATATAAAATCATGATGATGCTCCTCCCGAAGGCTCTACTGGTTTTGTGTATGTCACCTTCTCAACTGCCACGTTCTCGTTGCCCTTGTCGTCTTTTCGTAATTGATAGACGTATAGGGTGAGTGAGATGCCTTGGACCTAGGGTAGGGTCAGTAATCATATTGCCAACGATAAACAGCAAGCAACATACATCCATAAGACAGAAGCTTGGTGTAGGGTCTTCAGCCTCTTGGCTGAAACCTTCCATGAATGCGCCAGTCGCACTGCCAGGGTTTACGAAGAACTTGTCCATATACTCGAAGGCATCAAAGCGGTGAGTACCACCCCAGCACAGAACATCCACGTCCAATTTGTTCGCCTCGGCCAGAAGAAGGTCGGGTTCGTTAGAGACGAGCGTAAATCCCTCTAAGAAACCAATGCGAAGACTTCCGTGGGTGACGACCTGGGTCAATGGGAGGGAAGTGGCCTCGACGTCATAGCGGCCTTTTACAATCTTGAGATCAGGGGAGACGGATCGCAAGTACTCGTACGTGTGCTTATCGGTCAAGTTTCCTAGGCAAAGCGTCTGGCTGATCTTTCCAGGAGAGAGGAGCTTCTTGAACTACAAACATAGAGCCGTGTTAGCGATGCGCGCGACGTTGGAAGAACCGCGCGCTGGATTGTACCTTGGCAGGGATGTCAAGCGCCCGATCCGGGATGTGGAGGTCCCCTATAACGAGAATGAGAAATGCCATGTTTTCTCTCTTGTAATGAAAGAGAATCGAGGTTGCAGATGTATTTGCGATTGAGTAACGAGAGGCGCGAGCAACCGACACCTTAACCTAGGTCAGCTCCGAGGGGCACAGCTCCAGTATAACTAGACAGTGGAGGACAGGCCATACGTAGGGCGCTCGGATACAGCGGTAAAGCTGGCGCCGCATCTTGGTAACGGGGAGGTTGGCAGATGTGGCTTAGCACTCACCAGCCACCCCACTTTCTTATCAGTCCCAGCGGGGTGCGATAAGCATGTAAAAATTTGGGAATTTTTGGCTGGGGTCTTGACTTTTACCGAACAGAACAATCCAGTTCAGTTGGTGGTTGCGGATTGAATTGCTCAACATCAACATGGCGACCCCTTCTCTGGCTGAAAAGCTGGACAAGATCAAGTCCCCTGGACTTCAGAGTCAAAAGAGGGTAAGTTTTATTTCTGCGCCGTTGTCTTACGCGCCGATACTCTCGAGTCGCACACTGACATCTTTTTCTTGTAGACTGTCGTTGTTCTGCAGGCTGTCGAGTCGACTCTCAAGGAACAGAACGCAGATCCCACGCCCACAGGATACTTTGCGGCTCTTCTTGCCCTTCTTCAACAGGCAAACAGCAATGACACCGTGAACCCAGAATTGGCGACCCCCGTCGTCTACCTTCTCGACGTCGTTACACCTTATGCCCCTCAACCTCTTCTCCGATCCAAGTTCACGCAGATTCTTACTCTTCTCGCCCCCGTACTCTTGCTACAGGAGGCAGAGCCTATGCTGTTGCGATCGTCCATAGGATGCCTCGAGTCGCTTCTTCTTGCTCAGGATGCCGCATCTTGGGAGCTGTCCGTTTCCCAGGTTGGTCCTCGACGAGCTGTCGCAGGACTTTTGAACATGTCTCTTGACCACCGACCTAAGGTGCGAAAGAGGTCGCAAGACGCTTTGAAACAGGTTCTCCGAAACCCGCCCCCGAGCCCCTCGCTGGACCATCCGGCCGCCGACATGTGCGCTCAGACTGCCACCAAGAACCTGGAGGATTTGGCCGGTAAGATTGCGCAGGCGCGCAAGGGAAAGAAGGCGGATGCTTCCCACGACCCTGCCATGATCCATGCCCTTCAGCTGGTCAAGACAGTTGCGGCTGCCAGTGGTGGCTGGCCTAGCAAGAAGATCGAGTCTTTGTGCGAGTTGTTGCTGGGCATTGCCAAGAGTGGAAACGAGTACATGACCATGGCGGCTTTCGAAATTTTCGAGATGATCTTCGAGGGTATGACCGATGAAGTTTCTTCAGCCAAACTCCCACGACTTATGGAGATTATTTCCGAACTGCGACCTTCTGCCAACGACACTCAGCTTGTTCCCCCGTGGCTCGCCATTCTGTCCCGAGGATACGATGTTTCTTCGCAAGTCGAGCCTGACGAGACCTTCCAAACCCTTCCTCAGCTGTTCGATATGGTGGCTCAGTTCCTTGAGGCTCCTTCCGAGAACATCCGAATTTCTGCATCTGAGTGCTTGGTGTCCTTCATGGCCAACTGCGTTCCCCAACAGGTTATCCTCGAACCCTCGATTTACGACGAGAAGATTCTCGAGAAGATTTCCAAATCAGCAGAGTCTCTTCTGACCGTTCAGTACCAGGCCGCCTGGCCACAGACTTTCAACGTTCTGAGCGCCATCTTCGACACTTTGAGATGGAGGTCGTATCCTATCATGATGAACGTCACCAAGACGATTGGTGAAATTCGAGAGAACGGATCTTTCCGTAACAAGAAGGAAGCCGACGAGGTTATTGGAAAGGCGATTCGAGCAATGGGCCCCGAGGCTGTTCTCTCAATCCTTCCTCTGAACCTCGCAAAGCCTGCCAAGGGCCAGCCCGGTCGTGCCTGGATGTTCCCTATTCTTAGAGATTACACATCCAATACGAATCTCGCCCACTTCAAGAGCGAGATGGTACCCCTTAGTGAAGTGATGTTCCAAAGGGTCCTCGATCACGGCCAAGCTGAGAAGACAATGGAGATCAAGATCTACGAAACCGTGGTTCAGCAAATCTGGTCTACCCTCCCTGGCTATTGCGACCTTCCTCTGGATCTCACCCAGGCCTTTGACCAGGGTTTTGCGGAAATCCTGGCCAACCTTCTGTACAGGCAGGTCGAGTTGCGACTTGACGTCTGCAGAGCCCTGAAGACCCTGATCGAGTCTAACCAGGCTATTGCTGGTATTGAGGAGCAGGAGGAGGACCTTGTCCTCCAAAGCCGCGTCAGCCGTGCTGATGCCAAGAAGAATCTCGAATACCTCTCTCAATTTGCAGGCAACATGCTCGCAGTCATGTTCAACGTTTACACGCAGACACTTCCTCAGAGCCGCGGTCCTATCCTCCAGACCATCAACACCTTCCTCAGCATTACCCCCAATGGTGAGCTCATGGAGACTTTCGACCGTGTAAGCAAGATGCTTGCTGCTGAGTTGCAAAAAGAGAAACCAGCGGATAAGAAGAAGGAGAACCAACAGAAGTCCAAGGACCACATGCCTTCGACAGCTCAGACTCTGATGGATCTCGTTATCACAATGTCTGTCTACCTGCCACGAGAAAGCTTTGCTTCTCTTTTCGAGATTGCCGCCATCATTATCAACAAGGGGGAGGAGCCCCAACTTCAGAAGAAGGCATACAAGCTCATCCCTCGTTTGGCAGATTCCGAAATTGGCAAGACCGCTCTCCAGGAGCGATCTGCTGAGCTTCAGAACCTGATCTTCTCCAGCACTGACAAGGTCTCTGCCCCTGCTCGACGAGAGCGCCTCGCTGCCATAATCGCCCTCCTTCCCTACATCCCCGACACCTCCCTTCACTTCATTCCTGCTGTTCTCAGCGAAGTTGTCATCTCATGCAAGGAGAACAACGAGCGTGCTCGTGAAACTGCATATGAGCTTCTGGTTCGCATGGGACACCGCATGGCTGAGGCCAACAACACGACCATCGACAATAGCAAGGTTCCTCACATGTCCGACGATGCCCCCACTGGAACCGCCAACATAGAGGAGTTCTTCACCATGGTTAGCGCTGGTTTGGCTGGTAGCACACCTCACATGATTTCTGCTTCTATCACCGCCATTAGCCGACTTCTATACGAGTTCCGAAGCGATCTCAGTGACGCTACCCTCTCTGACTTGGTTCAGACTATGGATCTCTTCCTTACATCTAACAACCGAGAGATCGTCAAGAGCTGTTTGGGCTTCGTCAAGGTCTGCGTTATCGGTCTCCCCGTCGAGCTTATGCTTCCTCGCCTTTCAACACTCGTTCCCAACCTTATTATCTGGAGCCACGAGCACAAGGGTCACTTCAAGGCCAAGGTCAAGCACATCCTCGAGCGCATGGTCCGCCGCTTTGGCTATGACAACATCCACAAGAACTGCCCCGATGATGATAAGAAGTTGATCGTCAACATCCGAAAGACGAAGGAGCGTTCCAAGAAGAAGAGGGATGCTGCTAGAGGCGAAGACGGCGACGAGAGTGACGACGACGAGGAGGGCCAGCCCAAACGCCAGTTCGAGAATGAATACGACCAGGCCCTGTACAGCAGTGACTCTGATGATGGAGATGAGTCAGAGGATGAGGCTAGGCCGAAGAAAAAGGCCCAAAAGGGCGGCAAGACATACATTGTCGAGGACGATGACGAACCTCTCGATCTTCTTGACAAGAAGGCTCTGGCCAACATCTCCTCTACCAAGCCCGTCAAGATGCGCAAGCCTCAACGTACTAAGGCCAAATTCGACCTTGACGGCAAGCTCATCCTCGGCAAGGACGATGATGACGAGATGGAAGTCGATGACCCCAACCCCGAAGCCTCAGGCGTAGGCGCCTACGTCGCTGCTCTCAAGGGCAAGGATGTGGCTAAGCGCGGTCGTGGAGGCAAGCTCAAATTCTCTAACCGACGTACAAACGACGACGACGATGAGGATTTCGAGATGGACGATAACGATGTCGCCGCAGTCAAGAGCAGGATCAGCCCAGGACGGGATCGCGGCAGCCGTGGAGGTTTCCGTGGTCGAGGAGGCCGTGGGGGCAAGAGTGGAAGGGGAGGCATCGCTGCAGGACGAAAGGGATTGGGCGTCGAGAAGAGACATGGAACGTCAGGCGTGGGAAAACCTAGGAGAGGACGCAACTAGATGTCATAGCTATACCCATTCGATGCGTCATGTCTGGTTCGGGCATTTACATTATTTTACAAGTTCGTTTTTTTAGCTCATGGGTGGTTTCAGGGTAAATAAAAGTTAAGCAAGTTTGAAATCTCGGAGCCAAAACTTCATCATTCCACATTATGAAAGTGATATGGAGACTACAGTATTAAGTCGCTGTCTATTTAATGTAGTTTTTAAATCAAATCCATGCCTCCGATTGGGTATCATCAGGTATTGCCAGTTCAAAGTTCATTCCAACAGCAGCGCTTTCGCAGACCTGCAACATCCACTGTGAAACCTCCAACGCCTGCAATGTGCATAGCCCTCCCATATATAAGTTCACAAGAGCGAATCAAATACTGTGTCCATATTCCATGCCATCATCCCTCTATCGTCACTCAAGCACAATAACGTCCTCCGGTCGACGCGACTGCAATGGTGGAGGCCGGTGACCGTCTTCTGTAAGATAATGCTCATCCCGATAGTATCTGTGTACTGGCCCCCGACGCTGAAAGGGTTCGAGTCCTCGTTCGTAATGGCTAGATTGTGTAAGTGCAAGTGCAATATTGAACTCAATCGATTCTACTTACATTTCGCGTAGTGCCTCATATCGTGGTGCCATGCGATCATTTATGGTTGCACGAGGCTCTGGGGCAGGTGGATCGTAGCGAAGGAGACGCGGTTCAGGCTCAAAGTATGCTCTTATGTCACTTTGGGCTCTTGCAGGGACGGGGTATGGTACATCCCGAGATTCCGCCACGACAGGACGTTGTCGGCTTTCCAGGGGTGCATGAGCAATTGGAATCATGTCATCTGCATTGTTTCGACCGGCCCGTAATAATCGAGGCTCTTCTTGCCAAACAGCCCGACAATCGCCTGATGGCCTGGATACTTCTGGAATATCTCTTCTGTACTCTGGAGCCCTTTCATCAAGGGGCGACATTGCGATATCTGCAGAGGCACGAACTGGCACGCGTTCATAGAACCCACCACGATCTTCCATCACGATGGGCGTATCACGGTCGCCATGTCTTTGCACCTCATCGAAAGGTCGACGACTTACTAGAATCCTTGCAGGATTCTGTACCCCATTGGACCTTGTATGGTAGCTGTGTGAAGGCACGTTAGGGATGTCGTTTCTAGAATGCGCAGGGACTCGTCCAGAATATTCAAAAGGCCTTTCCCCATAAGCCAGGCGTTCGCTTGGTATAGGCCGCGAGACTTGCATAGGCTCGTCTCCAATGTTCATACACCGGGAAGGAGACGTCATGATGGCCGGACGCTGCATACTGGAACTATGAGGCGGTTCGTCCCTAAAACCCTGACCTCGAGGAGGCACTGCACGCACAAAAGATGGTTTCATAGTGTCAGGGGATGCTGGTTCAATGGATCGCACCAGCATATCTTGTAACCGGTCTGCCACCATCGACACAGGTGGGCGCGTGGAAGGCGATGGCTCATAAAATGGAGACTTTACCTTGCGAGCAACTTGCGGCCCAGAGCTAATGAAATATCCATTTGCAGGATGCTGAGGCTTCCCAACGTAGCCGTTCTCGTAGGGGGCAGGTCCAACACCCCCTGACACCAACCTTAGCTGGGAAGCTGGTGGTAGGGGATCACCCATAGAAACCAGAGCAGCGGGCGGTGGCCCGTGTGTGTACTGCGAGACTGGTGCTTGGGGTGATTCCGGAGCATGATCTTGGTCATTGCGGTTTCGATCAAGGGCATCTTGCCAGGCTTGATATCTCTTGAACCCACGCTGGCCTTTCTTCTCGGCAGAAGTCTTACGCTTGGCTTTCTTCACCTTTCCTTTTGACTTAGGGGTAACAGGTGCTTTTACGCCAAGGTTGAGCCTGGGAGATTGGCGATGAACTGGGCCGGCTTGACCAGAAATGTTTTGGACGGGTCGGCTGGGAATGAGGCTTGCGGATTGGTAAATAACCTCTTCGATGGAAGAATCAGACTCGTTACCAGAATCTTCGCCCTCAGAATCGGATATCACGACCACCTCCCGCAAAATCTCATCCAGCTGATCCCGACCACTCTCCTCGTCTCCTCGCCACTTGACGAGCGTGTCCAGGCACAGATTTTCGACGACTTTGCGAGCATTCTGCCAGCTGGTCTCTCTTAGTAGGGTATCATACCTCGTGTGAGTATGACGAATATGAGCAAGCACTGCCAGTTGAACTCGTCGAGCGAGAGTAATATCCTCCGAAAACCCAACTTTCTCTTTTTCGCTCTTGTTTGTGGGATCCTGTAACCGTAAGTATCCGTCACCTGAAATGGAAAGTTAAGGAAAGGGAATACAAACTCGTCTGAAAGCATGTTCAATGATCATCTGGCGATCGGTGTTTGGAATTCTCGGGAATAGATCGCGCAGGGCGGCATCGACCTGCGCATCGTATTCTTCCTGAGATTTGGGAATAGGCTCAGGGACACCGCGAGAGACAGGCAACATCTGATCGATAGATGGTCCTAAACTGGCACGGGCTTCTTCGACTATGGTTTCTCGGACATGATGTCCGATGCGATGAACCTGATGCGATAGAATGTTGGAAGTAGTAGGATCTTTTGCGTTCTTTAACTCGGTAGAATCAGCAAACAAGACGTTGAAACTCTGTCATGTTGATATGTAGCATACCGAAACAATGAAGATCATCGCGTCCTTCTCGCGAGATAATTCTTTGCATGCTGTCGTTAGTTCAGGATTACCGGCAGGGACGAACTCAAACCCAGGGGGTGGTGTTTTTTTCGTGGTAATCTATATGTGTTGGTGAGTGCTGTGACAACCTCGGCGCGCAACAGTCGCATTATACCTGGAATTCAAGCTTCTTTTTCTTGTCCTTATTTTCAACAAATTCGAAGTATGAGTGATGCTTGGTAGTTTTCGGTAGCGACGGTTTGGCAACAAAGCCTGCGGGTACAGGCGCTGCATGATCAAATTGTGATCTCTGTGCTCGTCTATGTCTTTCTTTGGGACCACCTGCCACAGCCGCGGGCAGGTTTCGTTTTTCTCTCCCCATTTAAGTTCGAAAGGCTGTGATCAGCTTACCATAGTGGCGGATACAATAAACTCAAATCAGATGGCACAATGTGGCCTCAAAAGCAAGTCAGAAGGGACCTTCTGATGCTGAACAGTAACGCAGGGTGCCTGTTAAGCACGTTCCTCTCTGAAGTCTCTGTGCAGTGCAGTGCAAGCAAGGGTGGTATCCTCGGAGCTGGCTGGAGATGCGAGATGTATAGATAGTCGTCAAGCGAAGCAAACAACTAACGGAACGAAGCGAAGCGAAACGGTTGAAGCTATATCAAGTCTTCACGAGTCGGATCAAGGCACAGACACGGTATATACAAACCGACAGCGCGTCCCAGACGACACTATGACCGGGCAAGGAAATAGGATGTCAGACAAATTCAGGCGCGAGTGCAGTGGCAGTTGGGCGCGCACGGCTGTAGGGCGTAAGGCTCCGACGAGTTTCTGCAGATGCGGATGCGGATGCAGATGCAGGCAAATGGAGCCATCAATAGATGGCCTCAGGAAGGCTGAACCCACGATCAGGCTGGAGACCAACTAGTCACGTGGTGCTGCTACACGTACTCACGTGCTCAAAGTCACGTGAAGTCGATTGTGAGTGTTGCTATCAATAGATCTCTCGGTGAGGCTGGGCGCAGTCAATACCAGCCGCCTGGAGCTGTTTCCAAGGCCCAGAAGAGTCAGGCTGAATCTTCCTTTTGATGCTATTCAGTAAGGCTGAAGCATTAGCAAAGCCGTGGCTATGCATTTATGATTTGAAGTCTTGCGGTGGCTCAGGTTGAAGGTTCAGGTAGGTGTTCGGGGATAATTAGATAGCTTATGCGATGGATAGGCTAGCAATTTTTAATTTACATGGGCTATGCTGTGTTTTTGTCTATGTAGACACTAGACTAACCTATCATTTACCTGGATTAGGGTATCAGAATGAAAATTTGTGTCGGCAGTTGTGTTGGATCTCAATAGCATTGATATGTGGTCAAGTCTTGGCGACATTGAATCGAGAACTCTGAGGCTTCACCCCAGAACTTCCGAAAGAGGTAGTTTAGAAACATGTCAGAAGGGGTAAATTCTTCCGCATTTCACGAACTGAACGTTTCAGTCCAGAGAGCCAGTCGATTGATGAATAATCGAGACTCCTGCGGCACGAGATCTTAGTCGAAGCTTGTATGGAAACTTTCGTTTCGGCATGTGGGGAGAAAGGAGAATCAAGCTACGAAGGAACCACTCATCCCTCTCGGGAAGGAAAAGGAGCGTTTTTATGAAACAGTCTGGGTCGATGCGATGCATGACAGACCGTTGTGTTTTGTATGGGACTGATGATCGCGGCATTTGCCGTACAGTATCGTCTTGTCTTGTCTTGTGTCATTGTCCATCATCCGTCATCGTCAGGGGCAGTGGAGAAGATAATCAGGTAATCAGGGCGGCAGTTGGCAGAATGAATGAGAATTGCAGCAAGTCGACTTCTATTTTTGTCCTGGCTGCCGATCACGGAATGTTGTTGCCAGACAGCCAAATCAGGACATTGGTTGATTGAGAGTGGCAAAACATAGCCAACTTTTGAGGCTTGGGCTTTAGCACAAATGCGTGAGTAAATACGGGCACCAGGTACGGATATCGCAGCACAACATAGACATAGTCGGTGTTTTGAACGAGCTGGGACCCGACAACGGCCTGACGGTGTTTCATTAACACCGACGTGATTGTTCTGTGGCACAAGTGTCAAAGGAGTGATCAGTGATCGAGGCGAGTGCAAGATGGACGATCATTGAGCTTACTTGCGAGCCAAGACTTCAACCCTGAATGCACAGCCTCATGGATACTCGCTGTTGTTACTGTTTGTGTTTATGCCATCAACTCAGCGTGGCACAGTAGGAACGGCACATGCATGTACTCTGTGATGGGCAACAAAAGAAATTTCCTCTGAAGCTTAGGCTGCCAAAATAAACCGCTGGTCTAAGTCAGCATAAGGTGGTCAGATTATTTCGTCTCTTGCCCTCCGCGGCCAATTCTTCTGACATCCTGGCGGCTGGGTACATTGCAGAAGTCAGAAAGGTTTATGGAATCAACCAAAAGCGGCTTATAAGCAGCGAGAGCGAACAGAGGAAAGCGGTGACCAAGCTGGACAATGCCACCGTATTATTGGACTGTGCTCTACGGTAGGATATGAAGGCGGTGGCAGTGCAGTCGATAGAGCGTGTTGATGGTGATAGTCTCCCCGCAATCCCTTTAGAGTCGCCCTTGTTTGTTCATTTCTTGTCCTTGAAATTAGCAAGTTTGAGGGAAATGAATTACATAAACCTATATTCAACAGACGAGATGAATTGATCAATACGTGCTTTGGAACCCTGGGTTGAAGCGATTGAATTTCTGTTATCTTAGGCTTTGGTCAATGCATCCAAATTACATTCAGCGTTGTTTCTGTACAGCCACTCTCGGGACAGACGGATACCAAGTTTCACTATCCGCCAACGCTGATCAGTCAATTCGCGGACATTGTTTGCTTCAGAGCCGATTTAACGAATCGCTGTGCTGAATGCCGATTATATTGGGGGGCATTCCAGCCATAATAAACATTGAATTTCTGCCGGTTTCCCGCAAGGTAGGAGGCAGCCAACCGTCGGGACAAACGAATACCTAATGGTACCGCTCAGATTATTCCTTGGTCGCATCGAGTCTTATCTAGCGATTGGACGGAGTAATCATCTGGCCGTGGGTTTGTCTGTATCATACCTACTTCAAACAAAACGAATGCTGCTATCTAAACGCGCTCCAAAAGGTCCTCAATGCAGGCAACAGAATAATCAACCTGAGGCTTGACCAGATTCAGCCCAGGCCACGAAGCCTCAAGGAAAGAGAGACGTAAGCTCGTAGTGTAGCTGCAGCTGCAACTGCAACTGCAGGTGAAGTTGACGATAGCTGACAGCGTTTACCATACCAGAAAGCGTAGCGTAGCAAGAAGGGGACTCTATCACTGCCCATTATGGCGCCAAACCTGGCTGAAAAGGGCAGTTAAGCGTCGTCATCGTCAGGCCGCAGACGTCTCTGCTGGTTCGTTTCGCTTTCTCTCTTCCTTCATAGGAGTTTAGTCCTGGTCTGGACTGGCAGCCCAGGTCTCGTCTTTCGCACCCCTCGGATAGCGAAGCAGGGATAGACTTAGGGTGGAGACTTTGTGCTGTTTCTTAGAGGCTCGGTCATCGATACCAGTCTCTGATTTGTCCGATGGGCTACGGCGCTGCCTCAATGAGTTATCCACATCCTTGGCCCATGGCTTCGACTCCTTGGCTTGCACCACCCAAGAAAAGAGCTGACGCGTCCTCTCTTCTCACTAGTCGGCTCCCCGGCCGCCGATCCTGGTAAGCCCTGACAACGGGCGGCGTTACCTGACAGCCAGACTCCAGACTCCAGACAGCCCCAGTCCAGCGACTCACAGCGCTCACCGAGCTTTCTTCAGGGGCCTCTACCCTGGATTTGGGGATAATGAGCGTCTTTTCAGTGGGCTCTCTATGTGGGCTACAGTGACTTCCAGCGGTCCCCTCGTCCCTGACATGTCGGGGATCTTGTTGTCGGACCCGGTTGGTACGTACTTCCTGCAAACCAAGGCACCCATCTCATTCATAGAACACGGTCCCCCCCAGTTCCCGATTTTCTGCCTGGTTCCATCTTTCCCCTTCAACTTCCAAGCATTCGCTTCTGTTACAGAACTTCCATCCAACACAATCAACAACCTTTACTTTACTTTCACCAACCATCTTTGAAACTTCGACGATAAGGCTCTATACTCGACGACCGTTGACAACTCGACGACTGGACAACCAGATCTAATCTTAAACTCAATACATCATACCTGTTCGATCACCAGTATCGCCAATAACGATACCTTCACAATACAATGTCGGCTCCTGGCCAGAATAATGTCGACTTCGACGCTCTCCTTGACTTCGGCGAGTACGATGGCTTCCAGTCTCCTGCTTCATTATCACCAGCAGGCACATCAAAGCCTACCTTCACAAGTCCTGTCAATCCTGTCGTCGCTGCTCCTGCCACTACAACTGCCCAGAGTTTGAGCGGTCCCAGTCACAACTATGACATGTACCGACAACAGACAGGCTTCGTGCCCGGAGCTATCGCCAGCACAATGGCAGTAAACCAGACCAACAACACTGGTTACCAAGACTTCCGCAACATTGACTATGCCTCTACGTTCAGTCCCGAGGCCGATCTCTTTGACTTCAACACGTCGCCTTCTCAAGCTACTCTGGGCGCTTCGGATATGGATATGGACTTCGAGACTCAGACCGAGTCGCAACAGTTCTTCACCGTCGATCCCAGCAGCATCGAGCAGGACATGGACAACCTGCCATCGCCGCCAGTCTTGCCTACCCAAACCAACAATGTCGGTCGACTTTGGCCAGGAGCACACTCTCAAGCTGCCCTGGCCAAGGCTCAGGCTCAACAGCGACAGCAGCAGCAGATCATTCAGCAGCAACAGCAGGCCCAGCGACAAGGATCTCAAGCCAAGTCGCGAGGCAAGGCCCCTCAGCCCAATGATCCCATTGTTGAGCAGAAGATCACCCAACTCCTCAACTCTATGCGGGCCAAGCCTTCAATGCCTGAGAGCCAGGCTACAAGCCCCATGAACAACCTTCCCCGATCCAAGAAGGATGAGGAGGAGATGGATGAGGATGAGCGACTACTTGCCAGTGAAGAGGGCAAGAAGCTCAGCAGCAAGGAGCGACGACAGCTCCGAAACAAGGTTTCTGCTCGTGCGTTCCGATCTCGTAGAAAGGGTAAGGACACCACATAATCCCAATTCACATGAACATTATGCTAACACATATTTAGAATACATCACTCAACTTGAGACCGAGATTGCCAACAAGGTTAGCGAGAACGGTGACCTCCGAGCTCAGAACCGAGCTCTTATGGACGAGAACAAGCGCTTGACAGACCTCACCCGCATGCTCCTGTCTTCGCCTTCATTCTCCAACTTTTTGGATAACCTCAGCAACAACCCGGCCGCCGCTCAGCAGACTCCTCAGCTCAAAGTGGAGCCTCAGCCCGAGCAGCGACAGGTGCCTAAGGACATCAACCCTTACAACGCCCAGCAGTCTTCTCAGCAACAGATTGGAATGGCCATGATCCCTGAACAGAACATGGACTTCTCTATGCTCACTCTTGATGGTTCTTTCAACTTGCAGCCTCAAGTGTTTGT
Organism: Fusarium camptoceras; assembly: GCA_004367475.1. Lineage (NCBI taxonomy): Eukaryota > Fungi > Ascomycota > Sordariomycetes > Hypocreales > Nectriaceae > Fusarium > Fusarium camptoceras. Next base: position 316,371 of record QGED01000004.1, read on the forward strand.
TGTCGACACTCCTGAGATTCCCGAGGTCATCGACGCTGCTGTTCTCTCTGGCAAGTCATCCAACTTCATTGAGCCCATCTTCGACTCTGAGGAGGAGAAGCTCGAGGTTCCTGCCATTGAACGTCCCGTTGAGAAGCCCGAGGCTTCTGAGCCTGTCGATGCCGCTCCCATTGATGTCGAGTTTGAGTCTGATCCCGAATTTGCCCTCTTCCACACTGAAGCCGCTACCACCACTGAATCACCCAAGGAGTTCAATTCTGAAGGTCTGTCCTATGTTGACATCTTTGGTGGTGTCGAGTCTGAGAAGGTCCTTGCGCGCTTGGAACTTATCGATGCCGGTGAACAAGAATGCACAGCTGCCCTTGCTATGTCTCGTGTGCAACGTCTTAGTGCTAGCTGTGACGCTGTGACATCAAGGTTAGAGCTTCTGACTCTCGATCTGTAAGGCTTTTACTGGGTTGGGCAAAAGGCATATAGTCAGCGCTTTCTTCTTTTGTTTCTTTCTCATTTGTAACATTGGGATCCTATAGCGGATTGGGATTGGAAGCGGCGTTTTGGGCAAACAGGATGGACCACCCTTGAGAGGTGCTACTGCATAACATGCTGGGTTTCTTTTATTTATTTTTCAGAACGAATGATGACACAGGAATCTTGTGTGTAGCTAGATAGAGAGGCTTGTCGTCACTCGACATCACAAATCCAATATTTTGAAGGATATAATATGATCTCAATTCGACCAGCGACATGAATATGTGTCTCTTGGAGTGACTTTTTTTGCCCCAAGCTAAGGTTGGTGCTTACCCCGATTGCCGCTGACAGTATCGGTGAGCTGCACAGTGATCCTATTTTGTTCAACTCACGTATCGGATTGCATTCTCTATTCTGCTCTGTTCCTGGCTTCGGCACAGAATGTTGTTGAAGGGCTTTATGTGTTCCACTCAACATCTGACCCGATGTAAGACGTGGAAAGCGGCTCAAAATATAAACCTCACAATCTTGAGGGCATTTAATAGTCTCTTGGTGATCGGTTCACTAAACAGGACTAAAAAGACTGGGCCTTTAATTATCGGTCTGCATGACATTATTTCTTACCATACATATTCTACCGCTTACAGCCAGAAGCTCATTATAGAAACTTGGCAGTACTACCTATCCTTGGTATCTATGGCTGGTAATATTTCCCCACGAGAGTTGTCAACGTTAGAACGGTACAAGTATAAGCCGTTTGAGAACAACTACTCGGTTCGCATTTTGATGCTGGAGCCTGGCACTGGGGATGAGCCATTGGTCGGTCAACTCGGCTTCGAACACCTCGATTTAAGTCCACAGTATGAAGCTATTTCTTACTGCTGGGGCACAGACGGTCGCTCTTCTGAGATCATCTGCGATGGAAAAATTCTCGCACTGACAAAGAGTATTGAGGGGGCGCTTCGGCGGATGAGGCATGCTACGGCTCAGCGGCGTCTCTGGGCTGATCAGGTCTGCATTAACCAAGATGATATCGCGGAGCGTAGTCAGCAGGTCAGTCTGATGAATGCTATATACAAGGGAGCGCAACGTGTCTTGGTCTGGCTGGGTCCTGACAGTGACGGCGTCGCACACGCGGCTATGACTATGATACACTATCTTGATGGAGTCTTTAATAATGGCGAGATGCATAATGAGTTTCGGAGGGCGCATTCAGAAGAGCTTTTGAAACAGGATGCGAAACCTTGGTTACCTTTCTCGAATATGACGAGACTACCGTGGGTGAGTTATTTCACGATACATCTGCGCTGAAGAAGGCTTGGCTAATAGAAATAGTTCAGTCGAATATGGATTGTTCAAGAGATCGGCACAGCTGCGCCGGCTACACTCTACTGGGGAGAAGCTGAGATTGACTGGGAGATTCTCTCGTCAGTCGCGGGTGTCTTGAATACGAAGTACCATTACCTGAGGACAAGGTTTTCTGTCTTCACTCCTAATATCAGATATCTGTACAAAAGATTCGTCGAGCCGGATGAAGAGTACGATGTCAACCATAATCGCGCAGCATTTATCTACGAGTTGCATCGTGCACGACACTTACTCTCAAAAGACCCTCGAGATCACGTATACGCCTTTCTGGGCCATTTCTCCCTTGGCACAGGGAGTCAAAGTCTTACTGAAATAGTGGCCGATTACAGCAGATCTATCGAGGATGTCTTTTATGATGTAGCAGTTCGGGAATTATCAGGTTGCGAATCCCTTCTCGTCTTGTCCGCGTGCCATGCTATACCTGCGACGTATAAGCGCAGGATCATGGAGAGAGGCGATCTACCGACGTGGACTCCGGACTGGCGTATCGTGCCTCTTCACCTTATGGGAACGCCCGTTACGCCTCACAGAGCATCAGGGAACCTACTACCAAGGCTTCATATCGATACCGAAAGACGTGCTCTGCATATCCGCGGTGTTCGGTTAGATTATCTCCATCGACCTTCATGGATCTTCTGGCATAATGCTTTCCAGTTCCGTCGCAATCACAATGCTCCTACTCGCCTTCCCATTGAGGCTGTGTGGCGCGACATATGTGGTGGCAATGCACCGTTTAATCTACGAAAACGTTACCGTAACGGCGATTCAGCCTTCTTCGCTCTCGTACAGAGTCTAACAAACGCTTGTATTGGGGCAGATCGTTCGCGGCCATATGAGAGTATTCCAAAGGAAGAATGGCTTGCCAACGGTGCAGCGTATCTTGTCCGCGCTTTGCCCAGACCCGGTGCCGTTAGTCATGACATCAAAGAAGTTGCTGAAACAGGGGATGGGTTTAAATGGGGTCATGAGGCGACTCTTGTAACGAGATATCGTGGCTTTGCGATGACCAGAAGAGGATGGTTCGTGGTCGGTCCCGATATCATGGAGGCTGGTGATGTAGTGGTTGTGTTGTATGGTGGCAGAACGCCTTTCTTGATTAGGAGGAGGAATAGAGGGACGTGGATGCTTGTTGGGGAGTGTTATGTTCATGGGATGATGAATGGAGAGGTTTTTGAGCTCGAGGGGGTAGAAGAAGAGGAGTTTGTTATGCTATAAAATGGTGGATGGATATACCCAGTTTAATAGTTAAGATTATGATTGTAAAGTTAATAAGTGAAAGATGGTCACCGTGACTTTTGGTTATAATTTACGTTTCCAAAAGAGTCTCATTTGTTCAGTCAAGCGACTCATCTTGCTATGAGAAAATGGATAGATGCATTCGTAAATGCCTTCAGAATAGGCATGCCGGGTATTTCCAAAAGAGTGTGAATGACAATTCGCCAATAATAACGCCTATCCAAATACCTTTCAATAAGTACCATATCTCAGAGCGATCGTAAGAAATAAAGAGTATATCCATTCGTACACATCCAATCCCTATCGTAATTATTCATTCTCAATCCGTACCCTCGTCATTGTTACTCAAACACTCTCCCGTGCCTTGACTGGTGCTGCTCCTACAACGCTGATATCATCGTCAGAATCATCCATTGTTCGGTGACGAGGTGCGTCGAAATCTTTGGTCACGATACCAGATGTTTGAGGTGGTGGCAGCTCGTTTGGACTTCGAAGTTCCCAACTACCAACACGCTCGTGATGAACTCCTTGTTTCGTCACCACAACATCCGCATCGCCGTCTTTCTTCTCTGCTCCTTTAAAGCCTCCTGCAGCACCCACAACAGAAGTAGAAGCCGTGCTAGTTGGTCCTTCCGGAGGCCCCTTGCGTCGAATTCGAAAGCCCCCGCATGCGAACAAACACGCCAACAGAACGGCTATGGCGGCGACGGCGATGACTGCACCGATTATACCTGCTATAATTGGGCCCAGAGCTGAAGCATCATCGTCCCAAGTATCGGTGTCTGAGTCGGTCGTGATGCACCAAGGTGCCACTGGTGGACCACAGATATCGCACCACGTGTTGGGTGATCTTCCGAGCATGTTCATCCTCGAAACGAAGTTATTATATGCAATACCATCTGGACCAGACTTGAAGAGAGGCTGGTTACGAAAAGGCTCGTCTGGATCTGCTGAAGCGCGATACGACATTCTAACTCGCAGGCTGTTTATCGATGGCATTCGATCAGGGGCGTCTGGGTCTTCGCCAAAAAGTTCAAAAACCAGTGCCGCACCAGGCTTAGGGAGTGAGGACCAGGGCTCTTGGTCGACATTCTCCTCTGTAAGTAGACCTGAGAGGGAGATGAAGCTGACAATGGGCTCGACGGAACCGAACATGAATGTAAGTTTGTTGTAGTCGTTTCCCCATCGGATGTTACTTCTGAATTGCGACATGACCTTGTACGCCAGCGTGCGGCCAGCGATGGAGTATAGGACACCGAGCTCGCTATTATCATCGGATCTGTCTGAGTAGCTGTTCGCTGCACGCTCCATCTTGGTGGCGTAAAAGTTCAAAAGAGTAAGTGTCCCGTTTGCGTTACCCAGTTCCTCGTGGACAGTCTCGTTATGGCGATACTGATAATCGACGAACTGCCAGATATTGTAGGCGTTCCGGAGGTTAGCTGAGCGCATGTCGATTGTGCCCTCGAGAGGTGGAGTAGAGAAGAGATCTTGATAGAACTGTTGACTCGACTCATAGATGTTGCTGATGGACTCGTGGTCTGTCAAGTTTGTTGATACTTCTGTGTTCCAGGCTGAGCATCTTGAGGTTCCTTGCACCCTACGCCGTGTTAGTCAGGTCGCAATTTTTTACGAGTGAGTTTAGTAACATACGTTACAGATTCCGGGTCAAAATAGTTTGGCATCCGAATATTAGGATATTGATATCCATTCAGAGGATAGTCAGTCCTGTTGTCAGTTGCGCTCAAGTCCAAGGCTATTTCTTCACCTCCAGTACTGTTGTCAAAGGCGTCGCGTGCTGGTGGATAAAAGCCTTGCATGAAAGCCAAAGCACCACCAGATACCCAAGGATCGGGCTGCGATATGATATCAAGTGCGGTATTGTCAATCACATCAGGACTGAGGTCCTGGACATATGCTGTCTGAATATTGCCATAGTCTGAATGGTTCACTCCATCTGGGATATAACGAGCGCGGAATGCAGTTCCCTGTCGCAGCAATTGCTGCGCGCCCTCTGGAGTGAGGACTGTTCGGAGTTCGGTTTCTACTGGGGTGGTTTCGCCATGATTGATGAATGCGACGGCAGCCCAGACCTTGTTTGACTGTGCAGCTACGGCTGGTATAAGAGGCAGGGCTGCAGTGAGCTTAGTGAGTAGGACCATGTTGAAGGACAATACACGATACAACTTGAAGAAATCAACTGGAAATACTGGAGAAAGGTTCTTCGTACACTACGCCGTCGAGCTGGTGAGATGATTGAAAGAGAGGACAAGAGGAAACCTCCGTTCGAGGAGGAGGAGAGGGCCATTGATAGCTTATTGAACGGTAGAGCACGAACTGCAAGCTTCAGCTGCAGCTGCAAAATGATCGTCATCAACCAACGCCTTATCAAGCATCAAGTCCCATGTACATAGTTCCAACGCCCAACTACAGCAATACATAAACTCCCCGCTACAAAAATGGTGTGATTATGGAGGGCCGGGAAACTACAAGATAGGTCAGGGCTAGCTTGAGATGGCTGCACTACCGACTTCTTTGAGAGAAGTTTAATTGGTGCGGGGTGAGGAAAGGACAAAAGGTTAAAGCCAGGCTTGAGTGGCTGGGGTAAGAACGATAAGCCAGACGTTGGCATGTTGGTCCAGCTTCGAGGTCATGATCTCGATGTCAAACTCGAGTCAATTTGCCTGATCATGGTGTTTTGTTGACTACGGGTACCATGCGCAGATCTATACATAAAGAGAATACTTGTCATTGCAGGGATCCCAGCAGTAAGCATTGGACGCGATGAATATTTTAAAAGTGAAGAGCCATGGCTACCTACTCACTATAATTAGTGCTGTTTTGTTAGCCTCTTAATACGAACAAAAGACTTTGCCATTAAAGACGTTGACGTCAATTATTGTTAATATATCCGTAGAGGAGCTTATCTTAAGAACCAACCACCCAGAGCCGCCGCTTTCAGCAGTCAGCCTAACGATAGTAACAAAGTAAACATCAAAATGCCTTGATACTGAACTGACTTTTTTCTTTAATTTTGACTTGGCTGGTGATTTCTCAATGCGGCTAATGGACGATTGAGAAGAATGTGAGACCCGATACAACACATCAGATGCCGATCGCACGTGGCTACAAGTCGTGTGTAAACAAGCTCAAGTTTGTATAGTCCACACTGAGTCAAAGTGTAACTATTTCGCCATTTGCGGATGAAGAGCTGCCCATCCGATAGCATTGGCGTTGAAGGACTTGATGGTTACTGACTTTAGCTGTATGAATTTAGTGTAACGGTTGGAAGATTTGCCCAACTACAACACTGACTTCCAAATTGTCGACTCGACTTGACGACAGCGAACACGACAAAAATGTGACGATTGTAGTTTAAATACTGGTAAACATGAATAATCTAATTAATTTATTGTCCAAAACATTTCTATGAGGCATTTGGTTGCTCAAATCTATATGAAATGTTATTGTTCTTGGATGGTTGCTAAACCTGTAGTAAACGCATTGGATCTTGTGGAAGTGCAATGGCAACAGGAGAAACAACAATGGAAAATGGTAAAGGAATATAAATATTTCTCTATTATACGAAAACCTTGTCTTCATTGAGCTATCTGGCTTTTGCTATTACCGATGCTGAATCATATTCTCTGACACTGTATTCCTGAACTGACGGCGACGTCTAACAGAAAGGATCCCGATGAACAGCAACTTGTTTGTATTACAGAAGACGTAGAGAACACAAGAAAGACGAGCAGTGAGATTATTTAACTGATTGCACAGCAAATTGAGAGTTGATATGCAAGTGTCATATCCAAGTTACCGAGATAAGTGATACTCGCAAGTCATGTTGTCACTTGATCCGACGTTCACTCAGAGCGTAAAAGGGACCATGTAGTTAACAGGAATTTCAAGAAGAGTGGACTCGAATTGGATCCACGTCTAGCCCCCTCTTGATCCTCCTATGTCTGGAAGTTGTGGTATTTCTCAATACACCACTAAACCACTGCTCACTTATATGGATGCTTGTCACAGGAGATCCACTTGGATCCTACCACTGTTCATTCAAGAAGATGCTGCTCAACTAAGTGCCGCTCAAATACTATTCATTGTAAGGGGCCCTCGAACAGGTGAGGAGCACCGCTACTGACATCCCTTTGTGCTTTGTCATGCCGATGAAGGAGCAGAGAGAGATTTGAGAGTGCCAATGATGCAATGAGACACCTAGACAGCCCGCAGACTAGTAACTGACCGCCCTACAGCCCCGCCTAAACTATCAAGCAGGGACAAGGTACAGGCAGATAAGGTATTGTTAGATCAGGTACCACTGAGCTGAGATGGTTGAAGATGTGATAGAACAAAACCAGCATGGAAGACCAGAGAGGCCACAAAGAACTGAAGAGGTTAATCAGAGTGAGAGAAACAAACAACTTTACATACAAAGGTCGAATATGGAAGATAGCATAGGCGGAACTGGCCAGTCTCTTTGTTTGGCAGAGATATCTTATCGGCCAGTTTCCTTGCTAGGTATTGGTTCCTGACGAGGTCAAGACATGCCCCTAGCTTTTCCGTTGGGTCCCATGTTCCAAAAGACAGACAAGCAATCTTATCAATCTAATCAACCTGCATTACGCAGATATCAGATGAAGATCTTTGACCATCAGCTACGACAATATTATTTTCTTGATTCCTGAATATGAACATAACTGCAGTTGATGGCGTCTTACAAGGTTTAGCATTACAGAAATCACTTTCACCCTCGTAGATACACATCAATAAATACAATGAAATATTCTATTGCCCTGCTTACGTTTATTCCTGAAGTAGCGGATTTATCTGTCAAAAGGGGTCAGTCCTGCGATCATGATGGAATCCTCCGAAATCGAATGATGGTTGGATTTAGCGCCCTTTTTTGGGTACATCCCTGCCCTGTTTCTTCCGGATGCATTTTTAGGGGAAGAGTCAGGTTGCAGCCTTAGCACATTACTTCGCTGGCAGGTACCGCTAACTAAGCTTAAGGTGGTAGTTTACATTTGAGCGGGCGCATCTATTCGTCCGCTAACAATTTCTCCACGTCACCTGCCCTTCTGACCACCAACTTGGATAATACCTACTACCCTACTTCTGCAGTTTCAGGTTCTTGCCCACTGTACTGCACCTTGCCTTACCACTTTCTCAAGCCTGCGCTCACGTACTTTCCTATCGTAAAGTTGCTGTCCACACTCGACCTCAGCGCAAACTCGGCCGTGGAGCAATTTCTGTCTTATTCATCCCACCGATACTTTCAATCGCACGCCGTACGCCGTAGCGATAAGCGACACGAAATTTACAATTATTCCTTCAATGGCACCGTCGCCGATTGCGACGTGATCGCCCACCATGTCGGAGTCGACGTCAACGTCGATCGACGCAGGCGCTGCCATCGCTAATGCAACAGATTCTCGCGATAATGTCGTTGCACCTGCGCCTACCGATAGCACCGCCAAGGATACTGTGAATGCAAAATCAGACCCGGCCTTTTTGCACTCGCCTCCTGATAGTAACAACATGGCCAAGTCAGATGGCTCGGATTCTGAATTAAGCGACCTCGAGGAAGAGCCTGTTCTTAACGATCCGCCACAGTCAACAAACGCTGGCGACAAAAGCACCAGCGATGAAGACCAGAACAAGCCTAGTGATGATGACATTGGGGAAGTGCTACCAGATCACTGGTCTGGCGCTGTTCCCATCTTCAAGCCAACCATGCACCAATTTAGAGACTTCAAGCGCTTCGTATGTCACCTACAGGTTTCCTTCCCTCTTCTGCTAACACTTATTCCAGATGGAAGCTGTCGACAGCTATGGCATGAAGTCTGGCATCATCAAGATCATCCCGCCACAAGAATGGAAAGACGCTCTCCCCGAGCTCGACGAACTTGTAAAGCAGGTCAAGGTTCGAGAACCGATCAAGCAAGATATCATGGGCTCCAACGGCACTTATCGTCAAGTCAACATTCTACACGGTCGATCTTACAATGTCCCGCAGTGGCGCCAGCTTTGCGATCAGAGCGAACATCAGCCCCCAGCTAGACGTGGTGAGCGACGCGCCAATGCCGAAAAGCCAAAGCCACGAACGCGAGCGGCAGCTGCTGCACCCAAACCTGTCGATCCATCAACCCCTAAAAAGAGAGGCAGAGGGCGCCCAGCGAAGCGAGGGGGTAGGGGAAGGCGAGCCAAGCTAGAGGCAGCAGACAACGCCGAGGAACGGCCTATGACACCGGTCTCCCCCAAACCTGAAGCTGCTGAAACCGAGGATAAGCCTGTCGAGTCTGTGGAGCAGGATCCGGGTGAGGAAGTTGAAGATGACTATGAGCCCACGGTCGGTCGCATGGGAATCTCTCGACCAGCAAAATCCAAGACCCAGACGGTCTCAGCCCGTCGCAAATACAGTCGCCGGGAGGGATCCGCTATGATCGACGAAGCTGCTTTCAAGAACTGGGATTACAGAATGGACACATCGGAATACACACCCGAACGGTGCGAAGAACTTGAGAGGGCATACTGGAAAACCCTTACATACGCGGCACCTCTATACGGCGCAGACTTGATGGGCACGCTTTTTGATGAATCAACTGAAGAGTGGAACCTGAACAAGCTTCCTAATCTTTTGGATGTTCTAGGAACAAAGGTTCCAGGAGTCAATACAGCCTATCTGTACTTGGGAATGTGGAAAGCAACGTTCGCATGGCATCTGGAAGACGTTGATCTCTACAGTATCAACTATCTTCACTTCGGTGCCCCCAAGCAGTGGTACAGTATCTCTCAAGCTGACGCTCGTCGATTCGAAGCTGCGATGAAGAACATCTGGCCCACGGATGCGAAAGCCTGCGATCAGTTCCTCCGACATAAAGGTTTCCTTATTTCTCCTCAGCACTTGAAATCACACTACAACATTACCGTCAATAAAGTCGTGTCGTATCCCGGGGAGTTTGTTGTCACATACCCGTACGGATACCATTCAGGCTACAACCTTGGCTACAACTGTGCCGAGGCTGTCAATTTCGCATTGGACTCTTGGCTTGAAATTGGCAAGATTGCTAAAAAGTGTGAATGCGCCCAAGCTCAAGATAGCGTCTGGGTTAATGTCTACGAGATCGAACGGAAACTGCGTGGCGAGGAGACAGAATACGAGGAAACCGAAGACGACGACGACGAGGAAGATGACGACGATGAAGAGTCTGGTATGCCGACTCCGCCGTCTACTTCGGGTGTCAAATTTAAAGAACCTGGCCGCAAACGAAAGCGTGGACCTGGCGACAAGGGCGGTAAGGTCAAGGTCAAGAAGATCAAGCTTCGCCTCAAAACCAAGGAGGAGCCTCCTTGCTGTCTCTGCCCCAACGATACACCATCGGCAGAGTTGTTGCCCACAGATGACGGTCGCAAGGCACATCGACTTTGTGCGCACTATCTCCCTGAGACATACATCGAGACGATTGACAACCAGGAAACCGTCGCCAACGTCTCGGAAATCCACAAAGACCGACTTGAACTTAAGTGTCTTTACTGTCGCTCTAAATGGGGCGCATGCTTCCAATGTTCCCAGAAGAAATGTGCTCGCGCTTATCATGCGACGTGTGCGGCGGCTGCTGGGGTCTTTGTCGAGGAAGAAGAGGTGCCGGTTTTCGGCGAAGATGGTACTGAATACAAGGAACAAGCTTTCGAGTTTAGTTGTAGGTTCCATCGAACCAAACGCGACAAGAAACTCGACGGAGAACACTTGGAGAAAGATACGCGGATCCGCACAGCAGCATCAAAACTTCAGTCAGGCGAGACTTGCCAGTTACAATACTTCAAGGGTGATGTCTTCGCTGGCGTTGTGGTTGAGAACCGGTTCGATGAGCAAACACTTCTCCTCGATGTTTTGCCTAATGGGTACGGAAGACCGCTGTATCAATCTGAATCTTTAGAAACCAAGCTAACTGTTCGCAGTGATCGTATAGAGGTTGAGTGGAAGTGGTTGCTGGTACCTGACCCAGCTGATTATCGATTGCCAAAGGCATCGGCGAAGGCCATCCCCATGCCTGCATCACAGAAGGCCAAGGAGAAGTTGAAGACCAAGCGACTTCATGACGGAAAGCCTCAGAAAGACGATCCGTTCGTCGAAGGTTGCACATGGGCCGAATTCCAACATCATCCTGTCACAAACAAAGAACAGGTCAAGATTGACTTTTCCAAGCATGACCAGATTTGGCACTACTTGCCAAAGACATCGACAGATGCCCGGGCTCAGTTCACTGAAGATCCTGCCAGGAAAAGACACAATCCTAAAGGCAATTTCCTTTCTACAGTTCCTAAGCCGGTAAAGCCGCCCAAACCACCAAAGGCAGTTCCAGCATATACTTCGCAACAGCCCTACCAGCCCGCAATTTCTTACGGTGCTGGTCGACAGGAAAGACCATATGTGTATAAGCCACGGGTATCTGCTGGAAACAACTTACCTACCATGGGTAGCTTTACAACGCAGAGGTTCGCACCAACTGCGCCTTCGCCTGTTGCACCCCAACATCGTCCTGTGCAGTACCCATATCCACCCACGCATCCTGCGCCCCCAGGACAGCAGCCTCCAGCTGCATACTCTCCTCAAAGATTCGAGGTCAGACCCTCTCCGGTTTATACACCGCCCGGAAGCACCTCCGGTGTACACAGTCCCATGATCGCTTCTGGACATCCTCAAAATGCTCAGTGGCCAAGACCGGCCAATGTCCCTCATCCTCATGCTGCTGCCCCTGCACACACACCTGCTGCGGCTGCGGCTGCCGCAACGCATCCTTACCATTCTGCTTACCAGGCCCCGAATTGGGCACCGGTACATCACCCACAGGCTCCTCCTGCGCACCAACAACAGCAAGTCAAACCATCTTGGCAAGTACAGCCGTCGATCTATCAGAAGTATCCCTTTTTCCAGATCCATCACAATAGGTTCGTATCGTAAGCCTCCATCTAATGTGGGCTTTTGTTAACTCTTTCTCAGGGACTCGAGCAAATACCGATCGCCATATGCTCGTTGGGGAGGCTTTACAAACGGATACGAAGGTAACTCAAGGGCGCATATGGTGGCCTACCAAGAAGCTTTTGTGAAAGGCCAACCAAGCAATCACAATCATGGAGCCCATAGCTCTCCATACAACCAGCCATCGACTGTTGCGCCGCCGGCACAAGTTTCTCAGATACCCTCCAATGGATATCAGTTCAAGCAACAAACATTCCCGAAGCCAGGGCCGGCGCCGTCGCCAGGGCAAACCTCTCCAAGTGGCCAACCCTATCGTCCCGCTATTAAAGCTCAATATCTGCCACCAGTGCTGGCACAACCACAGCCGCAACCAATTTCGCAGCAGCCAAAGCCTCAACAAACTCCGAAACCCCAGGAAACTATGCATCTACCTAACCAAAACAGCAAACCAAAGACTGCGACAGTCTTCAAGCCGTACAAGGTAAGTATCTGGAATTCTCGATAGGAAGGACGGGTCGGCTGAACAGCCAATCCAGATACCACCCAAAGAGTCGCCAGTGCCATTGCCGGCAAACTTTTTGGCGGCAATGTCATCGACACCGAACACGCCGACTGCCGTCACTAGTCAATCGCCTCTGCAGCAGTCCGCAAGCAAGAGCTCGCCCGTTGAGCCTAAGTCTGCAAGAAAGGCACAGGCAACGAAGCCATTGCCATCGAGTGAACATACTCCAGCCAGACAGCCACTTGGTGTAGGGATCTCTAACACGCCTGTGCCAATCCCACGACTACCAGGTGTCCCGCCTACTCCGCCATCTCGAGAACACGCTGCTCCGCCACAAAGGCAAGTACCGAATAAACGCCAATTGAATGAGCGTGGTTTGCCATCTGGTCTAAGCGATTCAATGCTACCTGTAGCGACACAACAGCAATCGGCATCGTCCGTTCAGGATGGGAAGCTTCCGTCTACTGATACAAACCCGGGCAATGCGTCCCTAGCAGCGTCCATAACGCATGCCGTTCCCTTCCAACCACAGGATTTCCCCGATGTGCCTGGCAGCGAATCTATGGAGTTCATGGACAGCCTCTTGGCGAACATCCGTACCATAGCTTATCGCGACGGTTAGCCCAAGGCTGCGACCAACACAACGCGCTTGGACTTTGTACACAGATACCCTTATGTTACGACAATGATTTTCAATCTTATGGGACGGCGTTTAAAGAACCGGCGTAGTTCATGCTCACGCAATGCTACTCGGCTAAGGTTTTAAGGAACATGGAGTGAAACGAATGAGATAAAAGGGCCTCATGAGGAATGAAACCGGCCTTTATGATGTATTGTTAAATGTCAAGGTAGACTGGTTTCAGTGCTATTTTACGACCAGCATAGGCTCGCAGTAATATGAACATAAGATGAAAGGCCATTCAACGTTATCGTCGTCCAACGTGTGTATTTACTATGTTCACGATGCAAGGGAGGTGGCGGGAACCTTGAAACTTGAGTGAACAGGAGTTACCTGGTTGTCTATTCGTAGATGAAAGTTGGAACTTGGGTCTGTTCTACATTTCAGGCAACCAGCTGCTCCCATGTCAGTTGGTTCTTATCAATGCGAACATTAGAATACCAAAAAGCTTAGCCGCTGAGACGTGAGGCACGAAATCATGCAGTATTCAGAATTATTCTCATTGCTATGACCTGAGACAACGTTTCTATTACACAATACTATACAGACCTGTTATGCTTGAGCATGAATAGAGCTCGCGATGCCCTGCTGAGTGAGTGGTTGGATATACTCTTATCTGGGACCAGGCTCTCTCCTTCCTACCCTTTCCCGTAGCTGATATTGTGACATCCATAACTGAGCTTTATTGCTTAGGTACCTAGTACCTATTAACTCAAAACAAGAACAATGCACGGCTACCCACGTCCCACAAAGCGAATTTGAGCGCCAGGAACACGGCCTTGACAGCGCCAGGCAGTGGCACTGTTCGGGCACTTTGTGTCACTGCCGCGAACCCTGACCTCCAATCCCTGGTATGTCATTCCATCTCGCCCTCTCTTTTTTTTTCTCTTTCCTTTCCTTCTACAACCACCTCCAGGCAATTTTGAGACAGAAAAAGGCCACATACTTACCACATCTTGCTTTCCGATACTGTCATGGCTAACACACCAGCCTGGACCGATGAGGACATCCGCCTGGCGGACATCCAAGAGGAAGGTTTCCCCGTATGCGGTTATCTGCGCGGATCATACCTTGGACAAGGTGGTTACGCCCGTGTTTACAAAGTCCTTCGTACCGAAACTGGACAAGTCTGTGCCGGAAAGACTTCTCCTGACGCAGTTAAGCATTTGCGAAAGGAGGCACGTATTCTGCGAGGCCTTGATCATGTGAGTCTTACTATTCCCTTACCCCTTTACGTTATGGAAAGTTACTGACCATTTGTGTTTAGCCCAACATTGTAAAGTATGTCGATTACTATGAAGAAGAAGATGACCCGAAAGCAAACATCCTTGTCATGGAGTTGTGCGCCCGAGGTAGCCTCCAAGAGATGGTAAACAATCACTCTGACGGTTTGTCCAGAAATGCTACCCTGCAAGTGATGAACCAAGTCTCGAAGGCTGTTGAATATCTCCACAAGAGAGACCGATTTCACGGCGACCTCAAGCCGCGAAACATTCTCATTCGCTCATGGGACCCTATTGACATCGTCGTTGCCGATTGCGCTGAGGTCTCCTCGACTAACCACATTAACCATCACAAGAAACCCCATGGAACGCACTCCTACTGGTCCCCCTACATTTAGAGACACCACGGACATGCCGGAAAGAGTGACGACATCTGGGCTCTTGGTATCACTCTGCTGGGCATGATGGGGCAGTGGCCTCATTTCGTCAGAAAGGAGGAGCGACAGTATCCTCGACTTTGTGCCACACACGCCCGCAACTTGGACAAATTAAACCCTGACCATGAAATTGTGCAGCTTCTTCTTCGTCTGCTTGAGTGGGATTTCAAGAAGCGAATCACTGCCCCCGAGCTGGTCAACGTGACCGGCGAGCTTTTGGATGATCGCATCCGGGTCCCCAAGGACCGGATGGATTTGGAAGTTCCTGAGGGAACCCGCACTGTTGAGTTTTGGTAAATGGAAGATTGAGAAGCTGACCAAGACATGTGCTGGCCTGTTGCGCCAAGATGCCAGATGAGTTTGGTGATCAATGAAGGAACTTGTAACTGACATGGAAGTGGATAAGCGAATCAATGGGTATGCTAGCTGTATTTGCACGATAGAATTCACTCGATAGATATGCCCCGAAGGCTTAGCATGAATAGACACTCAGTTGCGATATCCGAACTTCCATCAAAAAGTCCAAGTTCAATGTACTAGATAGATTGGTTCTAAAGATCTAGTTGCAGAAGCTCCGGTTTCGCTAATCGCTGGTTATTGGATAAAAGAGGTTATTATCGGAAAAGTTCCGACATTCAGTCAAGTGCCGGGACCAAGCCTTAATCTAATAGTATCGATTTCGACTCAATCAATACCTACCTGTAAGTTGTCGAACCAAGTACAATGCTCATCATTGGAACCAATGACGTGATCAGCATCGCTGCAGTATCATTAGTCATCGCGATTTCCTTTCCGGTTACGGCGATGTGGTGAACCTCCACGACTCGAAAAAAGAAAGACTACCTTGAACAAATCAAGTGCGAGAAAACAGACGTGATCCTTTTTCGCCGAGAGAATCAAGTGTGAGTAATCTCTTGCTCCAAATATCCCCCAGACTGGGCTAATACGGAAAAGGGTCCTCGTTGATGTTGCGCTCCATATTAACCCCGAGCCGCCCCTCCCAGCCAATGCTCCGGACAGCGCTCCGAAGCAGTATTATCCCTCTTCACTCTTCAAGACAATTCTCAAGCAGTGTCATCGCCATGAGCAATCAGACTCAAAAGCTTCAGCCAGCGGCTCGGGTCCAGGGCCAGAAGAAAGATGTTTGGTATAGTACTTTTAAACCCTCTTGTCAAAACTGTGGCTCCTAACTCGACTGAATTAGGTCCATGATCAATGAGGCCGCTGCGTCTTCACCTATCCAGCCCATTGTGAACTTGGGTCAGGGCTTCTTTGGATACAACCCTCCTGACTTTATCCTGAACGCTGCTAAGGAGGCTTTGGACCGTGTTGAGTGTAATCAGTATGCTCCTGCTAAAGGACGCCCTCGTTTGAGGAAGGCGCTGGCGGATGCGTACTCTGAATCATGGGGACGCCAGCTGGACCCTGAGACTGAGATTGTAATCACTACTGGTGCCAATGAGGGTATGTTGAGTGCCTTCATGGGCTTCATTGAACCTGGTGACGAAGTTATTGTCTTTGAGCCCTTCTTCGACCAGTGAGTATCATTGTACACATTTCGAAACCCCCTCTAACCCCCCATAGATACATTAGCAACATCCAAATGCCCGGTGGTAAAGTTGTCTACGTGCCCCTGCACCCTCCCAAGACTGGTGCCACCAAGGATTCCTCTGCTGCGGACTGGACAATCGACTTTGAAGAGCTTGAGAAGGCCTTCACACCCCGCACCAAGATGATTGTCATCAACACTCCCCGTGAGTAGCACTTCTCACTCTTGTGCTTGCCTCAACGCTAACCTCCAGTAGATAACCCTGTTGGAAAGGTCTTTTCGAAAGAGGAACTTCAAGGAATTGCAGACCTTGCTATCAAGAACCAGACCATCATCCTCTCAGATGAAGTTTACGACAAGCTCTACTATGTGCCATTTACCCGAATTGCTAACCTTTCTCCTGAAGTGGAGAAGTTGACACTCACTGTTGGCTCTGCTGGAAAGAACTTTTATGCCACTGGTTGGCGTGTCGGTATGTTGAAGTTGTTGACTCTTGAAGAAGTCAGTCGTGCTTACACTTTGCAGGTTGGTTGATCGGACCTCAAGAACTTATCCAGCATGCCACTGCCGCTCACACACGAATCTGCTTCTCCACACCAGCCCCTTTCCAAGAAGCCTCTGCCATTGGTTTCGAGCAGGCTGGCAGAAACGGTTTCTGGCAGGAGACTATTACAGAGATGAAGGGCAAAGTAGACCGGCTCAAAGAGGTGTTTGAGGAGCTCGAATTGCCCGTGACCTATCCCGAGGGAGGTTACTTTATTCTCGTCAACATGGCGAAGGTCAAGCTGCCAGAAGATTACCCATTTCCTCCTAACGTGGCTAACCGCCCGCGCGACTTCAAGCTGGCGTGGTTCCTTATCCAGGAGATTGGTGTTGCGGCTATCCCTCCGACAGAGTTTTATACCCCGGGTAATGCGCACCTGGCGGAGGATTATATCCGATTTGCAGTGTGTAAGAACGATGATGTTTTGGAGCAGGCCAAGGAGCGACTGCGGGGACTGAAGAAGTATATCCAAGAGTAAATAAGATAAATTAGACTGAAAACAGAAATTTTGTAGAGAAAGAGATAGAGAAAGCTGATTATATGGACAATTAGATGAGCTGGTGTTGTTCTGTGCCCCCTTGTACAAGCATTTGAGAACGAATCGCCCTAGCCAAAACACCAAAAAAAAAAAAAAAAAAAACAATGAACATACAACAGCGGGGATTCGCTGGTCGTCACCGACCCAACTACTAATCCNNGTAGGTATGGTCGTATGTGGAAGAACATCCCGTCGAGAGGGTATATGAAGATAGAATGTTGTGGTGGTCCCTCAGAGAATGCACGTTGGCGGACGAACTCCATGCATGACAATTTATCTATCCCAAGTGAAGGCGAAATGTCTAATAGCTCGTATGAGAAAAGCAAGAAAAAGAGAAGGGGAGAAACAAAACTGGACTATATGAGTACACTTGATTCTCAACTGCAGACCCCCATGGTTACCTATCTGGCAACGACTCAGATGCATGGCAATGCAATCCGCATACCTACTAGATTTGACACAAATGATAGTCTAAGCTCTTAACCAGGATTGGTTTTTTTTTTTTGTTTTTTTTTTGGTATCCTAAAATCTTCTATTGTCCAGTATGCTACCTATAGTGCAACAACAAAGCTAGTAGACAGATTGTTTCTACACTCCTCTGTCGTTTCTCAATATCTTGGGAGTGTAACGCCGAACGCTAGAACTACGTGCAAAGCCGGAAACTAAAAAATCGCATTGGCTTCAATTCTTAGTCATGTTCTTGTTCTATTCGTTACACTCCTGCATCATATTCTGTCCATGTTCTCTTTGCGAGGTTCAGTTCGTCGCGTTTGAGGGTTTAAGCAAACTCGCCGGTAGATTTAACCAGAGATCTTCATCGTATAAGCAAATCGAAATGGAGGGGTTATGGAGGAAAATTACACAAACAGGCTTGTGTCTCAGTAGGCTTCTATTCAATATTTACTCACCGCTATACATAAATGTGAATATCTGTTACCTATTAATTACCAAGTCTCTCAACTCCGATATCTGAATGGAAGATCCCGATCGTGGAACTGGCCTATCGTCTGCGCGGAGCCGGCCGTTAGCGAGATGCATCGTGGGGAAGGAGGCTCCTTGTTCTTGTTCCTTCCCCGCACAGGTAGTGACTGGCTGTTGAGCTGCGGGGGTGCAAATCTGGATTAGGCTTATCAGTGGCGATTAGTTGAACGTTGACACGTCCTAAACAATTATAATTCGTGCTTCTCATTCGTTCAGCGTTTGCTGTCAAAAAGCATCTTGTTAAGGAAGAGGAAGGTGCCGCTGCACAAGGACCGATTGCTTTTGTCAAAGCGGACGTTGTCTTACACCCGCTAGCTAACCCGTGCCGGCCACGTCTCGTGGCTGTCCCCCTCTTACAGCACAACCTGAGGGGCCACTGTACAACGCCTCGGTTCGTTCCTTGATAAGAGACCTTTAAAAGGGCCTTTGCCTCTTGTTCGGATTATTTTTGTTTTTCCCATTCTGACTCTTGGGCCTTTCTCTCTCCTACAATACACTTGGGAGATACATACCTATACAGACCTCATAATACTCCCACCAAAACCCGAAGTCATGGCGCCTAGCGCTGTATCGCCCGTAAGGGAGACGAACCCTGAACCTTTAGCCACCCTAACCTCCAAATTCGACGACACACTCCGATTCTACCTCAATGGAACCAAAGTCGTCCTGGATGAAATAGATCCAGAAGTCACAGTCTTGGAGTATCTACGAGGAATCGGACTTACAGGAACAAAACTGTGAGAATTCGCCCCTGATGACAAAAACCTATCCCAATGATGCTAACAACTCAACTCAGTGGCTGTGGCGAAGGTGGTTGCGGAGCTTGTACAATCGTGGTGAGCCAGTATAACCCGACAACTAAGCAGATCTATCATGCCAGTGTCAATGCCTGTTTAGCTCCTCTTGTCAGTTTGGACGGTAAACACGTTGTTACCGTTGAAGGCATCGGCAGCTCTCAGAAACCCCACCCTACCCAGGAGCGTATCGCCAAGTCCAATGGTAGCCAATGCGGTTTTTGCACTCCCGGTATTGTGATGAGTCTGTATGCTCTATTGCGAAATAACAACTCTCCCTCTAAAGGCGACATCGAAGAGGCGTTCGATGGTAATCTGTGCCGATGTACAGGCTATAGGTCCATTCTGGATGCGGCTCAAACTTTCAGCGTTGATCAACCCGGTGCGAAGTTTAAGAAAGCAGGTGGTACAGGTTGCTGCATGGATAATGGTAATGGCCCACCTAGCGGAGGTTGCTGCATGGACAAGGCGAATCTGGACGATACCCCCATCAAGCGATTCACACCCCCAGGCTTCATCGAGTATAAACCCGATACAGAGCTCATTTTCCCACCAGCTTTGAAGAGACATGAACTACGACCTCTAGCTTTCGGTAACAAGAGACGCAGATGGTATCGACCTGTCACTACCGAGCAGCTCTTGCAGATCAAGGCCGCTCATCCACAGGCCAAGATCATCGGTGGAAGTACGGAAACTCAAATTGAAACCAAGTTCAAGGCGTTGGAGTATCCTGTTTCCGTCTATGTTGGCGATATCGCTGAGTTACGACAGTACAGCTTCAAAGACGACCACCTTGAGGTTGGCGGTAATGTTGTTTTGACTGATTTAGAAAGCATCTGCGAACATGCCATTCCGCATTACGGACGTGAGCGTGCTCAGGTATTTGAGGCGATGCTCAAGCAGCTTAAGTATTTTGCTGGTCGACAAATCCGAAATGTTGGTACTCCGGCAGGAAACCTAGTTACAGCCTCTCCGATTTCTGATCTCAACCCTGTATTATGGGCAGCCAACGCTGTGTTGGTGGCAAAGTCATCAACTAAAGAAACCGAAATCCCCGTCTCCCAGTTCTTTACCGGCTATCGAAAGACAGCACTTGCTCAGGATGCGATCATTGCGTCAATACGTATTCCCGTCACTCATGGCAAGGGTGAATTCTTCAGAGCATACAAGCAGGCTAAGCGAAAGGACGACGATATCGCTATTGTTACTGGGGCGTTGAGGGTTCGTCTCGATGATAATGGTGTTGTTCAGGAAGCAAACCTTATCTATGGTGGCATGGCCGCCATGACGGTAGCTGCGAAGACGGCCACAGAATACCTGGTTGGGCGACGCTTTGCCGATTTGGAAACCCTAGAGGGCACAATGAGTGCACTTGGTCGCGACTTTGACTTGCAGTTCAGTGTTCCGGGTGGTATGGCATCTTACCGGAAGTCCTTGGCCTTTGGATTCTTCTATCGATTCTACCATGACGTTCTAACAATACTTGATGGAAGCTCCGAGCAGGTTGACAAGGAAGCTATTGATGAGATTGAGAGAGATCTATCGAACGGCCAAGTGGACGAGCATGCTGCGGTAGCTTATGAGAAGGAAGTGACCGGAAAGGCCAATCCCCATTTGGCTGCTCTCAAACAGACGACAGGTGAAGCGCAGTACACCGACGATATCCCTCCCATGAAGAATGAGCTCCATGCCTGCTATGTTCTTTCAAAACGGGCGCATGCCAAACTTCTCTCTATTGACTACTCCGCAGCTCTCGACATACCCGGAGTAGTGGACGTTGTTGACAAAGATGATATGCCATCTCCAGAAGCCAACAAATTTGGCGCTCCCAATTTCGACGAAGTCTTTTTTGCCGATGGTGAGGTTCTGACTGTGGGACAGCCAATTGCTCTAGTTTTGGCAACCTCCCCCCAGAGGGCTCAGGAGGCAGCAAGAGCCGTCAAGATCGAGTACGAAGATCTGCCGACAGTGCTTTCGATTGAAGATGCTATTGCGGCCGACAGTTATCACAACTTCTACCGTGAGATCAAGAAAGGAGATGTGGAGCAAGCCTTTAAGGAGTGTGACCATGTCTTTACTGGAACTGTGAGGATGGGTGGCCAAGAACACTTTTACCTCGAGACAAACGCTTGTCTGGTTGTTCCCAAGCCCGAGGATGGAGAAATGGAGATTTTCGCCAGTACACAGAACGCCAACGAAACGTAAGTCTGGTCCAAATCTTGAAAGTGATGTTCTGACATTTATCTAGACAAGTTTTTGCATCGCGAGTGTGCGATGTGCAGTCAAACAAGGTTGTTGTTCGCGTAAAGCGATTGGGCGGTGGCTTTGGAGGAAAGGAAACAAGATCAGTAGTGCTCAGCTCCGCGTTAGCACTCGCAGCAAAGAAAACCAAAAGACCAGTCCGGTACATGCTAACTCGGGAAGAAGACATGGTCACCAGTGGTCAGCGACATCCCTTCCTTGGAAAGTACAAGATCGGCGTGAACAAGGACGGTAAGCTCCAAGCTCTGGAGTGTGACGTCTTCAACAATGCCGGATGGACTTTCGACCTGAGCGCAGCCGTATGCGAACGAGCCATGACCCATATCGATGGGTGCTACGACATACCTAATGTTTACATCCGAGGACGCCTATGCAAGACAAACACCATGTCGAACACGGCTTTCCGAGGATTTGGTGGGCCTCAGGGCATGTTCATCGCAGAGTCGTACATGGAAGAGGTGGCTGACCGATTGGGAATGCCTGTCGAAACGCTGCGACAAATCAATCTGTACGAGAGCGATGGTGTGACGCATATTGGACAAGGCCTGGGTGACTGGCATGTACCACTCATGTACAAACAGGTGCAAGATGAGGCTATGTATACCGCACGCCGACACTTTGTCACCGAGTTCAACCAAACCAACAAGTGGCGGAAGAGGGGTTTGGCACTGATTCCAACCAAGTTTGGTATCTCTTTCACCGCTTTGTTTCTGAATCAGGCTGGAGCATTGGTACACATCTACCACGATGGGTCTGTTCTGGTAGCCCATGGTGGCACGGAGATGGGACAAGGCTTGCATACTAAGCTCACCCAAATAGCTGCACAGACATTGAGTGTGCCACTGGACAATGTCTTCATCTCAGAGACTTCGACAAACACGGTGGCCAACGCATCTGCGACAGCCGCATCAGCTTCCTCAGACTTGAACGGATATGCGATCTTCAATGCTTGCGAACAATTGAACGAGCGACTGGCACCATACCGAAAGAAGTTGGGTCCCGAGGCAACGATGAAGGATCTAGCACATGCCGCTTACTTCGACCGTGTGAACCTCTCGGCACAGGGCTTCTACAAGACACCTGAAATCGGATATGACTGGACTACTGGAAAGGGCAAAATGTTCTTCTACTTCACCCAAGGAGTTGCCGCAGCTGAGGTCGAGCTTGACTTGCTGACTGGAACCTGGACGTGCATTCGTGCGGACATCAAAATGGATGTTGGTCAGTCTATCAACCCAGCAATTGACTATGGACAAATCCAGGGTGCTTTTGTCCAAGGCCTCGGTCTCTTCACGATGGAGGAATCGCTGTGGTTACGAAACGGCCCAATGGCAGGTCACCTTTTCACGCGAGGCCCTGGAGCATACAAGATCCCTGGTTTCCGAGATATCCCCCAGACATTCAACGTTTCGCTCCTCAAAGATGTGGAGTGGAAAGAACTGCGCACGATCCAGAGGAGCCGTGGTGTAGGCGAACCGCCCTTCTTTATGGGCAGTTCTGTTTTCTTTGCCATCCGAGATGCACTCAAAGCAGCTCGAGCACAGAATGGAGTTGCAGCAACGATCTACGATGACAAGTGCGAGGGTCTTCTAAGACTTGAGAGTCCAGCAACGCCTGAGAGAATTAGACTGGCTTGTGAAGACGAGATCATGCGTAAGGCAAGAGTCACACCTCAAGAAGGAGAGAAGAGCTTCTTTGTAGCGATTTGAGTTAGATGAGATATTGCTTGGTTTGTGATGATAATGCTAGTTAAGGTGTTGGGAATTGCTTTATGAAAGGATTGGCTTTGCCTAATGAATTCACGGCATGTATACAAAATGAATCGTGAAATTGATGTAACGTATGGGCGACAGTTATTTCACGAATGTGCATTGTATAAGAACAACTAATTTTTACAGTTGATTATAGGAGCCACTCTGTCGATACCTAAGTAGTTTATGTCCACAATAATGCAACTCTATAATGATAGGCCAGTTCGTCAACTTACACTGAAGTCACAAATCATATCGCAGCGAAATAATACAACGCAGAAAGATGTCACAGACGAGCAATTGCCGAATACGGAAAAGTGTTTCAGCCATGCGAGTTTATTTAGCGCCAACAGCTTGACCGAGGTCAGAGTCAGTTAGGCCTGTTGGACCCTGGTACAGTATCTTCTGCCAGCCTATGAAGGCATTTTATGTTGAGAACATATGAGTGCCAACGACTATTCCAGCTGAATTAGCACATGATGGGGATCTAGTTTTAGAAAGAATAGAATGGGCAGATGCGTTGACCAAGTGGAAATGAAGAGCATTGTAGAGTAGGTACATACGTGGGGATTATATCGAATAAGACACCAGACATGAAACACCCAAGCTCGATGCAGAGCACTTACTTAAGTATTCTGTTGCGTCTATTCTAGACTATGGCCCACCTGCAGTATATAATAAGCCCGAAGACATATTGTTCCTGTTGTCAATCCAGTACAAAAATTGAGCAGTAAGAGTTGAATTGCATAAGCAAGCACAGTCTTATAAGAAACACCAACACTGTATAAATGACCCTTCTGAATTAAGTTAGTCGTAGGGGCAGTGAGGTATTCGAAGTCTAGGTACAAGTCACTGTATCTATCATGACGCTTAGGATACCGCGCGATTTCTTTGTCAGATATAGCTCGTTACAAGACTCACCGGGAAAAAATCACATGTTCATGATACAGCATGTTCAGATGGGAGTTTGATTTTGTACTTCTGATCCGGGGCTACGGAGGCTCACCCGGACCCGCCCCGGCCGTTTCGGAAACCATCCATTGTTTGCTCACCGTGACTGTGCTGGGGAAGCCACTGGCACCTTCCCTAAACCCCGCTATTGCCCTGAGCGTCGGGAGGCAGACAGTCAGGGAGCAAGAACCCAGCAAAAGTAAGGCAAGTGCAATCGCTCCGCTCATGAAAGCTCTCCACTGGCAGGTAGGTTCTCACTTCCTCAAGTTTTGAATCACAAGACTTCTCAGCCTCATGTCAAAACTATCAACTAGGTGCCGAGGATGGCGGTCAAGAAATTCCACACATCTTACCATCAATTACCTACCGACGTCTTTTGCTTTAGTATTACAACTTTCAACATAAACTGGCTGATCGAGGGCCCACTTCGTCCATGAGCTGTGCTGCTTCTGCTTCTAGCTGCTCCACAGTCGCTGGTTATACTAAGCCCAGCCTATTTCGGACCCAACCAAGCCTTAGCCTAGGCCAAACTTCACCGTCCAGGTCCTCTTCAGTGTTTTTGCCTTCTTCGACCGGATTGCTTTCGCATCTGGAATCCTCAGTTTTGACCTCTTCTTTGAGCCAGCTCCGGCTGCTGAGCTATCAATTCGCCCTTTCTACTTCATCACTCGACTGGTGTTCATCAACATCTTATCCTTTCGACCGTTTCGGCTCACACCACCTGCGTAGCCACCTTCCATCTCCCCTCCCCCTCCACGGGACCATTTCGCGCGCGCGCGCGAGACTGCCAAAGAGAATCTGCGGAACGAATCGCCAACGAACCCGCACTTGAACCGCGCATAGAACCGTGGAAATTGCAATCGCATCAACCCGCCGCCCATAACGTGCGAATGGACCGTGTCGCTTCGGTTGAGCTGTAGACTATACAAAGCTGCTGCAGTGAACCGCAAATGATCTGCGAACCCGAAGCCGCTCTGCGTAACCTTGAGATCCAATGGGAGTATAGGACAAAATGAGCGACCGGAATGCTGCTACCGTAGGCAAGAGCGCCAAACAGGAGGCCGCTAAAGGTGACGATGGCAAGGCCGTAAGTCGCGACAAGAGCTCGAATACTGCCGCTTCAGGCAACCAAAAGACACCTGCAAAAAAGAGACGCAAGGTCAATCATGGTACGTGTCTGAATACTTATATCCCCTTGTCTGAACAGGTCTTTGTTGTTTTGCACCATGCACCCGTGGGAGAAGCCGCATTGGAATTCGGAGTGAGCGTCATGATCCTGGGATACCTCATTGTAGTTGTGATCAAAAGAGTCTCAGAGGTTACAACCAATCAATTCGCCAGGCTGTCAACATGTTAGCTCCCAATCCTGGTAACAAGGCTTATTATGGCGCATACATTCATGTTGGACAAGAAACTTTGGGCTGACTGCTGGGGCATTATCACAGCTTGCGTATATTGTCGAAGATCTGTAAGTCAACCCCAAAATCAACGACGCGCGTTCGCATTGGTTTCTTCTGAGCCTTGAGCAGTCTTGGGCGCTCCAGGAAGTCGTCTCATTCGTCAAATGGACTTTCGTGTGACGACCTCCGGGCCATGAATCAACTTTGTTGGCCCATGCTTTGCATACTCGAGCGTTGAGAGAACCGTAGCTGACACTCTGTTTCTTCCAGCATATGACTTGCGATCTTGTAAGTATGACACTGGACTTTTCCTGCTATCTCTTTTTTGAAACCATGCCGGTATACTTGAGCCGCAGCTGCTGTGTTCTGGTTTCCAGAAGAGGGCCTTTCTGCACCGTGAAAGCCATGCATGCACTAATGCTGTGAATAGGAGAGACCATGTACCCGATGCATCAAGCGCAATATTGGCCATCTCTGCCACGATGAGCCTCGCGATGCCGACTCTAAGAAGGCCAAAAGTGTCCAAAGCGCCCAGAGCATACAGACACCGTCTGTAGTTGATGAATCGGACGCACAATCCGATATGGCTCGCAGTTCCATCTCTAGCACTATGGGCCCACCTCCCCCTACATTTGACGCGACGAGACACCGAGGGTCCAAATCTTTTGGTGGGGGAGTGTTAGGCCAAGGTAGCCCGCTATCTATTGTGCAACCCGGCCAGCTCTCGGGGGTGCAGGGCAATGAGTTGAACAACGGCAGCAGTAGTAACGCGAACCAATGTACGTGCTGTATCCCTTTGTCTTGCCCTGGGAGGGGCCTACCCCTTGTTCCCATTTTTACTCACGAGCGGAGCACAGGTGGGCTGAGCTTGGGGGTGCCCAGGAATCTGTTCCTGATCTGAGATCGCTGACACGCCACTTAGTCGTAGGTTTCCAAGATGCTTGGATGACAGCACAAAACCATTTTCATGATATGCACAGCTACCATCCCAACTACATGATTGCCCCGGAAGTCACTCACGAGTTCAACCTTCTCAACGACTTTCTTCATACAAGTCTACTCGATGACGGCGGCGTGTCGTCAGAAGACCAACAGAGCTCGGCATTCAAGAGGTCAAGCCAGAGCCAGTCGGAGATGCTACCCAGATTTGGAAGCAATAACAACAACAATAACAGCAACTCCATGGCCGCTGGTGGTCCAAATGCCATGCCAAACCTGTCGGGATCAATGCTGCCACCCCCTCCGAACAAAGAAGGCAAGAACATTCCACGGCCAGGAAGTGTTGTGCCCGCCGACAAGGCCCGCGAATACTATCTCCAAGCAGCGGATCCATCGGGCAACGACACGCCTGAGGAGCGTATGCAACGTGTACTTAGAGCCAAGTACGACGCCGGATTACTCAAGCCGTTCAATTACATTAATGGTTATACTCGCTTGGGTACATACCTAGACTCTCACATCGCAGCGTCGTCAAAAGCCAAGATCGTAAAAACCATCAACCAGTTCCGGCCTAAGTTCCGAGAAAAGGCACAGGCCTTGACGGATATGGAACTTGTGTACGTCGAGATGTGGTTTGAGAAACAACTCATGGATTATGACCGTGTTTTTGCTAGTATGGCCGTTCCTGCGTGCTGTTGGCGAAGAACTGGTGAAATCTTCAGGGGCAACAAGGAAATGGCAGAATTGATTGGCGTGTCAGTAGCGCAACTAAGAGATGTAAGTCCTGCTCCGTTTTGTGACTGTACCTGGGTGTCAAACAAAACGCAGGGGCCTGTTGGAGATGATTGCTAACCCTCACTCACTCTAGGGCAAAATTGCGTTGCACGAGATTCTTACAGAGGAGTCAATGGTGCGTTACTGGGAAGAGTTCGGCACAATTGCTTTTGATCCGGCGCATGAGACTCTCTTGACGGCATGCTCTCTGAAGAACCCCAGCTCAGAGTCGACACATCCCATCGTGAAATGTTGCTTCTCATTTATGATACGACGGGATGATCATAAACTGTATGTGTCATAAACTGAATCTGAAGCAGATCCTTTGCTGATTGCTCTAGGCCGGCCCTGATTGTTGGTAATTTCTTGCCACATGACCCACCAGCACAATAATATCGAATGTATTGATATCCGGATATATAAGTTTTGGAGTTCTGCTGCTGAGGAGACACATGTTTGATCAGTGACACTGTTGTTCCACTTTTCAGAATCAAGTAGAGAGAAGGAAAAAAAAGAAAAGAAAGAAAGAAAGAAAACCGTCAGAATAGGGATTGGCGCACGGATACGCATTAACTGGAAGCGTATGTATTCATTTGCTGCACTAGACAGAAACCAACACTTTGGAGTATGATATTATTTTATTGTCAGAC
The DNA here is from genome assembly GCA_004367475.1 of Fusarium camptoceras. Lineage (NCBI taxonomy): Eukaryota > Fungi > Ascomycota > Sordariomycetes > Hypocreales > Nectriaceae > Fusarium > Fusarium camptoceras. The sequence goes on from QGED01000004.1 coordinate 344,400, forward strand.
CTAAGATACCTACATGATGTTGTGTCTGAAAGAGGTTCGCGCTGCTCATGCTGCCCCAGGCCCCCTTTTTGCGGCCTGGTCTGGTCTGGTGAGAGGGAGAGGGAGAGGGAGAGGGAGGGGTAGTGGTGTTGAATAGAAGGAGCGTCCGCAGCGCTCTTACCCTTCCCGACATCCAGCTTGTTTTGCACAAAATTCTCGACCCGATCGCAATAATGAACCAACCTTTATACTCTTTCAAACCCTTTGGCTGGGTTTTTGTAATTGGTTAAGAAGCACTTGCTTCGCCCCTATTTGAACCCAACATGGCGCCAGCTAGCATATCGACCGTGGGTCAAATCAAAAAGCTCGAAGGGATCATAGGTAAGGATAACATTGGATGTTCAGATGTGGTTGGAGTATACTGACTGGGGATACCTGGGTAGATTTTGCGACAGATCTTGTTTCTAGATTACCAAACCCCCACGATTCCAGCTCCAATGATGTTCTTCTCTCCGATGTAAATCACCACATATCTTCAGTTAATGCTTTAATCGAGCAGAGAACGTTACCAACGCTTGATATATCGAGAACATTAAGAAAAGTTGCGAGGGAATTATGGAACGAGTGTATTAAAGGCAGGAGGAAGAGAGATGGCATCCTGACATCGTCCTTGAGGATGCAGCTGCAAGTCCGCGCCCGTATCCTGGCTTTTCTCATCCACGCCTTAGCGCGCGACACACGGAACGACAAGGAACACGACTTTGTGGAAGTACTGTTAGGTATGATGGGACTGTCACTTACACTGGCTAGAGTTTGCGTGGAATCTTCCGATCTCGATGGCGCACTTTTGAGCATGACCAAGGCTGCCGATTACATTGACCGACTAAAGAAGTCAAAGCATACAGCAACAGAAGATACGGCGCATATCCAAAAGCTTGAAGCGGAATACTTTGCGATGCGATGCGCTTTGGTGAGTCCAGGGTGGTATACCGCCAACGCCTTACTAATTTGTCAAGTCGTGGAAGCAAGGTTGTCTGGATGTTGCCGAGCACATGTACGTAAAGACCGATGCTCTCTTACACCTTATCGATCCACCTTCTGCTGAACAGTTGGCCGATACGTTTCAATGCATCGGAAGCGAACTCTTGTCGAAGGAGGATCATAACATGGCTTTGAAATGGCTACGACGAGCACTTGGCGTTGTCAACAGCCCAGGTCTGGAGAGGCTCTCAACAGAAGGGTTGGAACTTCGGATGTCTATCTACCACGAGCTCATACAGACGCTGCTCGCTACCGGTTCTCAAGAACATTTAGAGGAAGCCGATAGTTTAACGTCACAAGTGGAATCCGAGATTGGTGATAAGTCAATTGTGCTTCATTGGAAACTTGAAATTATCCACCGATATCCTGGCGAGCTTTTCGATGCCTCTGTGTGCGCAAGTATTCTGCGACGTATGATTCGATCGTTCACCCTCACGGATACGGGACTCGGGTTCCTTCTACATCGCATTGGCGAACTACGCACCAGGGGTCCTCGATTAGCAATGGGCTTGATGGAAGAGTTAATCGCCAAGAAGTTGCTACCACATGGTAACGTGGATTGGATAGGAAAAGCTATTGTTCGACGTGTTTGGATGGGCACAATGGAAACAGACACCCTCGTGGGAGTAAGGGACTTGACCCGACTCCTGGATCAACTCGCTCAGGAAATTGGCCAATGTCGTGTCGAGGCTTCAGCTGCTGCGCTTTCGGTAAGTTTTACTATGCTGCTTTTATAGTTCCGTTATACCTAACACCTGGAAGCTCATTTGGAAGAAACTTGACACTAGCTATTCCAACAAGTGGTACAAAGAATGCCAGCTTTGGTGTCGAGCTGCACTTCACCCGATCTTTTCCAACAGTGGTGAGACAAGTCAAGGAAAGTTCAGCCGAAGGTTGATGCGCTGTGCCATTGCGTGCGAAGATCTAGATACTGCACATGCCGCTTTCCATACCATGTCTAAAAGTATACAGGATGAGCCTCTTACCAGATATCTCATGTTCAAGGTGGCTTTGAAAAGCTGGAACCATCAATTGGGGCGTCAATGCATTGAATATATAGGCAAGATGCCGGACAAAACTCACTGTCGGGACATCATATATGCCTGTGCAAGAGATGCGCAGAACGCCGGCGACAAGCTCATGACTCTGGAGACCCTGAAAGCAGCAGTCGAAGGGTTCGATATAGCAGATTCGTCGACTACAAATCTGCCATCGATAATCAGATGTGCTATACGGCTGATCCACATGATTGAGACCTTGCCAGATGAAAACATCGACCGACTTCCTGATCTTGAGGAGGAAACCTGTGTATTATTTGAAAGGGGTGCGTTTTGCTATCAAGTTTCAAGTTTTTGCTAACACGAATAGCTGCCGAGCACGCAAAGGTGAACCAGAAAGATGAGAACGATACCAAGATATTCACAGTCCTGGAGTTGCACTGGTTCAGGAAAAATGCTTACAATATCGGTGTAACGAAATGCCACGTTTAGGGGCTGCGGCATGTCATACGTATCTTTCGCACGTGCCTCGCCTTTGCAACCTGCTATCCTTCTGACATCTCTTCCGATGATGAGGTTGATAGGATGCTAATGACAGCCCGCTGCAATTTTGTCATCGCCGCAGCCCTTATCTCGCAAGCACGTACCGATGACAAGATAGATGAGCAACTCCAACGATATCTTGAAGCCAGACATCACATTTCAGAATTCGACACATTTTTTACCGAGCAGATCAATGATGGTCCAGAAACAGAACTCTGCTCCGATCTATTATTTAAAATGGCGACGCTTTTCGTTTTTGATTTTGAAGGCGCTATCCATCTCAAGAACTGGGACGATTTAAACCAAATCGTGCGAAAGGCCGTGATCTGCAAGGACGAGGCAGTGTACAAAGCTATGGGAGACTGTTTGTTAAGGAGTGAAGCTCCGGGTAATGGTACACGAAGATTCATGTTGACAAGCCAGACAGAAGTGCTAATGATTCCAGCTGTGTACGCAACCATGTGTCTCATCATCAACCAGATACATTCGCTAGAAAGATTCGACAACAAGCGACTGGCCAAATACATACGCTGTCTATTCAAGGCCATGCTTCCATTAGACGACCTTTTGGCTCTGCAAGTTGTCGAACTAGCAACCACGATCGCACGTGAAGGTAGCCAAGTAAGTCAGCCCCTATAGAACTAGTAACCCTACCGCTAGATTTTTCCTAGTGCTAATATCGGTATACAGATGCAAAGTCCTTTCCCTGCAGATGATTTGGATTATATCATCGCAGCTACTTTCAATCATGCCATTGATATGTCGGGGAGAGACGATCAAAAGTTATGTCATAAATGGGCGCTGAAAGCCCTTGAGCTTGCAGAGTACGTGAACGACGGGGGTGACATGAAACACACGCTGTGTGAAAGAGCTGCTGAAATAGGGTTGAATCAAGGACCTGTCACTTGAAGCTGTGTATAGCGTTGTGAATACAAGTGCTCAATATCCCTCAGTCACTCACAAGACATTAACATCCCTTTAGTTCAGGTCCCCAAGCTGAAAGCCGTCTAACGCATGCATGCTTCACCTAAACGATGAAGATTTATTCCTATTATAACCGTCACAGGACGGTATGAAAATCTATGGGCTCCTGCCCAAGAACACCTGTTACGCCTAAGTGCTATGCAAAATCCTATACCCGTCTCATGCAGCGCGTGGTATCTTTGTATAGATGCTCCCCGAGTGGTGCTGTCTGAAAACAGCGGCACACAACAATATGTCGAGACGCACGACAAAACGTAATGCACCCTAAAACAAAAGCAAATTATATATGTATACGCCTTGCTCCTTCAACTTGTATCTTCCGAAAGAGTCAGCTTCCAGCACTAAACAAGGAAGACACGTCTCATAAATAAACATTAATACTTCGCTTCACGACACCTCCTGTCAAGCTCTCTAGATGATGTTGGCAATGCTCAATCGTTCCTTGCTTGTCGCTGGATTGGGTGCGCTTCCGCTCGGTGTCCTGTTACCACCTGTGGCAGGGCTCACTGCCGTGCTGCCCTCCCCTAGCTTTGGCATTTCGGAGCCGAATCGAGGTACATCACCTAACCTTGGGAGTTCCACCGAAGGGCCAGGTGTTTCGCTCTTTATAGGAGGAGGTAGTGTCCAGGTCGCGCTTGAGGGGTTCGGAGTCGTGGCTGGCACACCCTCTAACCCACGTACCGCAGCCTCAAGCCTCGCCCACCCACCCCATTCTTTGCCCTCTACTTCTTTTAGGCCTGTACGGGCCTCAGGGCTGAATAGCTCACTGTTTGATGTGGCGGTCGAATGCTGGAATGGAGAAGATGTTTGGGGCAGCGAAACTTCACGCTCAGCGCCAGTCCAAAGCCATGACGCATCGGACGAGGCCTGAAGATCTGCAGATGCATACGCTAGCAGGTCTTCGTCTCGGGAAAGCATCTGGAGTAGGGCCGTCTGATCGATTGATGGTCTGGAAGAACCGAATGGCAGTGCGGCGGTCCTCGCTAAGTAGTTAGTGTACTCGACTCGCTTCGCTGTCAAAGTTGCCACAAAGAATGAAAGATATCTCCCACAGGCCACGGTAACATCTCTTCGTCGATCGATCGAGGCCAAAGCTCTCACCGCCGCCAACGCATGATCCAAATAACCGGTGAGAAGAAGAAAAAGCGCACAGCGGAAGATGTGTATGGTCAACAACGAAGTTGCACCATCTGCCAGAAGGGCTGAGTTCGACCGATGGAGAAGCGACGTGGTTTCAAGAGAGATATGTGTACAGCTTTCGAGGGATGCCATACGGGCCTCGACAGGGTATTCGGGGTGGAGATGATGCCGGTGCAGCAGAAGTCGAGCATGAAAGAGGTACGCTAGGGGTGCGAGAAAGTGAGGCGCAAGTGGTACAGTACTTGACGGATCGCAAGCTGGAGGAAATGTATTCAAGCACTTCTTGAAGTGGGTGTCAAGACTTGAAAGGTGGGCCGTAGCCAGTGTACCGGGCGAGAGAGCGTCGATAAGTGATGAATACGATCGTACAACATGAATGACAGCGAGCAGAGAATGAGTTAAAGGCTCTGCCCCTGTAGGCACCATCATTCCCCCATCGTGGATGAACTGATCGTCAACCCCCGCTGGTAGTGGAACATCGCAATCGTTGTCGTTGATCGAGACCGGTCGGCCAAGCTCCGTCGCCATAGTCCTGTCTAGTATGTAGATCATCCACCAGGTTCTACGCCGCATTTCTCCCTCGATGACCGGCCACGGTCCAGACTCGATGTGCAACCCTAGGTCCTGAGAGACACGGATAGCTCTTCCTAGCCACGTCCAGGCCGCCGACTTCAGATTCATCTCGTTCAAACAGAAAGATACTAATGCCAGTGCCCTCGCATAGTCCAAAGTGAAGTCGTTGGCCCAGGGATCGAGCATTTTGTTGGCTGTCTCGAGGAATTCGGCCGGTTCATAAAACGAGTTCGGCTGCGAGTTAGACGTTTGGCTGAATAGACTGCCTGTTGCAAGGACCGCAAAAAACAACGACAGCCAAGCTGGAGATGTTCTGCTGACGCCATTATTATTGTATAAATCGTTCACAGATGCTCGAAACGTAGGAAAGTGCAGAATCGGGAACATGGAATGAGACGATGTGTAGTAGGCATGCAGTAACTGATCAATCAGGTGCCTGGCGGGTAACTCTGGCCGTGGGGGGTCGAAAAAAACGGGTGCGCGTTCGCGAAATTGGGGTGGGAGCTTCCAGATACCTCTCGAGAAGTCTCGTACGTTGGACCTTGCTCTGTATAGATCCGGCACTTGTCCGGGAGCTGATCGTTTTCTTCGTTTCGGTTCGGATCCGATGGCTGGTAAATTGAAAGTATTCTCATTACCTCCTTCAGCGTCGAGTTCCATTGGTCCTTCACGATCCTGGAGCATACGCCGCAACCCGCTGTTCTCTCTCTTCACCCTTTCCATTTGCTTTTCCAGATCCTGAACCTGTTTGATAGATGACATACGCCGGTTCGTCTCTTTCGTGAATTGGCATTTGACGTTGCGGCTAGAACACTCAGAACAACTTGCTGTCTCAGTTGCGTCGCACTTCACCTTTCTCTCACGGCAAGCATCGCAACTGGGGTCCTTCCTTCGCTGGCGATAGGCTCTCTTTTGCCCCTGAGAACCTGGCGGGCCTGTTAACTGGGAGGTCGACGGGCCCGGTGTACTGGCCACCGATTCATTGGAGGCGAGAGATTCATGGCCAAGGGACGACGATGTAGTCATTGGGCCATATGATTGGAAGCCCTGGCTAACTGGAGGTAAAGGGGGGATGCCAATGGGCTGGGGCGTGGCCGGCACATTTAAACGTGGGTTGGTATTCATGGCCCCTGGTGTAAATTGGGACAAAGATTTGGGCGATGTTGCAGATGAGACTGATGACGAGTCGTAGGACCTGTTTGAGGGATTGGGCGAGCGGGTATAGACGTTCTGTGAAGTTGACATAGCTGTTAACCCTCTCGGTGTCCCACCTATACCAGGATTGGTCGAGGAAGCCTCAAAGGGTCCCCCAACGGAAAGGACACTGGGGACACGTCGGTCAACGAGCATAAAGATGACTCTGTTGAACAAAAGCTGCAGGTCGTCAAGTACAGGGCGGGCAAACTCCCGTTTTCTCGCTTTGCTCGGAAAGAAGAAGCTAGGATGTACTGTTGTTTGTCAATCAACCCTGCAATGGAACCTCCAACCTCTGCCGCCAGTCTCCTAATCCGTGATAAACAGTGTGAATCCGTCCTTGCAAAATGGATATCTCGAATATCGCGAGGTCGTGTAACCCGAGACCGTTCTTCTCCGATGCGGTTTTTCGGCTCATCACCTTGTTCAACGTTAAGAACAGATCGCGAGTTTCCCGAACCACGATGCTTAGACCAGGAATAGCTAACCAAGCCCTAAAGCGTGATACCTGAAAGCACTTCCTCCACGGGCGTGTCTTCGGGCGTAGAGTTCTATTGAAAGGCGAACGTATCTGAGGCTCAACACCTTTGGGGAGTTAGAACGAGTGACTGTATTAAAAGTCGCAGCCTTAACCGCCCGGAAAAGTTAATGTTCTGGAAGGACCTGCAAAGAAGAAAAGAAAGGCGAGGCCACGAGGCCGGAGCTGACGTCGTTAAGTTTGGCTCACTACGACTAGGCTGAGAAGAGAGAAAATGTACCGTATGAAAGAAGAGGCGTCTGCAAGTAGGTATATCGTTGTTCGTTACCAGCTCTGGACACAACAGCAGCACCGTGTTAGTGGCGCTGGTCCGTGATCCGGGGCTCTCCGCGCGTTAACGCAGATTCGGAAATATTATCTGGGCCAGGCGATAGTGAATTGGGGGGAGGGGTGGGCGGACCCTTGACAACTTGGCTGAGCAGGGCTGTTGAGAGATCAGCCATGGCCGCTAATGTGTTTCGAGCGGAGACTGGCATCCTGGAATTGTATGTTGCCAGTCATAATCCTAGATCCTGGACAAGTTCATCAGTCCAACAAGGCGAGTGCTTGTTTCCAAGCCTATGGTATGCCACCATCGGATGCCAGAAGTCGGACCCGTGGTGCGATCTGATCCTATTTATCAACCAGTTGGCTCATCATGTCAATTGCTCACAGTTCCTTCGACTATTATCAAGTCGTTGTCTTATGGTCGGAATATCAAGTCAACACAGGCCCCGTGCTAGCTAGTTAATGAGCCATTTCCAAGCACTACTGCTGACCGACATATTGCTACAGATCCAGATTTTCTCGGCAGCTGGACCGCCAGAAAAAGCTTGGTACTTCCGAAAATGCTATGCACAACGAACCGGTCGATGCTCGGACGTCTTTGTGTTTTGTTATCCGCGATGCCATGTGTTACCCCCGCGCCTAGATCGGCGTGCCTTGTCGCACTTAGGTAGGGATTTGTCCTAGGACCTGGGAAATTCGCCGAATTCAAAACGTCAGTCTCGTGTACTGTGTTAATTGTGTTTTGGGTGTGAAAGATCATTGAGGGTCTGTATCAACAATAATCAACATTGGAGTCCAACTATCTGCCAATACGACAGTTTGAGCTTGTAGGTTGACGACCGGAATAATTAATACGATATCCGTGGTGACATGTTTGTATCCGATAATACACATCAGGGTGTAGTCTCAGAACTGAAACGCATTGTCTGTGCGGTCAACATGGTTCAGCATGTAGTATCCGATGCTACTATCTGACTGCTTGAGTTGTGGAGCTCAATGAAGACTGGACAGCGCGAAGCTCACTGACTCCTGATTCATGGTTGTCATGCCAGATATGTGGCGTCAGCAGCCGATAGCTCAGAGGCTAGGGATAGCAATAGTGATGCAGACGGGAACTAGCTGCCCTCACGTTGCAGTTCTAACATGCTGATTGCAATGGCCCTTGGCCAGTTTGAGGCTTTCCGCCGAGCTGGTGGACTGTACGGATAGCCAGATGGCCGATTTAGAACAATGCAAGCTGCCGTTGGGCACACGGCCTGCCGGAGAACATGGATTCGGCCATCATGGTTTCCGAGGGTGCCACCATGTCCAGGTGTTCGCCAATGGGACGGTTATATCCGCCGCCGTGGGTGGGAAGCGGATGACGAATCCCCAGTCAGGGTCACAGTGGGGATTCGGGCTAGAGCCGAGTGAACCGCCGGGAAGGGAAGGGTTGGGCGGACGGCTCGCCCGGACCTTAGGTACGGGCAGGCAGGATCTCGACATTTGGTCGACACGAAGAAGATTAAAAGCATCCGTACCAGATAACCATATAAATTGGCTAGGCCGCTATATACAGCTTTTCGTACAGAATGCATGTGCCATCAGGGTCTGAAAATTGAAGAGAATTCTCGCGAGACTGAACAAACGAACATGCACACACCATGACCCGCCTTGTATGTAACGGAAGGCAGGGGCATACAGCGAAAGTGCAGGTCGCAGAGCAACTGGTGCAGCAGGTTCGCGTGGCTTGTTTTCACCTTGGAAGGCTCTATCAAGTCAAGTGAGGTATGCGGGCCTGCAACATCGGACACATTGCAGAGTGCCAAATGCGAAAACACGGGAATAGAGTTAAGACGAGATGAAGGTGCCAGCCACGCATACGCCTGATTCAAATGCGAGTCAATTCTTGTGTCTCATAGAACCAGCGACATGGTCATGGACCATAAGACGGACTCATTGTTTTCAGGGCGGCAGGGGCGCTTCGTTTGAAGAAGCTGGTACGCTCCGTTGCGGCGTTGACAACGGCCGGTAGTGAAGTGGGAACAGAGAGTCCGTCAGCGGAGGCAGCGGGGCCGAATCGGTGGAATATGCCCAGTATGATGTATGCCTTGCTTGTCTGGCAAAGAGATTCGCACAGACTACGAGGTAGCTAGGCCTTTCTTGTGGTTGTATGAGCCGTATGTTTTGGCATGCCATCCAGTGCTTGGTATGGTCGTATTGTCGCGAATTAGGGGCTTGGAGATAGAGGGGAGGTTTTCGCAATTTCCATTCGCTACATGGCCGTGGATGTGTGGCCCTTGTCAAGATCGAGGGGGCGGGGGGCCATGGGGGCCGTGTGGGCTGAGATTCGAGCTGGCGGGTTGAGGTTTCGGATGCTGACTACCGTTGAAGGGGTTGCCATGTCAAGTCATCTGGAGCAGAGCAGGGAAGCCACGATCTTGGAGACGGTGTTAGGTACTAAGCTAAGTGCTCAGGAGGTACAGAAGATCAGTACCACATCTGAAAAAACGCACTCTAGTACTGCGCTGAGCGTACAGTATGTATCTATGTATGTACATATGTATGTATAATGAGTGAGTTCTATACAATGTACACGCAAACAGAAGGCGGAGACGGCGCTGAAGCTGAAGCACAGAGTGCAAGCATGTGTTGTTGTACGTATACGTAGTACTGTCACTGTAGCGTTAGTACCTAGGTAGGTACCTGGTAGGTAGGTACCTAGCGTAGCCCCAAGGTACGATGTCACAAATAGGAGTCGAACAGAAAAGACCAAAGAATGATTGGCGGGGTGAATGCATGCCACGATTCAAGTTAGGCGAGCCTCAGGTTAGCGTAGACAAGCTTGACATGGCAGGTTGTCTGCGTGGGTAGACAAGGTTAAGTTTGCTGGTCTAAATTACTCGCTTGCAGGGGTCCTCCAACAGCACCTTCCATTCAATGTTCCTCTGCTGTACGTTCATGACTGCGCAGTTACTGCAGTGGCTACGGGCTCCAACCTAGAAGGATGAGTCTTGGCAGGATGCGAAAAAGTTAGGCAGGTACAGGTACTAGCCTCGCTGAACAGCTTCCTCCTCTGTGATCAATTCCGTTCACAGAATTAGTTAGGTACCTACCCAGTTAAGCTCCCAATAATAGATAGAGTTCGAGATAAACTCCTTCTTTTTGAATGGCCCATACAGTCAGTATCAACCATTGAAAGGTTTAGTGTAAGGAAGTACCTGCCTAACGTCCATACCTAGGTAGGTACCTACCGCAGTTTTCCCATTGGTATCTACCTTAGTAGTGTGTGCATCTGGACACACAACCATTAATTCAACATCAGCAGAAGCGCTCAAAGTCACGATTTCTGGCTACATGTCAGATCCGATTACATATCAACTCCACCACTCTGCGACTTTGGTCTCGCTGACCTTTTTCTCCGTCCATCTGGTTTGGACCCTGGGTTAGGTCTTTGCCTGCCCTGAGGTCACTTGTGATCTGTCCGTCTGGGGCGTCATTTCTTAGTCGAGTGCCCTGTTAATAAAAGCCACCTGAGCGCAGACAGACGGATCTGGCGATCAAACACGCCCAAGGACACGGCTCAAAGTCAAGCCTCCGTTTCATCGGCCCGTCACTCGTTTACGGGGCATCTTACGTATGAGACCTTGCGACTCGCTTTCGAGCACCGACCCGGCGCACGTCACCCAAGTTGTACATAACACAGTACTATGTATTAACGATATACACAAATTCAGCGCTACTGGGTCTGATCAGATACACCTAAATTTCTATGGGGGATTCCGTTGTCGATCCATCCTACTGTAATCGTCGATGACGAAAGTCTATTCGTCTTCGAGAACAATGGAAAAAAGTCATTTCGGCGCTGGCTCCGATGATGGGTCTCGTGGGCACTTGCTTGGCTGAGCCATTTACTGGGGCTCTAATTGGAATGACACAAGGTCAGCTTCGGTTGCAGTCATCCGCCCTTCTTGACTCTTGCATAGATCATCGACTCTACGCCGTTTGTTGCGGAAAAGAGAGGAAATAGAATACACACACAACCCCATCGCTGTGTCCTGATTCTTCTTGAGAGGCTTCTGCTGGTCTCAGCACATACCTTTCCTATTCGGGGCGAGCCGTTCAAGACAAAGAGACACTCATGATTGACCCAACCAATGACAGGAAGCTGATCTGTTGCGCCTTGCACTGTAGTATGGAGAACCTGGCCAACACTATTGGTCGTGTTATTATTCAAGCAAGACCCGCAGACTTCCATATACTGGTACTGTACAGCCACAAGTCTTTATGACGATGGGAATTATCCAGCAATCTGGTTTCCGGGCATATACATCAATCGTGGTCAGAATCACCGTCCAAGGCGGGTCTTCTGAGTGCTTGAATCTTCAGTACCATGAGAGTGGCGATAACTCCATGAGTAAGCTTCTGGAAGAACCTTCTATCGTGGTTAGTCCTCTGACAAGTACTGTACAGCGTTCAAACAGCTGTACAGGTACGGGGCGCTTCAGCCGCAATCTCAATCCCAACTAAACTTGACAGAGGAACGCCACTAACTAGATGCAAGCTAGCTGTTTTTGGCTATTCACTCGGCGCAAAGCTATGAGAGGAGACTAATCCGCATTCCTCGCATTGTATCGAACAATTTTCCGCAACTCCTCAACGAGGTGGTCCCAGCACCTAATATCTCACCCATCTGCCTGGTTCAAATGCCGGGCGACAGTTGGTCCAATTAACTCGTGACTACTCCGCTGGACGTTTGCTTACTAGTCGGTTCTTGAGACATTCTAGCCGTCCGTGACTGGGATGCTCTACCCCTTCACTCCACTTCGTCGGCGAACAGGCTTATTATCAACTCAACGCCCTCTTCCCGCATGGCTCCGGAAGCTTACGTACCTTGTTCCACATGGCCCAGGCGCTTCAGGATCAGCTCCATCGTGCTTTACTAGAGCTACATAAGGTAATCAAAGCGATAATCACTTAACTTTGGTCAAGCGAATGGATAGCACTAACCACTAGATTGATAGCGTTCTGTTCATGGGCAAGCAACTTATGATTCAGTCTGAACCGAAGTTGACCCTGTTGTTGCGATTTGCTCATTAGGGGACAGAGCGTCTAAAAAAGATAACAGAAACTAGCATATAGCTAGTAACGGACTGTCCATGCTCCGATGCTCATCTGCCAATGGCATTAGCTGCCGAACAGAATGGCGCCACCGACAGTTTCATGGCTAGTTAACAAAGTGGGATTCTCGACTATCAGTTTTGGACAACTATCTTCTCGTCATATCGCTTCTGGCGGATGAGAGGTACTGTGCTGCATCTTGCACAAATACCTCCTTCAATACGGTCAAAGAGTGAGCGGTGTTGGTTGTTCTTTGCATGCTGGGAGTTACCGATCAGCGTCTTCGAATCAGTAAGCCTGGTTAGCTGCAGCCGACAATACTACAATACTTGACGGCGCAGAGCCAGGGAGACATTCCAGGATGTACTTGTTGGAATAGGCCCAGCATCGACACATATTTGGTTCCTTACATTCACTGTAGGGGCATCAATACAACCAGACCCCCGCAGTGTCTGAAACTGAGCCATGCTGCATCCTCAATCCTCACCTTTGACTGGCAGCAGTCAATATTTCACCGCCAATCCGAATATTCAGTGTCGAAGGATAGGAACTCATCGAGTCCCTTGGCAGAAAGTCTAAGAAGCTAAATTTCAATGTCACCCAGTAAGTTACAGATGTCGTGATCCCCATGCGCAGGTGTTAAAGATCATGGGAGCGGTTCCGATTCGCGTCGTTACACCGTCGGCATGTGGGTTGAGATCAAATGCAATGCACCTACATACATGGATCTCTCCTGCTATACGGGCATGATCACTCGTCGGGTATCAAAGAAGTTGGCCGCTGGGAGCCTAAGAGACGAAATAACTTGGACACTTCATACCATTTTGAACTGGTGTTCAGACTACTTTGTTTTGGTGCCCCAAACCCTTCAAGGGCCAAATACTGTCCTTATGGTACACAGCATCACGAAGTTCAGAGAAAGGCAAAGAAAATGTTGGGCTAATTTGAAAAGATAATATCAGCACTCTTTCTTGTCGCTTTGAAAGTGCAGAGATATGTTATCTTTACGACATGACATGCCAGTCGCTTTCTGTTTAATGTTGAGATTCCTTTGCTTTTGGCGCGGGAATCGGAACGGGGGTTATGTTCCTTGTACCTTGTACCCTGTTCCTGGTCCCAAGGCCCAAGACCCCGGTGTGACACAATAAGTTTGCTGTCAGCAATGTACTGATTTCAGGCGTCAACGGCTCCAATAGGCTGGTCAGAGAAAGGAATGAGGGAGAGACTCTGAAAAGATTTCAGCCTCTCAGGTCTTGCTTGCGTGGACTGCACAGTAGGTACCTACTCAATGATCCAGCTAATTAGCTCCTATTGTGTATGTGCTCCGTCCTCCAGTTAAAACAGGTGCTAATTGAAGGCTAGGACGGGTCTAGTACCCGTGGTCAGCGCTTGATGCGATGATCAGTGGGCTTCTATGAAAATAAAGAGTCAAGAGAGAGGGGACAGAAGTGTTCGGCACTCATTTCAGCTGATCCTCAGTAGAGTACAGCACTTACGGTATTATGTTAGTCATGCCAATCTAGAACCACAATGACAAGCCCGCTGACAGGACCGGCCGACGTTAGCTTGATGTTGGTTGGTATTGAAGCTTGCCTGCCAAGCAACATACCTGGCTATTCTTGTCGCCAAATCAATATACATCATACGTCAGATTCATGATCACCAATATTTACAAACTCTAATACGTACGATGGGATGGGTATACTATCTACTTACAGTATATGATAGCAGCAACCTTGGACCAAAGCTTCAAAACCATGACTATAACGGGGCCGGGAGCTCCCGCAACTGTACGTGTTTCTATTGGACCAGAAGTTCAAAGATTCGGCTTCGGGCCTATCGAGTCCCACGGCCAAAACTTGATCAATCGGTGCAAATTCTTACCCGGAAGTACGGGTCAACCAACATTTAAGAAGTTATTATCGCGGTTCTGGATTGAAAGAAAATACGAGACACGCCAGGTACAAGCAGCGATATAACGTCTCAAGTGATCAAGCACACACAGCGTAAACTTCTTCTCTCAGTATAATAGACCAAACCACCGTTGTTAGCCAAAGAATCAGGATGTGCAAATCTCGAGTTCACAGTTTCCTCAAAGCTCTGCCCAAGGTTGAACAGCACCTCCACATCGAGGGAACTCTTGAGCCTGAGCTTCTCTTCGCTCTTGCTGAGAAGAACGGCATTGAACTTCCAGAAGACCCTGTCTATGAATCTGCCGACAAGCTGAGAGAGCGCTATGGTCGATTCACATGTCTGGATGATTTCCTGCACTACTACTACCTCGGAATGAGCGTGCTCATTACCGAGAACGACTTCGAAACTCTCGCATACCAGTACTTCCAAAGAGCTGCTAGCGAGAAGGTTCGTCATGCCGAGATCTTCTTTGATCCCCAAGCCCATATTGCCCGAGGTGTTAGCTACGATACCGTCGTTGCCGGTCTCACTGCTGCCAAGCAACGTGCCCAGAAGAATCTTGGTGTCACTGTCGAGCTCATTGTCTGCATTCTTCGTCATCTCCCTGTTCCCGAGTCTCATACTCTTGTCGACACTCTCCTTGACCGAGGACATTTCAATGATGGCACCCTAACAGGCTTCGGCATGGTGTCTAGCGAAAAGGCTTTCCCTCCTGAACTTTTCACCGAGGTTTACGCCCGTGTAGCAGAGACTGGTACACGTCTCACCACCCACGCCGGCGAGGAGGCGCCCCCTTCGTTTATCACCGCCTCACTTGAGCATCTCAAAGTCTCGCGTATTGACCATGGCCTTGCAGCTGCTCAGGACCCTGAACTTCTCAAGAGGTTGGCTGCCAACCGCACCCTTTTGACTTTCTGCCCCTGGTCCAATGTCGCTCTCTGCAACCTTCCGGAGTTAGCCGACGCCCCTGTTCGCAAGTTTCTTGATGCCGGGGTTCTTTTCAGTATCAACAGCGACGATCCTGCTTACTTTGGTGCCTATATTCAGGAGGTGTACTGTCGTGTGCAGGATACTTTTAACCTTTCTGTTAAGGACTGGGCGTGGATCGTTCGCGGTGCAATCGAGGAAAGTTGGTGTTCTGAAGAGCGTAAGAAGGAGATCCTGAGGGAACTCGGCCAAGTTCTTGAGGAGTACAAGGATTTGGAGGTGTGAGTCAATATACATAAATTTAGGCGCTGGGGGTCGGGGATATAGGAGGTGATGGACATACCATGATATACATAACAAAACGACGATACGGAATGGAATTTACTCTTATTTCATGACATGTTGATTATCTAAGAATATGCTACGCTCTTGAATCGCAGCTTGTTGCGCCTGGCTTGTCATTAGATGATGTCCCTTCCGACTCGCCCATCTAAGCAGTCCTCCGTAAACCTGCCATAAACAAACCAGGGTCCAAGTACACCGTCTCTACACAGCTGACATAGGCACCGACCACCTCTAATCAGACGTTTCCCTTCTCAAAAGAGTCAGAATGTATCTATATCAACCCTTAGCCTTCCGTGGTGTCCATGGCTTCGCTCTTAAGCTTGTCCTTTGCGGCTTGTACACGCTCCTCTCGCCATTGCTCAATCTTCTCCTTGAGTTCTGTTTGTGGAATAGCATCGTCGATAGTCATAGCCTGTCTGGTAAAGGGGTCCTTAGGATCGCTCAGCAGATGCTGAACGATAGTGGATCGGTCAACAATGTGCTTGCTGGGCAACAGGACAGGGTCCTTCATGAGATCGCCCATGATAGGGTCCTCGAACTCGGCTGGGATGTCGCCAAGGTCTAATTCTGCCTGGTCAAGAATTGTCTTGGCCTCCACAAACTTAGTCCTCAACTGATCCCAATGAGCAATAATAGCTGGGTCCTTCTGGTGCTTAGATGTGAGGATGCGTGAGACGCGCTCGAGCACCTCAGGCTTGTATGAACGACCGTCTGCGGCGACGGCATCGATAAAGACGGAAGAGGTGCCGAGGTTGAGGTAGATATCGACAATATCAGAGATGATTTGAATGGGGCGGAAGTGGTACTTGTCTCTGTTGCTGACGCTGAGCTCAGCTGCCGCCTTCTTGCCTGCGAGTGTCTCCAGGTTGTAGTTAAGCATGCTCGCAAGACGAGACACAATTTCAGGCATAGTGAAGGCTTCACCCATGGCCTCAGTGAAGAGCTTCATCATTTCAAGTGTCTCGTTAGCCAGTTGCATAAAAGAGGTGGCCTGATTGGCCAATTGTTGCAGCTCTTCGTCCTTCTTTTGGCGGTCCTCGGTGGATAACAACTGGTCTTCGAGTTCTCTTTCGATGTTTCTGATCTTGGGGAACTTAGAAAGAGCCTCATCCAAGACATACGTGGCGTCATTCAGCAACATGTTGACAAACTGCACAAAGAATTGCTTGTTGACTCTGTATAGACATTAGTAAGTCTTCATATGCATCAAACAAGCATGACGTACCGGCTTTCTTTAGTTAGCTGTCGCTTGTAATGGTCATTGACCCAGACGCATTTAATGACCTGAAAGATCTCATATCGAATGTTGAACTTGTCGTAAAACGCAGAGTCCGCACCCGTGGACTCACACTCGATGTAGAATTTCATCAAGCCCTTTAGAAGGTGGTCATTGGCAAACTGACTACCAACAAGCTGGTCACCCAGGACTCCACGCTTCAGGTGCATCAACGGCCAGGTAGCTGAGAAAAGCAGCGAGACCAGTGAGGACTTGAGATAGGGATTCTTGATATACTCCGTTGAGCGAAGGAATGTCACACAAAGCGCAATCATTTCATCGCCGACGGCACTAGGAAGGATTTTAGGTAACCATCTACTCAATTGTCAGTCATTTACCTTTCTATACTAGGACGTGGAAACCAACCTGAAGATAAACTTGAAGTTGTCAACGATATTCTGCAGTGTATACTCGGGAAGACATGAGAAGATGTCAGACTTCTCTGTAGGAAGGGGCAATCTGCAATTATCAGTATGTGGATGCCGTTCTGTGCTAGGCTACATACTGTATCTCCTTCGACTCTTGGCCGGGCTTGTACTCTGATCGAGTCACTAAACGAAGCAGCCAAACAGCGACAATTCGCATGAAGCGCAACGATGTGCTCTGCATTCGCTCGTCGAGCAAGACACCCTCAATAGATAACTTGAGCCCGATGCTCTTTTCAAGGGCATCGACGTGTCTCTTGACAGCCCTGTCGTATTGTTCAAGTTGAATGGGATGACTAAGAAACTTGACACGCTCCGCCTCCATAGCCTGGACTCGCTTCTCCAAATATTTAATGTCTCTGTCCAAGTTTTTCAACTGGGAGTTGCAAGCTTCGCTTCCATAGTGATGGGCTGCCAGAGTCAAGAAGAAGGCTTCAGAAATGAAGTTGGTTTCGCCAGGTATTTTGCTGGCGTAGAACGACTCTGAATAGGATTGGTCAGCGTTCAGCTTTGTCTCATCCGTGATGTCTATTCGTGGTTGCTTCCTGAAGTAGTTATCATCGATCTTGTTGACCTTGCTAAAGTCCATATCCATGAAAGGCTCGCAAAATCGGTCGAGAATCGTGGTCACGTTAATCATAAACCCATTAGAAGCAACTTCCCGCGGATCCACCTGAATAGCCCTCCTCTTGTGGTTCGTGTTCATAACGTAGGCAAACCAATCCAATGTTCGTGATCTTGTATCCTGGCCGGCCCGGATAAATGCGTTTGTGATTGCAAAAAGATCGTCTTGGTGTGTTCTCAACACCATTCGAAGGGCGTCTTGGGCGGTTACAATCCTACTCTTGTCAAGAGTGCGAGCTCCAGGGAAGTAACTCATGATAACCTCACTCTGAAGTGGCGAAATGCGGAAGAAGGGTCCGAGAAGTGTGTGCTTCTCAATGCCAGCAGGAGACTGCGCCATGTTGAAGCATGAGTGCTTGGCCAAATTGACGATGAGAGGTGGGAATCTTGTGTATGTCAACATAGCTTGGATGTATGGCTTGTAATCCTGATCCATAGTCATATTGCCCAGTCTGCTGCTGATTTGGACCATAGCATCATTGAAAAGGGTAGGGAAAGCCTCATCATCGTCAAATCGCTTGATAGCCTCCTGGATGAAGTTGAAGCAAAGACCACCTTCATCCTGCACACCTTTTAGGAGGTATGGCATGAGTGTGTCATGCTTGGGGTTAGGTTGTCGGCTGCACAGCATTAGATTTGCAGACCAACGCAGCAGAATTACTTACCCATAGAGATCCGGCATGGTTAGAGCGAAAAGACAACCGCTCATACACAAACGTTTCGCCTCATCGTGCACCTCAAACCTGGGCCCCTCGGTGGACTTGATCTGAAGGGATGCTTTTACAGCGCGCTTCCAGCACGGCAAGAAATAGTTCATCAAGGGTTTATCCTGTGGATAACTGCTTGCCGCCTCCATGAGAGCTTGATCCAATGTGTTGACAGAAAGTTTCAGTGGCTCTCCCGACTCGTTCAGCTCTTCGTTCAGGTTTGGAAGAAACGTCAATCGTTGACCATGGGGGTTAATCATGTTATGAGGGTCTACAGTGATGCGGAATATCTGTGAGAGTACTCGGTCGGCATAATCGGCGTCGGACTCGGGTTGAATGTTGGAGGGCTTCGGGGAGGCTCGATCCGCTGGAGCAGCGTCGTCAATCTCAGATGCAGGTCTTTTACGATTCACACGGGGGCTACCTGTTGGTTTCGGGGTCTCTGACTTAACCCCTAGCTTGTTGAAGGGATTCTGACTAGATGATGCCGCAGGGGCGGAGGGTGTGATATTAATCTTGGGCCGTGAATCGGCAGCGTGCTGCGGCTGCGGCTGCGGCGTCGACGATCGCGAGGGGTTAGACGATTCAGAATCGGGAGCCTTGTTATCGTCGGACTTTGAAGACACAGGCGTTGATGTCCCTAACTTGGCAAGACGCCTTGCGCGAATCTGAAGAACATGGCTTAGTATACTCTTCCCATCATGAGTTCATCTGAAATCGACTTGCCTGCTCCATCTTCTCCTTGTCCGGAGCATCGCCGCCCGTCCATGACGGTTGCTCGTTAGGATCCATTATTGAGGTGCACGGGTCAAGATTGAGAAGAGAATGAGGCGGGGAGTAGGATCGATAAAGCGATGTCGAAAGTAGAGAGTTTGAGATGGATGACAAGGCTGAGACCAAGATGGTAGATCTATGAAGTGTGGACCCAAGCCTCACGAATACGTAGTGGTAGTACTGTAGGTAGGTACGCAAAGAGCTGGATGAGTGATGATGAGCTTTGGGGGACCTGAGGGTGGGGGAATCCTAGGCTGAACAAAGCTGCCCTGGCTCTAATGAATGTTTGGCGGGTGAAGTGGGGGGCGGTGAGGCTGCCTGCTAGACTTTAGTGGCTGCCTGTAGCTGTGGCGCCGAATGGATAGAAGACTGTTGCTGAGATAGAGGTTACCTGTGATAGAAGAACCTGGAAGATTGGAGATTCTTTTTAGTGTTGGTAATTGATAAAGAGAGTCCAAACGGAGATTCCGGTAGTCAGAGCTCTAAGATTGTGTATAATCAGCTGTACCCAAACTCCGCAGTCTTTTCATTGTAAACTCCGCTTGTTGCGGCAACGTATAGCGTCTTGCTGTTTTGGCCCATATAACATTGACATCCATTACAATCATTAGGTTCTAGACAGGTTAAACAATAACAGCATGAGGGGCTAATTTCTCGCTTTTAATATAAATTTCGCTAGCTGAAGGAAATATACTTGGTCAACAAAGAAGTCATGAAGCTATACCATATTCTTCTTCAGGAACTGATGTGAAGGCCAAAAAGTTTTAAACAGCTAGACATCTTAGAGGAACGTATCACAAGAGGTCAGGCAATCCAATCGAGAACATGAAACTTGAATTCGTCTGATTAAAGAAATCTATAGTAAAAGTAGACTATCAACGCAACGCTTGATCGAACCAGGTGCCAATGTTTTTCCGACCAAGCCTATACGTTGATGCCGGGGTATCCCATGAACCGTGAATGCGCCAAAAAGGAAGAATTATAACTAAAAGTCCATATTGAGAAGAATAGTGATACACGATCATCCTGTCACAGGCGAGGCAGATCTGCTCCCTCGGCACTAGCTGAGCGACGACGTTCCGAGAGACGAGGGCCTTCTACCGACCTGTCTCTTTGGAGAGTCGCTGTTGACCCGGAGCTTGCGGCCGCTCTTATGCGACCTTCTTCGCGGCTTCGGTTCAAGAGCCAGTTGACATGCATGCGGATCATGTTGATATTGTTTCGCAGTTCGGTGACCTCTTCGCGGATAGGCATGATCTGATTGATAGTCCACATGCTCTGTCGCGCCTCGAGGTGCGTTAGGTTCTGATGAACTTCTTCAAAACCAGCGTCGAGATCCTGTATGGTACGATTGTCTCCCACGACAGAATCACCCGTACCTCGGCGGCTTAAAGTTGAGTTGAATTCGGTGATACGTTGGTTCGTCTCGTCCTGACGGTTTTGTAGTTGTTGAACTTGTTGGCCCAAGTCGGTATAAGACTGTATGATTTCTCTTTGTGATCTGATGATCATACCTGATGGTGTTTCTGGATGGAATGCACAGCCCATGGCATGAGCATCCATCTGCCCACGCATGACACGAACTGGACAACCAAACTCGCCGTATAGACAGTTGACGACAGTCCCTTCACATTCCAGTTCTTCATGGGCTTTTAGTTGGCTGCGATAGATAAGCTTCCAGCATGTCTCGCAACGGGTCTTGCTCATGGGACAGGATAAGAGATGAAGCTCGCGGTCGGGAGCTTCGAAAGACAGTTTGCAATGCTGACACATGTCTTCTGTGTGTGGACAGGTATCATCTGTCGGCTTGGATCGTAATCTCTTATCACAATCAGTGCCGGGACAGGTAAAGTCCTTGAACCGGCATTCTGTTGTAGCATGCACCTCGACGACCTCCCTTCGAACTTCCGACTTACATCCTCGAGCATGATAAGGGCACTTAACCTTGAGATTATTGAGCTGCGTGCGTATGAGTCGTGGTGCGCTGAAGCAGTTGGGCCATGCTAAAGGTTCGCGATCAATAGGACAAGCGGTTCCAGACGGGCTGGAATCAATGCTTTGCCGCAAACATCGGTAACAGAATGTGTGGTCGCAAGGCGTTGTAACTGGGTCCACGAGAGGATCGTGACAGATGGGACAAAGTAGGTTGGGGTCGGGCTCAGCAACATATGTCAGAGAATACATATCAAAGATGCAATTTCCTCCATAGCGTTTGGGGATTCCGAGAGAAGATGGATGTGGAGAAACCATCGGTCCCGTCCGTCGGTCCGAGTCAACATTCGGCATCACGAGACCTGAAGAATATGTAAGGTCGGATCGGGCTCTGGCATCTTGTCTGGCGTGTTGAGGGACTTGAGCCCCAACATAGAAAGTATCTGGCGAAGGCGGTCGAACGAGGCTTGTAACGAGGTCGGGAGTTGGAGATTGTCGGCGCAAGTTCCGACGAGCGAACCGACGAGCTGCGGCCGGGCTCAGATGGATTCCATCATCGCTCGACTCGGAAGCCGAAGTTAAGAGGGCAGGAGTAGGAGCAGCTGAAGCTGTAGTTGATGCTGCCGTTGGAGTCGGTTGCTGAGAATCTCGGAGGGTGGGAGGAGTTGTCGCCATGGTCGGTCGGACGGTCGGGGAATCGAAGCGACTAGGCTAGACTTCGACTTCCTAACTTAGGAACAGAGGCAGAAATTGAGAAACTCGAGGTCGAGACATGTATTCGTTTTTAGTGTGCGACGTCGTGATGACGCTCAATAAGCGGGGGGTTTACTGTTTAATGGAAATGGGGGAAAAAGGAAAGATCTCGATGTGCACATCAGGACCGTATTAGGCGGAGGTAGAGCCGAGGAGGCAAGGCCCTGCCCATGATGTGATGTGATACGTAGGTCGTAGGTCGTAGGTTTGAACCTACGGGTTTGCACTAACAATTTTAGCGAGCGAGTCTAGGAGGTTGCATTTTGGCGGGGTCGACAAAAGAAGCGGAGCAGGCAAAAACAGGGGTCGTATTCTGGAAGGATAGGTATGAGGTAATCATCAATTGAGGGTCTGAAGAGGATCACTGGGGAAGTAATGGGCTTGTTTATTGGTAAATGCTGAATGCGGTTTCTATTGTGAGTTTTTTTATTTTTATTATAACCCTCCTGCTCTATGTGATGTTCATCTCTATCACGACAACCTCTGACCTTCTCGGTATCAAAATAAGTGCCTGTCAGGGTCCTTGCCTAGACTTTTTTTTGTCGATTACATCATTTCTCACTCATGTCGCCTTACTTTTTATCCCACAGCCAACCATGTCCCCGCCTAAAGCACCTACAGTAACCCAACGCAGCGCTGTAGTGAACCCTGGGCTTCCTGCTTAGGCTTGGGCTCAACGTTTGACAGTTGTAAAACAGGGGCATTCCTCGAAAAGAAACAACCTCCATACCTAGCTCCAATCCACTTTTGAGCCGTTACTAGTCAACTACGGATGCTGTTGTTGTTGTTGTTGTTGTTGTTGTTGTTGGACAGGGCTTGAATGCTTGGGCCCTGCTTTTTCCCTAACGGCATTGCATTTATTGAACCATCAATGCGAACCAACAGGCTTTGGTCAGTACACTAAGTAGTTAGGGCTGCAGTGACACGTTTGACAGCTCTCGATGTGTCTGTTCCTGTGCTCCCGTCGCTCCGATACCTCCGTCTGTTTGAGTTACCCTGAGGCCCGTCCTTTCTGTTCGTTCGTTTGTTTGTTTGTTTGTTTGCCTTGACTGAGTACTCCGTAGTAGAGTACCTACCTACCTAAGTACCTCGGTAGCCAACTATGCGGTTCCGTAACGACGGCAGTGAAAAAAGGCCCGGGATCTACGGCTCCGCAATGGAGTTTAGAGTTTGTAAAATCATGGCAGATGGTCTCATCAAGACCCAGAAATGGAAGATTATTGATTACGGATTAAACGATGATGATATAATTAAATAACCTCATGTCAAAAGAGAGACCCTTTCTGAGTCATAGGGTTATGACTTTCCTTGCTGGGGGGGGGGAAATGAATGGTGCAATGGAAAGGCAGGTGGGCGAGAAAAGAAATGTCCTCCAAGGTTTGGGCTGCTCTAAGTTGACAGAAGGTGGTCCGCTTTGATTTCAGCAGTCAATTCTTCTGGCACCCGTCAGAAAGGGCAGCAGAAGATTCCAAATCACATTGCAAGATGTTTCCATTTCTTATGGGATAACAGACAGTGAATCAAGGAATAGCTGCATTGAAAGTTTAGATAAACTGTTTCCGTCATGGGAGACCCGGATCCATCTATCTGTCGCATGATTATGATACCCTCCAATATATCCAAAACTAATCCGAACAACACCTCGGCTTTTGATCACCGACATGCAAGTTTGACGAGTTGAATGCACAGAAATTTTGTTTGTATTCCTTACTGGGTGGACTAAATCTTACGTACTGAATACAGCCCACCATGGCCACGGTCTTGCTATAGGGTACGAACTTCTCCAACCCACATTGAACAAGGCAAGGGTCAGTTCATACCTATCCAACATTCTACTCAGCCTCCAATTCTGCCTCTGGTTGAGCCTCACTTTCTTCTCTTTAGCACCTAGGCTCCCACGAGGCATCTATCCAGATGACGTGGCAGAGAATTGACTCAAGTCTGATTCGTCTCTTGTAGCTGCAATACAACGTCAGACGATCAGCCAAGATGCCGCTGCAGAGGATGAATGAACCAGCATATGGCCTCAAATTGAGCAAACATAATGGTTAAAACAGCTTCATTGTTAACTTGCGGCTTAAAAAACTAGGTAATTCACTCACTATTTCTCTTCTGGGTATGCATTATGTGCTTTAGTTCTGACTAGGCTTTTGGCCCCCAATCGCTGCTTTAAACGAGTGTCCAGGGGTTTTCAGCCTTATTCCAGGTACCTTGGTAGGTTGTCAGTTTCGGCTGAACATTCAGTCACATTCAGTCGCTCCAATGATGAACTCTTAGAGGGTAGTATTTTGACGAATCAATGTGAGAACATGGTCTCTTCAACATAGCCACTTAAAAAAGAGGCTCTTTCAACCATCCAAACCTCCAATGAAGCGGCCCACAAGACCAAGGAAGGCATCATCTTACAACATCCATCCTCAGACAAAACTTCTTTGTTGCCTAATCATCTGCAACATTTGTTGATGCACTGCACCCTCCCCCTTTCGGCAAGAATGATACTAGCACAGCCTTGTGCACCGCATGTGTGCCGTGATGGTCTGGTAAAAGCGGCGGCTTACAAGAGGGCCAAGATGTACTTTGCGCAATCGCATGTGCAACACGGAGATGAAGCGCTGTTACCTTGATCAGCCGACAAACAGATCACTGTCTATCTGAGCAACAGATGTAACCAATGGGTGTTAATAACGGATGAATATGGCTGGGTATATAGACTTCGGATGCCTGTCCTCCTCCAAGACTGGATCTTGGAAGTTTCATAACCCGATATTCAACTTTCATCCCATAATCTCAAAAAGCATCCCCTTTTTTACGCTTAACTATGAAACCCCCTCAGCCTGCCCCTGGCCCTTCGGCCCCTAACACTCCCTCTAAGTCGAAGCACAAGAAGCTTGGCCCTCAAGCTCTCGTATCCAAGTTCTGGAGAAAGTATCACTCCAAAACTCCAGGCAAAGTCACTTCTATCTTTCCTCAAAGTCTCTACGAGTCTCTTCATACAGATGCGGACTCTTCCTACCCCAAATCTCGTAACGCGGCACAGAGCTACGAGGCCGCTGCTAAAGACTGCCGTGCTCGAGTTCGTGCCGTTGTTAAAGAGTGTGAGCGTACTAATGCAAAGTTCAGCGACCCGGACTTTGATATAGAGTCCGATTTCGCATCACATCAAGATAATTGTCTTTATGGCATTGAGAGAAACTACTGTCCTATCTGTGACAGTGATAGCGAGGATGATGAACCAGAAGGACCGGAATATGACTCTCATCCAGAGACTCAGACTCGATGGATAAAAAGATCTCGCGATCGCAAGTCCAACAAGCTGCCACAAAAGAAGAACCGCGATGTCGATAAAAACGCTTCCAAGAACGAGGATGCTAACCACAGAGACCTCATCTGTCGTAGCAAAAGACCTGGTTCAGTCCACCGCATCCCTTGGATTTTCGAGAACCCACAGTTTACCGTCGACGGATTCTCCAGCTCAGATATCAAACAGGGAGCCACTGGCAACTGCTGGTGGTTGGCTGCTCTTGCAACCATCGCTCATCGCAAAGATCTGATGAAAAAGATCTGTGTTGCAAAAGATGAAGAATGCGGTGTCTACGGCTTTGTTATTTATCGTGATGGAGAATGGACCTCGACTGTTGTGGACGATAACCTCTATTTGAAGCACAATGACTTTGGAGAGGACAGTCAAGTATACGATGCAACCCTCAAGAAAGCACGCAAATACAAGAAACAGAAGCAAACAGGTTCTGAGGCTTTGTACTTTGCCAAGTGCGAGGATCCCAATGAGACCTGGTTGCCGTTGCTAGAGAAAGCAGTAAGTCAACAAGTATGGTTAGTTATTCAAGTTGGAAGCTAATATCGTCAGTTTGCCAAAGTTCATGGTGACTATCAAGCCATGGAAGGCGGATGGTCTGGGACCGCCGTCGAGGACCTGACTGGCGGCGTAGCCACTGTAGTCGCAGGAAACAGAGTACTTCGTAAAGAGCGACTATGGCGAGAAATGCTTGGATCGGACGACGAAGCAGGAGAGTTTGTCTTTGGTCTATCTGCAGGTGGACCTGGCGATGAACACAAGAATGGAATTGTGCTACAACATGCTTATTCCGTGCTCAAAGTTGCTGAGGTGGAAAACGAAGACGGCGTTAGGATTCGTCTGGTCAAGATTCGGTAAGTGTTTCTTTGCAGGCACTGCATCCTCCTCTTAACATCCAATGTTCAGAAATCCCTGGGGCCAGAGATCTGAAAACGGCCAAGGCGAATGGCATGGCCCATGGTCAGACGGGTCCAAGGAATGGACTCCATACATGATCAAGAAGTTGAATCATCAGTTTGGTGACGATGGAATTTTCTGGATGTCTTTCAACGACATGCTCGACAACTTCAAGTGGATGTACAGAACCCGACTCTTCGACGGGCGATGGACTGTTGCTCAGCAGTGGCTAAGTGTTAGTATCTCTTGGCTTACTGGTTACCTTAAGAAGAAGTTTGTTGTTGAGGTCAAGGAAGAAGGCATGGTGGTCATTGTCCTTTCACAGGTATGGGCCACCCCTTAAAGATGCATTTAGCACTGACATGTCCCAGCTCGACGATCGCTATTTTGCGGATCTCAAGGGTCAGTACGAATTCACACTGAACTTTCTCGTTAAGTCGTCCGAAACCAAGAAAACCATCTGCGCGGTACGTCCAGTGCACCAGTGGGACCGACGTAGTGTAAATTGTGAAGTCGAACTCGAACCAGGCACATATGAAATCATCCCCAAGATCATGGCGGAGCGAAGTATATGGAGGCCTAGAGTCGAGAAGATGGTCAAGAGAGCAGCAGACGAGAACCCGAAGAAGCTGCGTCAGATAGGTCTGCAATACGATCTGGCCCATGCCAAGGGTGGAATAGTCGACGAAGATGAGGCCCTTCGAAAGAAGAGAGATGCCAAGAAGAAGAAGGAGATCAAGGGTAAGAAACAAGAAGAGAAGAATAAGCAGATGGCAGAGGCCATGGCCCAAATGGAGCAAGCCATGGTAGCAATGAGGCACGAGTACAATCAGACTCTCAAAGAGAAAGAGAAGGAGAAGGAAAAAGAGAAGGGCAAAGACAAGAAGGAGTCGACCCCGGAACCGAAGAGTGATGACGACTCTGATGGCAAGGGATCATCCGACGTTGAGACAAAGTCAGACAAGGCTCTTCCGGGATGTTGGCCAGAAGAATCTGGAAAGAACAACGTTGATGCATCGAAACGTTGTGAAACATCGGTCGAGCCAAGGAAGGAGCCATCTATGGAAGACAAGGGAAGACCATCTCCATCCGGTCCTCGGCGGGGAGGTGCTCCATCACCACCATCGGGGTTACCGATCCACCCCCAAGATCAGGTCGCATACCCGAACTATCGACCTCCCTCTCGAAACAGTAGGCGGGTCACTATGACGGATTACAGCATGGACCAATACCCCGTATTTACACCATCCACAGAACCCACCTCTGAGTCTGACCAAGACAACTCCTCGTCCGGGTCAGGCTCAGGCTCAGATACAGTATCTGACGACAACTCGTCAAGCTCCGACAGCGATGACATAGGGTTCCCTTCAATGAGGCGCTTCCGTCTCCGCCAGCGCAAGAAGCAGCCGTGGAACGCCGTGTGCGTGATCGGCCTCCGCGTCTACGCTCAGCATGAGGGCATCAAGGTCCGTCTTGCTGATCAGAAGCGTGACGATGCTACTGAGCTCGTGGCACTAGAAGGAAGTCGCGCGGCTGGTCCGACTGAATAAACTCGACAGCTTTGATACACGCTTGAAGAATCTGTTATGGAGACAGTAGTTGGAGATGTTGATGCAATTGGATGGTGAACGTGGGCACATGAAGAGAACAGGTCAAGGCGCAAAGAACAAGCATGTTGTAATTGCAAAGGTCAATGGGTAATTTTTTCGAATCTCTTGTCAGTTATTTCCTGATTCATGTCATAAAGAATGGTAATTACTATTGTTTCTTCTTTTATTACGAACCAAGTGGGTATTTCCAACGTTTCTGCTCAGTCCATACTCAACTAAGCATTATTTCCCGAGATCCAATTTAATTTTAACATGAACTGCTTTTAGTTGATTACCTATTATTTGTTTTGTTTAGTGAACCAGCTACAGTTATGTTTTATCTTGACTGATTATCGATAGCCTCGGCTCGGTTTCCGAATGTCAACCTATCGCAATCCTATCCAATCCAGTCCAGTCCAGCCTTGCAAGAGAAATTCCATATATCTGGATATATTAAGCCACGTTTCAACCGGTTTTCTTCTTCTTTTTCTTTCTGTTTGAAACAAAGTGCTCGTATCAGCCCGAGCGCAAGGTGCAGTGCAAACTGCTAAACTGCATTCTTAAAAAAGCTTCTACCATGTCATCTCTCTTCTGTGCGTTTCGAGCGCACGGCCATCGACGATCGTTTCATCCAGTTTCTCCCCCTATAGTGAGAGGCTCTACCGTTTCATAACAGCCGGGGGCCTCAGCTGTCCACTAAATATCCTCATTGAGGCTTTCGGGATCTACAATACAGTACACACGTTTGCTTGATGATCAGCCGGAGCACGATTCTCGGCTGGGATGTTGACTAGTAAATGATCTGATGCAGGGCTTCGAGCTGGGAACTCGAAACTCGGCGTGCGAGATTGATGAAAGGACTTCGGTAGCCTTTCCAACTTGGGAAAATCTTGCGGTTCATGATGTCTAAGAGATCTATCGCAATTGCATGGGGGACATCGTGAGGATGAAAAGAGATTTGGGCGTTGGTATCTTAGTGTCGACGAACAGATATATAATCTCGAGGAAAGTCGTCTCCAAGATTCGAAATCAGATTCATCTCAAACCAACTCAGCAATCATTACATTCTTTCTTTCCAACCCTTTACCTTCGCTTCTATAACAAACTCACTCTTTATTTCAACGACTTGAACAACAACATCCACCATCATGCTTCCCAAGTCTGTTCTCCTTACTCTGGTTCCCTTCGCAGTGGCTGGTCCCATTGCTCGCCGAACTTTCCCCGGCATTGGAGGTGATTCTGGCAGTGGCCTTGGTTCACTTCCTGGTCTTGGAGGTGGCTCTGGTTCCGGCACTGGTGGTCTTCCTTCGCTTCCCAGCCTTGGATCCGGTCTTGGGTCTGGTCTCGGATCTGGTCTCGGAGGTGGTTCTGGCCTTGGCAAGCTCCCCGGTCTTGGAGGCGGCTCTGGCGGCGGTCTCGGCAAGCTCCCCGGTCTGGGGGGAGGTTCTGACTCTGGCTCAGGATCTGGTCTTCCCTCTCTTCCTGGTCTCGGAGGTGGTTCTGGTTCTGGCTCCGGCGGCTCGACTGGAGGATGTACTACAGGATGCGATGCTGGGTCTGGTAGTGGATCTGGATCTGGAACTACTCCCACTCCCGCTCCCTCAAACATTGCGGCCCCTGCGCCCACAGGCACTGCAGTTGCCTCTCCCGTTACCTCCGACTCTGGTTCCGGTTCCGGTTCCGGATCTGGATCTGGCGCTGGTGGTCTACCCTCGCTCCCCAGCCTTGGATCTGGTCTCGGCTCTGGTCTCGGCTCTGGTCTCGGAGGTGGTTCTGGCCTTGGCAAGCTTCCCGGTCTTGGAGGCGGCTCTGGCTCCGATTCCGGTTCCGGCTCTGGCTCCGGCCTTGGCTCACTCCCCGGCCTCGGTGGTGGTTCGGGCTCCGGCCTCGGCGGCCTCCTCGGAGCTTCTGGCGCCGGTTCCGGTGGCTCTACCATGAACGATCTCGAGGGCGAGTGCAAGGACGTAACTGTCATCTTCGCTCGCGGCACCACCGAGCCTGGTAACGTCGGCACGGCCGCTGGACCTCCCTTCTTCAAGGCACTTGGCGAGAAGCTCGGCAGCGACAAGCTTGCTGTTCAAGGTGTTGACTACAAGGCCGACATTGCTGGTATTATGCAGATGGGTGACAAGGCCGGCACTGAGAAGATGGCTGCCCTTGTTAAGCAGGCCGCTGAGAAGTGCCCCAAGACTAAGATTGTCATGTCCGGATACTCACAGGGCGCTATGCTCGTCCACGGTGCTGCCCGAGCCCTTCCTGCTGAGACCTCTTCCAAGATTGCTGCCGTTGTCAACTTCGGCGACCCCTTCCAGAAGCAGGCCATCAACGGCGTCGATGCTGACCGTGTCAAGATCATCTGCCACGCTGGAGATGGTGTCTGCGCCGGTACTGCTGCCATTACTCCCGACCACCTTACCTACAGCAAGGATGCTGGTGCCGCTGCTGAGTTTGTTGCCAGCAAGTGCCAGTAAGCGGTGAATAGGATATCAAAAGGGCGAATTAGAATGATATTATGAAAGTATCAGTGGGAACAGGTTTCCCAATGTTCAGGGATGAATTTTTCTTATGACTGGTCTATACTTATTTCTTATGTACTACGGAGTACTTACAATATATATGGTTGCTTGATGGTTGCTTTGATAAATTTGGTTTGCTACTCAAGTAATGTAAAGTCTGGCCTTGCCTTGTAAACTAATGCTCTGGCTCTTAAACCCAAGCCACTATTGGAAGAAGGCCTTAAGGAGGTAGTCCTAGCTATGTCCATCTCCTCAATGGATGACTACAGTATGTGTGGGAAATTTCACTAAATTTGTAAAGTAATTACTGGATTGTGTGTTTAATTTTTAACTAACTTTTCATACAAGTAAACTTTCATCTCAGCATATAAACAAAGCCCTTCTCCTACCACTCATACCTCTCTCTTCTTCACTTTACAACACAAACTACCCTGTGGCCAGATCAGGCGGGAAGTCTGGCCATTTTTACCTACCCTCTGCACACAGACCAGTCGCGTCTATGATGCACCCATGGTGATGAAGCTATTTACCGGTAGGATAGAACTGCCCAAACGAGAGGTGTTTAAGGCTGTCTTTCACACTGGGAACTGAGGCACAGAAAATCTCTTGATTCGAACATGTCCCTATCCTGTAGATTCTGTTTAATGATTGCACATCTGTATTTAGTAGAGTAACAGTAAACTATCAACACAACCTCCCGTTAAGCTTGCGGGCTGGCGTGATTTTACTTTGACTGAGAACCGTAAGTCAACAAGAGGCGAGCACAAAGGCATAGCTGTAAGTGTTGGAGGAATGTTGAATATAATTGAATATAGACGCCTGATCTTCAACAATAACTGGGGGATATGGTGTAGGGGTATCACGTTCGCTTTGCATTGTTTCAAATGCTTGCGAAAGGCCGGGGGTTCAAATCCCTCTGTCTCCAGAACTTTTGCTTTTTAGATTGATGGTACCTTTTTTTTTTGGTCGGTGGATCTCTCTCCTTTAGCCTTGCCAAAGTACCTCGGTACTTGAACTCAGACAGACCTTCATACCTACCTAGAAACTACCTATTGTCTTATGTCTCGATCTTAGTCAGATTATTGTCCAGAGAAAGACATAATTCCTTCAACCACAAGTAACCGAAAACAACCGCATCAACTTCGACATCCAATCAGCACAAAATCAATTGTTCTTTCAAACTTTCAAGTCAGCCAAGGCGTACTAAGCATAGCATAGCATAGCATGTGATGTTCCTGCCAGGGGAATTGGACACGTGCTGCGTGAATCATAACATGTGTCACGCAGCATTCCTCGATGGAATTCTTTTTTAGTTCTAGGTTTAGCTCTCGGGGCATTTCTTCCAGGTCAAAAAAGATTGCGATGGAAAAGCCTTGATACAGTATCCCGCGAGCAATGAGAGAAACGTACGTGGCAGTTGATTTGGGCTTTGTCATGTCTTGTAATACGTAAACAATGAAGATGTTAATGATTCAATACATCGTAGCTATTCCCGAGACTGCCGTATCGACGTCATATCCCCCCACAGAATTACCACTTTGTCCCCCGCGTTTCCCCCAGAATCTGACCAAGTCAAGAAAGGCACTTTCACATGTCAACCAGGTACCTATGGTAAAAGAGATTCATGCTCCAGACCAAGGTATCCAATACCAAAACTTGTCACGAGTCACGAGTCGCCATCCTACTCGGCTCTCCGACCGAATTGAGCTAAACATGAGCCTTGTCTCTTGTATGCTATACCTAGAAACTACAATGAATAATATTTAACTTTTCTCTTAGTACTTTCTTCTTTTATTCTATGTGCATTTGATTGTCTTGGCCAGCCTCAAACTGTTATTACTTATTCATAAAAGCGACCGTTGCAACGTTTTGTACTCGAACTCACGATAAGATCTTATAACCCTGCCTGCTTAATACCCTTGTCCTATCACCGAGGGTGTTTGAGTTGTGTTGCGCTCGTCTCGTCTCGTCTTTCATGTGAACGAACGGCTGTCAATTTACCCGAAAACAACTAACGACACCATGTGCTTGAATCCCAACTAGTTTTCCTTTGTTTCTTTTTTTATACCTCATTTGAATACTCCGAGTCTTTGAAGTATTATACATTCAGACTTGATCGGGTCATCATGATAGATCACGTCTTAGGACGGCCTTCGGTCAAGTCTCGACGGCTTCAAGTCCTGGCAGTCTTGGCCTTTTGGTCTGCCTACTTAGTCAAGTAAGCATTCAAAACCCTCTTGGTTCTCGACATTGTACTGACAAGCACAGGGGTCACAAACATGGCCCTCCAGGCGCCCAGTTCTTCTCAAGGCTCTTTTCCAAGCGTCTAACAGCCTGGCAAACCGTCGTGATAACAATGATTTACTTATACGCCGCCCGCAACTTCAGCACCCTCGTCGGTCTCGCCAGTCCAGAGCCTTTAGCCAATATGTACGACGCCACCTACTACCGAGCGACATGGGTCCTGACCGCCCTGGATGCTGGATTCTGGACAGCCATGAAGATCAAGACAAAGTGGCTGCGCGACATGGCGAGCATCGTCTTCTCACTCTTCTACCTCGTCGCTGCTGAAAAGGCGGACGAGAAAGTTCGTAAGGTTAGAGGGATGATCACGATTGAGCATCTTCGTGTTTCTTGGAATAAGGGTACTTCGCCGTACTTAAGTTTCTTCCAGGGACTTATGAGACCGCGGTTTATGAGATGGCCACCGAGACAGATTCGGATCCCGAGACCTTCGGATAGCGATTATAAGGAGCCTGTTCTTGCGTGGCTGTACTACGATGGACCTTTGTCGGATCTTGAGCGCCACGACAGGATCATTCTGGATATTCCGGGTGGTGGTTTTGTTGCTATGGATCCACGTTGCAACGACGACAAGTTATTCTCATGGGCGGCCAAGTCAGGACTGCCTATTCTAAGTCTCGACTACAAGAAGGCGCCAGAATTCCCGTATCCATATGCACTGAACGAGTGCTTCGATGTCTACAGGACTATCGTCAACACCAAGGGCCGATGTATGGGTCTACCAGGGACTGAGGTTCCTCGGATCATCATCACAGGTGATAGCGCGGGAGGAAATCTCGTGGTCGCGGCGACTTTGATGATCATGGAAACAAGACACCCGGCGTTCCGAAGACCAGGACAAGCAGATCTACCAGCTCCTGATGGACTGGTTTGCTTCTATCCAGCTTTAGATATGAACATCGGCAACTGGATGACTGATGAGCAAATGTCTCTGATCAAGGACCGAAAGATGAGAAAGACCAACAGGAGGATCATGCGACGAAAGAGCATGCAGTACAATGAGCTTGTGGGAACGCCTCATCATTCTGATGACGAGGAAGAAGGATCACCACCACCGGATACCAAACTGAATGGTAAATTGAATGGATTGACAACCAAAGAAGCTCAGATTGTGGCATCTCAAGGACCTAAAAGCCCACATCCCGAGTTTTCGCATGTCGGACCTCGATCGTTGAGTTTCCCAAAGGAGGCCCCAGAAGCCCATGGAAAGAACGCGTCTCACCACCGTGAGCCGATGAAAACACGACTGGCGACATCGTCAATGATCTCTTATTTCAACGATCGAGTCCTTACGCCCGAGATGATGAGAGCTATGATTATCCTATATATCGGTGCCCACAACCGCCCAGATTTCAGCCAGGACTATCTCCTCAGTCCAGTTCTCGCACCCGAGGCTCTACTAGTTGACTTCCCCAAGACCTACTTTATGACCGGAGAACGAGACCCTCTAGTCGACGATACAGTCATCTTCGCTGGAAGACTTCGCCGCGCCAACGAAGCTGCATTCGTACAAGATGGAACCAACGGAGCAGACTTCAACGACAGGGATGCTGCAGAAGTTATGTTGATTCCCGGAACATCCCACGGGTTTATGCAGTTCCCGACTGTATATCCTCCCGCCTGGAGACACTTCGAACGATGCGTGGATTGGTTCGACCAGCTCTTCCAACACGCCCACGTCATGCGTGTCCGCAAGGACCGCCAAGCACGAGCCGCAGTTTCCCAGACCAATGGATTTGGTACCAACGGTGACGGAAGACACCATGCCCGTACCGAATCCAGTGGAGAAGAAGATAAGCCACTAGAGATCAGCATGACCAAGATGAACCAGCGTCGAAGTTCCAACCAGCCATCACCACCTCTACCGAAGCAAGATACTGCCTTGACAGAAATTCATGACGGCAGTGGAAGCGGAGATACGACTCCACGAGCGTATACTAATGGGGATGGGGATAAGAAGAGGCGGAAGAGTGTGGGATTGAGCAAGAGTAAGAATAGGAATAAGAGTCTGATTAAGTTGAAGAGTTCGGATGATTTACTAGGGAGGAGAATGCAGGGTCTTGCTAGTGGGTTGACAGGCATGGTTGACGATGAGGATTGATGGATATGTTTACTGCACTGCATGGTCATTGGATATAGCGACATTTCATGGATACATAGCGTGAGCTGGTGATAAGTTGATGGAGGTATATATGCATAGTTGGACTTATGAAGATATGATGATCGTCTGTAGATAACAAAGGACACCCTTATTAGAAACTGGTAACTTCAATTCATATATATACGAGAAAAGCACTGCTAAGTATATAAAGCTTCTAGAACATTTCTGAGAATGAATGAAGCAGCCAAGACTTGATCGAGCGGATACTGACCCAGCTCGACGGATCATCGCGCTGTGGACCCGGGTAGTTTATGCTGGGGAATACCAGTATCTGTCAGTAAGACGAATGCACAGTCATTCAGTCTTCGTATTGTTGCAGCTTTATCCATCCATGATCATGCTGACCAACGTCTCGTAATAGCCTCGCGGATCCATCACTGTCAGGCGTAAATTTAAAATATCTATTAAGCTGCTATTACGGACAACGACCCAGAGTAAAAGGCTTTGAAGCATCTAGATTCCGGGAATAGGGACTGACAGGGCATAAAAGGGGGCGGACGGACCGTACTTGCGTCAGTTTCTCGGTGAGTAAAACACGCAACTGGCAGTGGGAAAAACAAGCGGGAGCTGGGCCGATTGGCACCTTGAAGTCTCTCAGTCTGGGGAGCCTTGACTCGGCTGAGGGAGGATGACACGCCACTTGGATCGGATCATCACCTCACGGAGAAACCAATGACTGAAGCTGGAGAGTTGTTTTGTATGAATATACGTGGTGTTTGAGGAGGGATTTGTTGATCCTGGGTATTCTTACAGTAGCTGGTATAACTAATGGGATAGGCCATTAATACGGAAGACGGCCGGGGCTGTGGGTCTAGAGGCCGATGTCCCGGCCGGCAACCTCCGTGATTGGGCCGCGCATGTTGTCCGGCCTGCCGTCTGACATTTCCTACTCAGCCCTGTAAATAACATATTTGTTTCAATGGAAAGACAGTACAGAGGCCTGAAAAGAAAGCCTAGAACTAGTAAATCCCTGAATTTGTGCGATAATGCCGGGAGTGTTTCGTTGATGCCCGAGAGCAAGGACAGCTTAGCTTGAGGACGATGCTGAATGATTTGCAGCATACATATTATTGACGAAGCATAAGGTCTATCTACACATGGTCTTGAAATGGGGGCATAATAAAAAACAACATGAGAAGTAAGACATGAATGCGCCCACAGGGACAAGCTTTGGGGGTTCAGGCATCTTGACGATCAAGGTAGTTCCTTCAAAGAAGATAATAGAAGGTCATTTGAGGCGATGTTATCTATGGCAAAAAGACACACCGACTTTACCTGGGGAAATATCATCACAAGCATGCAACGTTTAAGGTACTGTACATGGTCACAGACAAAACCAGCAAATAGGATCACATTCCCGTAGCTGCACCCCAAAGTAACAAGGGTCCTCTGATACGATTGCTTCATCTCAAGCACGAAAAGAACGCAGGCTAACTATTCTGCCCCTTTTACAAAAACATCAGATGCTTTTGTTTTTTGACCCAAACCCCAATGTTAGGTCTGTCCTTGGACGGAGACTAGAACCGCGTGTTGCTTCACGTCACCGAAACGAGACACGTACCTGACCGAGTTGCCCGATTAAGCAAAAAGGGGGTCATTTTGGACGCGCGCAAGGTGAGCTGACTTGGCCTGACCTGACCTGACCTGACCTGACCTAAACCCAAAGTTGCGGGTTTTGTTACTGTACGGATACTCAGTGAACACGAACATTACCACTCATTTCCTTTTCTAGTCAACCGTGAGGCCGCCCGTACTAAAGGTCGACTTGATTCACAAACAGCCCTCAGAAATATATGAGGGATATACAAAAGAACCAATACTAGAGAGAGAATGGTAGGTCTGTCGGTGTAAGTCAAGCAAAGTTCCCTGCTATCACCGAAGAGACAAGGGAGATGGTCATCATCCAGGCTCTGCAACAAAAGCACAGACAAAGAGTAATTCATCCAATAGCGCATGATGAAGACGGATGTAAACGGGATCGTTTAACTGGTAGCTATCAAGTATCTTTTGCGCATCTATTCAGCGGTATTGTACACTATAATACGTTTTATCGGATGGAATAGGTAAGGAACAGGGCTGTGCTTTTTCCAGGGCAAGCTCTGAGTTGAGCTCTTACAGCTGGAAGATTCAGGTAATCGTACCGCTTCTCTAGGGGCCTCAACGAATCTCTTATGCACCCCCCGTGCCGAATTCCCATGCTCCTATTTTGGAGGCATTTATTTATTCATGTTTCTATGAGGGAATCATTTAAAAAGTCGGTGGCTCTGCATTGTAATCCGTCTTGATTTCCTCTTGATCTCACTCGTATCCTTCTTACTACTATATCTCCTCAACTCTACTCTTGACTTATACAGATATTCTTGTGTCTGTCCCTCACATTACATCGTGTATTACACGTCTTTCTCATCTATTGCCGACCTTTCCGTTCTACCCCTCCACTGAACTCTTGAAGCATTAGCAACCTGCGGCGTGCCGTCATTGCCAGAAGACTCAACCAACTAGACAAGCCATATTCAACGCGCCACAAAAACAATACCGTATTCCCCTTTTGGCCTATCGCATTAAGCCTTCTGGTGTTTACCAAGCTATTATTGTCTTTATAAGAGCTTCTTCTACCCCTCATTCATCATGAGTCTGGTTCAACATTCTGAAAGTGAGGCTACTTCGCCTGTTCCCATCATCGAAACAGACGATCAAGGAAGCTCAACTAGAACAAACGGATATTTCCCCTCAAAACCTGCCCCATCTTCTTCTTCGCTTGTAGACGACATGGCTCATCTCTCTGTTGTCGGCGGTGCTCATCGCGGAGATGACTCTGACGCTGCATCTGTCCGCTCATCGAGCTCTCGGACATCCAAGAAGCCTCAGATGAAGCTGGCCAGCTACCCAGATGAGTTCACCACCAGCGTCTATGGCTCTCGCTTTGCGGGCATGGATCTTCCTCGACATCACATGCCTGAGGGTGAAATGCCTCGCGAGGTTGCCTATCGCATGATCAAGGATGATCTGAGTCTTGACAACAACCCCATGCTCAAGTAGGTTTTTGTTTATTCCTATATGACGCGAAAACAACAGCTAATTGCTCTTTACAGTCTGGCTTCTTTCGTCACGACTTACATGGTACGTAAATTAAAACTAAATCATGAACTTTCCTGGTTCCGGCCAAGTTCATTTCATGCCAAGAATGTCATCGATCTTACCCCCGCTCACGGCGGAGACGGAGCCATTTCTTGGCTCTAGCGATCCATGACAGACAGAATTACCCCACTATACCATTTCTGAATAGCTTCACTAACACCCGTTTCAGGAAGATGAAGCCGAGAAGCTCATGGCAGAGTCCTTCTCCAAGAACTTCATCGACTACGAGGAGTATCCTCAATCCGCTGATATCCAGAACCGCTGCGTTAACATGATCGGCGATCTGTTCCACGCACCTCCTGGTTCTTCAGTCGGTACATCCACCGTCGGCTCATCAGAAGCCATCATGCTTGCTGTCCTAGCCATGAAAAAGCGCTGGAAGAACCGCAGACAAGCTGAAGGCAAGAGCACAGAACATCCCAACATCGTCATGTCCTCTGCTGTCCAGGTGTGTTGGGAGAAGGCTACTCGATACTTTGAGATTGATGAGAAGCTTGTTTACTGCACACCTGACCGATTTGTCATGGACCCTGATGAGGCTGTTGATCTTTGCGATGAGAACACCATTGGAATGTGCACTATTCTTGGAACTACTTACACTGGTGAGTATGAGGATATCAAGGCCATCAACGATCTTCTCGTTGAGCGCAACCTCGACGTTCCGATCCACGTCGATGCTGCCAGTGGCGGTTTCGTAGCTCCTTTTGTCGTTCCCGACTTGGAGTGGGACTTCCGATGTGAAAAAGTCGTTTCTATCAACGTCTCGGGACACAAGTACGGTCTTGTCTACCCCGGTGTTGGTTGGGTTATCTGGCGATCTCCAGAGTATCTTCCTCAAGAGCTCGTCTTCAACATCAACTACCTCGGCGCCGACCAATCATCATTTACCCTTAACTTCTCCAAGGGCGCATCACAAGTTATTGGCCAATATTATCAGCTAATCCGTCTCGGCAAGCACGGTTACCGTGCTATAATGAGTAACCTCACCCGCACAGCAGACTACCTAACAGAAACTCTTGAGAACCTCGGCTTCGTCATCATGTCAGAACGTTCAGGCGCGGGTCTACCTCTCGTTGCTTTCCGCTTCAAGACCGTCGAAGAAGGCGGCGACCCTGATCGTTATTACGATGAGTTTGCTCTTGCTCACCACCTGCGTTCTCGAGGTTGGGTTGTTCCCGCTTACACTATGGCTCCCAACTCTGGAGTTAAGATGCTCCGTGTTGTCGTACGAGAAGACTTTACCAAGAGTCGATGCGACCAGCTCATCTGTGATGTCAAGCTGTGTCACGGTCTTCTCAAGGAAACAGATCAGGAGTCGATTAAGAAGCGTGAGGAGTATATCAGGAATCACATTTCTGCCATGGGGCGTGGAAAGCACGCCCATCCTGTTTACAAAGTAAGTAACCGACTATGAATGTATGTTTTGCGACTAACAGTTTCCAGGACGAGCAACATTCTCTCCAGGGTAAGCATGGCAAGACACATGCTATTTGCTAGAGCACCATAGAAGGGGTAGCATTGACGGAGAGTTTGGCGTTTAGCGCATGATGAGGCGTATTGTGTATATGAGCCATGCATCAATTTTGAATAAGACTATATAAGGAAGCTTTAACCTAACTGTCGATTACGGTCTAGGACTGGCCGCGTACAAACGTATCCCCTGGGCTCAGTCCAGGAACTGCCGCCCCCCAAGGGCACGCGTGAAGCGAGTGAGACCCGATCGTGTTTCCATTTACACCAGTTTGGGTTGAGTTTGCTTTGGTAACCCTGCTCTGGTATATAGATATAAGAAGATGAACTCGACATAAAACTTAAATCAGTATATGGTATCTAGTCTTTTATCTAGCTCCGCTCTCTACATCATAAATCTACTTTTAGCCCTGTAATCATGAACACCATATAACCCCACGAGTAAGTATACACACTCTTTATCGAGTAGCAGCAATAGCAGTCTCCAAAATATCTAGTCCTTGGTTGATCTCAGCCTCCGTCACAGTCAAGCTGGGCACAAATCGCAATGTGTTGACACCAGCAGTGATGATAAGCAGACCACGCTCACGAGCAGCCTTGACAATAGGTGAAGGATCCTGGGATAGTTGCAGACCGAGAATCAAACCTCGACCACGGACCTCCTGGACAAGTTCGGGGTATTGGCTTTGTAGCTTGGCGAAGCGCTGCTTGAAAATTTCTGACTTGGCGACAACGTCGGCTTGGAGTTGCTTGTCGGCGAGACGACCGACAATGTAGTGCGCTAGGCGACAGGCAAGAGGGTTTCCGCCGAAGGTGGTACCGTGGTCGCCGACCTTCATCTTATCAGCGACATCCTGTGTCACGAGGACGGCGCCGATGGGGAAGCCATTTCCGAGAGCCTTGGCTGTTGTGAGGATATCGGGGTGAGCCTCCTTGGGCAGGTTTCCGTGAGCCCAAAATGTGCCAGTTCGTCCGAGACCGGCCTGGATCTCATCGTAGATCAGAACAGCACCAACCTCACGGCATCGATTAGCGAGTGCAACGAGGAACTCCTCGGACGCAGGAGTAACTCCACCCTCGCCCTGAATAGGCTCCACGATCACACCGCACGTCTTCTCGGTGACCAGCGCATTGATTCCTGCAACGTCGTTGTAATCACCAGTCTTGAAGCCAGGGACCATGGGCGAGAAAGGCTTCTGGTACTTGGGGTTCGGGGTCGCGGACAAGCTGCCCATGGTTCGGCCGTGGAAACCGTTGTTGAAGGAGACGATCTCGACCTTTTCGCCGGAGGGGTCGACGATCTTACCAGCCTTACGGGCGAACTTAATGGCAGCTTCGTTGGCTTCGGATCCGGAGTTGCAGACGAATACCGAGGAGGCGTTGTGCATAGCACCAGACTCGAGAGTCTTTTCGATGAGGAGCTTGGACAGGGCGCCGGTCCA
Organism: Fusarium camptoceras; assembly: GCA_004367475.1. Classification (NCBI taxonomy): domain Eukaryota; kingdom Fungi; phylum Ascomycota; class Sordariomycetes; order Hypocreales; family Nectriaceae; genus Fusarium; species Fusarium camptoceras. Next base: position 385,264 of record QGED01000004.1, read on the forward strand.
TGGGTTGTAGTACAGGTTAGAAGCGTGAACGAGGGTCTCGGCCTTTGTAGATCCATGTTAGTAAAGGTCATTTACAACGAGTGAGTGCGCAGATCGACTTACCTGTTCAGTCATGATACGAGTAAACTCAGGATCGCAGTGGCCTAGGCCGTTGACGGCGATACCGGCAGTGAAATCGAGAAACTTGCGATCCTCTGCATCCCAAAGCCACGAACCTTTTCCCTTGACAAACACAGGCGGAGGGCGAGCATATGTGGCAACCATGTAAGGCGCATGCTCGTTCACAATGGCAGCGCTCTTGGAGTCGGCCTTGACGTCGGCATTTGGCAGCGAAGCAAGACCTCGGCGAACGATCCGAGGACGGGCGATGGCGCAGGAGCTGGCCAATCGAGCTCGGAGGGGAATTCGCAAAGCCATTGCGATTATGAATGTTCCAATGCTAGAAATTAAAATAAAAAAGACAAACGGAGGGGGAAGAAATGAGATATGCAGGAATTGTTGTATTGGTCTGGCTGGAGGGGTTCAACGAGAGAATATTTGTGGCTTTATCTTATCAATCGCCTCCGCTATCGCAGACCAATTTGTGACGCTAGCAACTTTATTTGGGCCAAATTACTCACTTGAGCTGCCATGACAGGGAAGGGTCTGAATTATGGGGAAGCTATTGAGTCAGGCTATGGAATCATGATGCAGTGTCTATTCTCTGATCCTAGGTTAGTGAGTTCAAGTCTTCTAAGGCACGCCCTGTGCAATGGAATTACCAATTCTTCCCGATCTTCGACTGACTGATGTATTCTTTCTACTGACTCACAGAAATTACTCAGCGCAGACTACTATTTGCATAAGTCAGATTATGACAGAGGTCCGGACCTGTTCTTCAACATGGAATCATGATAAATTTGACAGCTGTCACGACACACTTTAACGTTACGCAGATATCGCCAGAACGTGGATGCAGCTGTATAAATATTGCATTAACCTGCCCAACGCTGACTCCTTAACCCTGCACGTTCGCATCTTGCTCTAAACACCTGATTCCATGATACGAGACCGGAAGACCGGAAACCCCAACCTATGTATACAAACCAGCTAAAAATGAATTGCTAGCATAAGCGCCATACCATAGCCCCTCACGCACAAACAGACCTTGTAAAGCCTGATATTTCACTTCGAATGATACAAAAGCAAAGCTAACTTCTTAACTTGCTCTAAACTGCACTGTATCCACCCCGGCTGCCTGTACCTTGAACAGTGTTCAGGACCCGGCGAATCCAGTCCTTAAGCAGGTAAGGGATGTCGCGGATAGCGTCGCTGTGAGGAAGAAGATCCCATCCTCGTGCGCCGTAGCGAGTGAAGTTGATCCAGGACGAGAAAATAAGGTAACCAGCAATAAGCAGGAAAGCACTAGATAGGTACGTTAGAAACTGCTGCAAAAGTCCAACGATGGATGTACTCACATGACGGTGAACCAAGTGAAGAATCCCCAGTGGGAACTGGTGCTCTCCCCATCATCGTCGCTGCCACCACCGCCGTTCTCCTTTCGCTTTTCGCAAGCATATTTGGTGTACCATGTCAAGCGCAGAATTCTGGCACTCTTCTCGCTTTCAAAACCATCCCAGATAAGTGAGGCATTGTCATGCTTGAGCTGATGCTCAAGAGTAGACTCGCCTTCGTCCTTGTCGTCGCCCTCCTTATCGTCGTCTTTCTTTTCGTCCGCTCGCTTCTCGTACTTCTCCTCGGAGACCCATTCGCCTTCTGTTCCCTCCTTCTCAGGATCACAGAGGAATTCAACAATGGCTTTTTGGTCGGTCCTCTCCTTGGAAGGACCGGACAAAGGATCCTTTCCTCCCATGAGAACAAGCCGCAAACCCTCCTTCTTCTTGTCAGAGTTCGACTCGGCCGTGCTAAGTCTTGTAGGGGTCCACTCGAATCGAGAACCACCAGCGTTCTCGAGGTTTCCTGCGATCGCAACGACGTTCGTAACCTCATCGGTCTCTTTCTTGTCTTCGTCAGTCTTGAGAAGGTGTGTAATGGCACACACTAGAGCTTGTCAGTAAATCTTTGTAATCTTAGTAAAGTCTTAACGCACCCCGAGTGCCATTCGGGCATTCTGGCGACTTCTTGCCGCCGCTCTTCTTCAACGGCTTGCAAATGTCCAATGTATAGGTTGTGTTATAATGTTCGGGTGGGTTGGGCCTGTATCGCGTCGTCACAACTGAATGCGGCCCACCAAGCTTAGAGAGATCAAATGTGTGTCCATCAGCGCGAATCTTTCCACAGTCGAGGGTCTCTGCTGCAAAAGCTGGCGCAGCCAACAGGGGCAGTAGAAATGCCAACAGATCCGGTCGATACATTGTAAAGATCTTGATAGAACAGTACGGAAGCCGCCGAGGTAGGGATAGACGTTATGCGATGATACCGGAAGGACGGGGTTGCGGATGGAAAGAAAAGGAAACTGCTGAAACGTGGCCACTATACTTGAACGAACGAAAAGGCTCAGCCGGATAGAATCTCTTGCGCGTGTCTTGTAATAGAAGCTGCGTGATGAAATGGTCACGTTGCCTTGAGCTACTGTATCGCAGATTTACGTACCTAGGTAGCGTCAACGATTGGATGAGGTAAACTAGGTACCTATGAAGCTCCTGCTGTCTTGGCGGTTGTGTCATTCCGCGTTGCAAACTGCGCTGCACGTGACAGCACAAGCCACCCTGAGCATCAAACCTCCAGTGTATCTACTATTTTGGATATAGGTTACAAGGAGCGAAAACACAACTTCTTTTCTACGTAAACTCAATACGAGTTAGCTACCAAGCATGTGTACACTGTAGAAGATGATCTTGAACGACTCTTTTACTGCTCCAGTCCCTGCCGGCACGTACCTGTGACAACACACGTACGGCCGAGATACCTATCTTTATATTATCCAATAATGAAAGACAATAACTATAAGCAGTTGACAAGAATCCCTTGACCTGATAAACGCTTTCCGTGGGGTATAAGTCTGCCCAAACTCGTAAACATGAAAAAGAAAAAGAAATAAGAACAACCCTGGATCACCCTGAACTCCGTGGTCACCAAACCTGGCCCTGTTGTCTGCCATAACATCGACTCTTCCCATCGTTCAACTCCCGGTCAAAACATCACATCCCCTGAGGGCCACCCATCATGCCATTCATCCCTTGCATCTGTTGCATATTATGCTGCTGTTGCAAATGTTGTTGTTGCATTTGTTGCTGCTGCATCTGTTGCTGCATCTGCTGCTGTTGCATCTGCTGCATCTGTTGCTGCTGCATCTGTTGCTGCATATTATGCTGCTGTTGCATATTGTGCTGCTGTTGCATGTTATGCTGTTGCCTGCGTTGCTGCATTTGCTGCTGCATTATTGTTGTAGCTTGGCCCATACTGGCTGACTTCATCTTGTTGAGCAGCTCCTGCGGTATTTTATCCGTTCCGCCGTGCTTCACGACTGCCGATTGGAGCATTCGCTGGTATATGCTTCTAGCCTGGGCCTGCACTTGGAGCTGAAGGGCCCCTTGCTGGCCCATAGGACCCATTTGCCCCATTTGGCCCATTTGGTGTTGAGGATGCTGCTGCTGCTGCTGCTGCGCCTGCTGCTGTTGCGCCTGCTGCTGCTGTTGCGCCTGCTGCTGCTGCTGCTGCTGCTGCATTGCCTGAAAAGCCTGGATATTGTTGTTTCCATTCATCATCTGCTCACTGGCTTGGCGTTGCATGGGACTGTTGCCCATTTGACCATTATTCATTTGGTTCATACGAATCATTTGCTGCAATTGTGCCTGCATCTGGGGTGGAAATTGCCGCATCTGGTTGCCCTGCATGTTCTGCATTTGCTGAGCATACTGTGCAGCAATCTGCTGTTGCTGTTGCTGCTGTTGAGGAGATAGCATGTTGCCTTGCTGCTGCTGCTGCTGTTGCTGAGCGATCAACTGCCTCTGCATCATTTGCATCATCGAATGCTGTTGTTGCGGGCTCATCTGACTCATGTTGCCATTGTTCATGTTATGTAACAATTGCTGCTGCTGCTGAAGAACACGCTGCTGTGCAAGCTGTGCCGCTAGTTGTTGGTTTGGCTGGCTCATGCCTGGGTTGTTCATCATCATGCCTTGCCCAGGTTGCGAGTTTTGTGCCATCATAGCTGGTGGCGGGCTGACCTGGGTCATGCGAGGAGTAGCGGCCATAGCGGGCCGATTGACGGGCGTTCCTTGCGCCATGTTGGGGGTTGAATGAGGCATCCTCGGTGTCCCTGAGGGGTGACTTTGTTGGCTGCCCCTGGATGACATATTGTGAGTCATAGGGACAGACATAGCGGTCGGGTTCTGAACAATAGATGATGGTCGTGGAGGACTGTTTGCCATGCCGGAGTTGGTCTGCTGCATAGGGACACTTCCAACCATCGGAGACGACATGTGTTGGGGAGTTCCTTGTCGAGCCACAGGAGAAGATGCCGGTGGTTGTGAAATTTGGGCCTGGAAACGAGGCTGTGCCTGTGGCGGCATGTTGTTGGCCATTTGAGGCGTGCCCACAGCAGTGTTATTGACTCCATTCGTTTGAGGATGAGCATGTTGTTGTTGGCTTCCATTGGGCCTCTGACCATTTTGATTGGACTGGCCAGCCTGGCTTGCAGCTTGTGCACGAGCTTGTTGAGCCTGTGCCTGTGCCTGGGCCTGAGCTTGTGCTTGTGCCTGAGCCTGAGCTTGTGCTTGTGCCTGTCGTTGTTGTTCAGCCTGTCGCATCGAGTTCTCTCTGGCTGCAGCTTCACGGCGATTTCGTTCTTCTTGGGCTTGCTTTTGAGCGTTCTGGACGGCCTCTTGCTGCATTTGCGCTCTCTGCTGCTGTAACTTTCGGTCCGCCTCTTGCTGCTTAAGTTTCTCTTGCTCTTTCTTTTCATTATGCTGTGCTTTGATCTCGTCAAGAATCTTGAAGCGCTCAAATCTTGGCTCAAACGTCGATGTACCGTTAGAAGTGTCGACGTCCGCTGTACCGCCATTTTTCACACCATTTGCGCTGGGCGCCAATCGCGAGTCTGCATAAAGCATAAAGCGTTCTGTCTCTGCAGCCTGTGCTTCGTCCGCGGCCATCTCGGCGCGGGTTCGCTTGCGCGTCTTGGGTTCTGGTGGAGCATGTGAGTGTTTGGGGTGGCTCATTGCCTCCAGCAGAATTATGGTTTCTTCTATTGTATTTGTGGGATCAAGCACCAAGGGCGCATTTGTGGCAAGGAGGATTTGACCCTCGGCCTCATGGATGTTACTACTGTCGAGTTCTGTTTTTTCACGCTTTTGGCGCTTTGCCGGAGGCGGCATGCTGGCAGCAGTGGGTGTTGGTGGAACCAGAGACATAGGGGTCGAAGGAGGTTGCCCTGATGCATCGGTGGCCCCTTGAGGGGTAGACGCCTTGATAAGTAAATCCATTTGTAAGCTTTCTGGTGTAGGATGGAGAACGACCGTGAAGACACGCGGCTTCTTGGCCTTTTCCTTCTGCTCTTCAGGGGCTGGCACAGGAGATTCTTCCTTTTCTGCAGCATTACCTGGCTTCAGCTTCCCATCTATATTCAGCGAGCCTTCTTGAGGGAAAGGAACATTCGGGGAAGGTGTTAACCATTGGTTATAGTTATGAATCGACGATGCCACCGTGGAGCTCTTCGTTGAAGCAGGCTTAGCAACATCTTTAGCTTGCGTAAGAGATTTATGATCGTGAAGTTGAACGATAAGACATCCATCATAAAACGACACACCCGCATCATTGAACCAAGAAAGAAGATCATGAGGGACCGTGCGGGCTTTGACGTGGTCAACGAAGATCTTCATAGGTGACTTGTATGGAAACATGCCATCTTGGCTATCGAATCGGAAATGGTTGGGATGCAGATGTACGATTAAGGACGGAGGTCGGCCGGCGAACTTGCTTAAGATGTATTGATCTGTTACCACTTCACAATTGTTAGCGCGTAAACGACAGATAGCATGCCAAGGTGTAGACGTACCATAGGGTCGAGGTTCCGTATCGTGGGCTATTTGATCCGCGGCCATAGACGCTGACCGCAGGCCGGCACTGTTCCTAGAATGTCGGCCCTGTAGTTGCGATGCTGTTTCTCGTCGAGCTCGGTTGACAGGTCGAACAGATGATGCCGTGATGGCCCTGTCGCTGGCTGAATGCGGCGGCTGCTTCACACTCGGCGGTGGTTTCTTGGCAGACATTAACGGCGATGGTGATGATTTCAATGGTGTTGTCGCGCCGTTGGTCTGGATGCCAGGGGGGATGGGGCGCTTCACTTTGTTGGCGACATTTTGCTGGACGATGGGTCCAACTGGCGCCATCGTGACGAAGTCGCGCTGCGCCGCGGGGGCTAGCGATTATGACGATATGTCGGCCGCTTTTATCAGTTTAACGATGCTTTGATGATTTTCAATGCGAAAACATGAATGCTCTAATTGTAGCGGCACAATGCCGGGTCCGGAAGGGCTTTTTTGAATGAATCGGGGTCGTCGCACGTCGTCGTCTGCGTAATGCGGAGTTGGTCGTGGCTATCGCGGGAAGGGAACGCGAGTCTTCCGAAGAAGCGCAATTCAAAAAAAGCGAATACAAATCATACGGACAGTTGATGTAGTAGTATTGTCCACTGTACTCATCAAAATTCTGTTGCGTGGTATGGAAAGTCGGATATTATTTCGATGATGTTGTCCACCTGGTTGCCGTATCACGGGTGGTTTCCCTGAGATGAGGTCGGTTGGCTTACGGAAGAGTTCGGGTCACGTGGACAGCCTCCAGGTCTAGGAACAAGGGGGACAAAGAAGAAAAGCAAAAAGAAAAAGAAGAAAAAAGAAGAGGAAACGTTGATGTCAGAGTGAAATGTTTGAATTAAAAGCGAACTTCAAATTTAATTGAATAATACATGCTTGTGCTATAGAAATCCTCACACATATACTTTAAATCGAAAAAGAAACGTCCATGATATATCGTGCTGTATCGCAAGACGCGTTTAGCCTTACTCACGTCCCTGGACTCGACGCGCCCAATCATCATTTAGCCTGTTACTATCAACGACCACAACTCCACGTCCTCTTCCAACTCTTTCGGGTCGCTGCCACCATTCTTTCTTATTACTGGATCTCTCAGCTTCAGATTCGCTATCTGCTAAACCACCAGAACCACCATCTGCGCCAACAACCAGTATGACGTCATGGCGAAGCCAGGTCTGAAGGGTCGTAATGATACTGCCATCTTGACCAGAAAGAGCCTTCTGGAGATAGATAACTTCTGGTTGAAGGTGTCGCAGGATATGAACGTGACCATTGGGTGTCGTAAAAGGGAGAACCATGGTTTCCTTCTCGACCAAACCCAGAGCCTGTGAATAAATGGAGTTGAAGGCAGGGCTTGCGGATTCGCTAAGACTGGTCAGCATATACTGTGATTCCAAAGCACGAAAAGCATACAGCTGATTCTTCGATTCTTCGGCGGGGGTCTGAACTTGATCGTGTCCAATGTTAGAAAATGAAGAGCTCAGCGACGTTGGCGGAAGGATACTATTAGCACTATCCAAGGTGGGTTCCTTCAAACCAGGAGCGTAGATCAGAACAAATAGCTTGACCTTGGAATGGTCGATATGTCGGGGGATGTGGGAGAGTATAGACTGCTGTACGTCAGTGAGAGAAACATATGTATTGCCTTGTCTGCTTACAGCGTGCTCGTGAAAGCCATCCTCCTCTTCAGGCACGGCGTCTGTCTCAGCGGATACCACAATCGCAACCGTCTTGCGTCGTCTACTGCCGCCGACGAGTGGCGAAGACACATCGGCGGGCGCTCGTTCATTCTTAGCATCTTCTTCCTCTTGCCAGGGGTTGGTATCGTCTAAGGGGCTCTTGTCCTCCTCGCGAATGGAAGCTAAAGCCTTGCCCATAGCTGCACTCGCAGCTGCGACACCAGCCGCCACAGTCTTACCTGTCGAATCGAAGAACTGCTGCGGGCTCGGTGTTCGTCGCAGAGCACCAGACACGCGCGAACCCCAGCCTCCACCGTTTGCTCCTTCGTCCGCATGCGCAATTCCCTGGCTTTGATCATCAGGTCGTGGTGGTTTCTCCGGTCCTCGCATATCGCGCGAGCCGACATCACGGGTACCGTATGGTTGACTGTCGCCTCCCCGGGGTTGATGCCCATAGTCAAGACCGCGGTCGTCCTCCTCATCTCCGTCCTTTCGCTGGCTCCATACCCAAGCAGCGACACCTACAGTTGCGACTGTAAGTGTAACTGCGAGAGGGACCCAGTGACTCCAGACTCCTCGTCGCGACCGCGACGATCCATGATCGGGCGACATTTAAGTAGCGCGCTGTCGCATTGCTAGGTGAAGGAAATGATGCCAATGGCAGAAGGCGCAAGGGGCCTTTTGGTGTTGATAGAGCTATGACAATGCACTGTCCTGGAGCGATTGCGTCAAAATGCACCGTTTAATGTAGCAAGGCTCGAGGCGATTATTCAAAATACGCGGTGGTTGGTGTTACTATCAGCTTCAATAACACAGTGGAGTAAGCTGCAAGCTGAGGCCATCTACCCCAGCAACAACAGGTCAGCGGGCAGCCCGAGGGCCGACAAAGAGCTCAGCTTCAGGGGCTCGATTGCGGGGGACTATCCAATAATCCGTACCGAGGTCGGGGACTGGCCGACCACGTGAAGCAAGGCTGAGATATGTGGCGGTGCTCAGCTCACTAGCCACATGAGGGACACCACCCCACGTACGTACATTTTTGATGTCTTGGCAATGAATTGAGTGACTCTTCACTTCATGCCGACTGCGAACATACCAACAACACCCTTTTGCGTTCGGTTAAACAGACCGAAAAGCTCACTAGACTCACGGCGCCTTACCTACGACATCCCAGGATTTCTTTCAAAACTACCAGCTTGATTGTCATCACTCAACAGAGGATTCTTCGGCGATATGCCCCACGCTGTCTCAATGCCTTCAACTGGGCTTCAAGCCCTCATCCTTTGCGGGCCTGGCTCGTCCTTCCCGACATTCACGTCAAACCCTGATGAGAGTCCAAAGGCCCTTCTACCTATCGCTAACCGACCTATGGTCTGGTATGCGCTCGACTTTTGCTACCGAACTGGCATCACAGGTAAGTTGGATTGTGGTGCTTGACTATTCTGAAAGCTAGATGGGAACAAGCAACCTCCTTTCTTTCCAACTGACCGAGAACTCGAAACTGAAAGCTGCTAGACATAAATCTTATTTGCCCACCTACTGCTTCTGCGACTATCTCTACGGCTCTTAACACTAACCCTCACCTCACTGCTCTCCCCTTGCCACGGCCTGACATCCTCTCACCGGCAGATCTTGATCAGAACACAGGCACCGCCGAGATCTTGCGACTACCTGAGATTAGATCTATTATCACCGGTGACTTTGTAGTCCTGCCTTGTGACTTGGTTTGCGAGCTTGGAGGAGACAAGCTTCTTCAGTCATGGATGGTCAAGTCAGCTAGCCTAACAGACATGTTGGGAACTGCCAGACTCTCCAATGGTCATCGATCTGTTCACAGCGGAGCTCTTGGTGTCTGGTATGACACGAAGGCTGTTGCTCCCATCAAGAAGGAGGAGACCGACTTCATTGCAACAACTCCCCTGCCCTCATTTCCGGTCACACCACCCAGGGGATCACTCTTCTCAAACCTATCCAAGCTCGTCTACTCCATGCCCACAGATTCTTTGAGAGATCTGACGGGAGAGAGGAACTCGCTCCCAGTCCGCCACGGCTTGTTGCGCAATCATTCTCGCGTGCGAATGTTCACCACACACCGCGATGCCCACATTTATATCTTTCCTCGATGGGTTCTCGATTTTATCAAGGACAACGATCGCTTGGAGAGCATCGGCGAAGATGTTATCGGATGGTGGGCAAAGGCTGGCTGGCAGACAGGTCTTGCTGAGAAGCTCAACTTGGAAAGCGCGTGTAGTCAGGGCCGGGTTGAGGAGCAAGAGGATGATGAAGGTTCATCATCATCTCCCAGAGATTCCAGCCCGGACAACAAGCCCAGCCTAGGAAACCCAGTCTCCCATGACGAGAGCGCAACAAAGACACCAAGCATTACAGTCGACGACAAGTATAGCTCGGCTAGCAAAAAGGCGAACTCGTTTGAAGTACCACCGATTGTTGCTTACGTCCACCCCGGCGGGGAATCTGCGCCCTTGATCCGACGTGTAGATACTGCGCAACTCTTGCTTGCTATCTCACTACAACTAGCTAAGCTCCCATCGCTTGAGGAGACTGGTGGGGAGGCGACGTCGCCTTACGTTCACGCGAAGAAGATCGCTTACCCCGAAGGTGTCAAGCCTCGTACTACTATTACCCAAAAGGACAGTCTCATTGCTGAAAATGTGACAGTCGAGGAAAAGACATCTATCAAGGAGACCGTGATCGGCGCTGGCTCGCAGATCAACGAGGGTGCCAAGCTTTCTCAATGTCTACTGATGGAAGGTGTAGTTGTCGGCAAAGCCTGCAAGCTGACGCGTTGCATCATTGGAAAGAGGGCTGTCATTGGGGATGGATCCGTTCTAACTGACTGCGAAGTCCAAGAGAATCTTCTCGTTGAAGCGAAGAGTAAGTTGATCCGCTTCCCCGATCACTGTCTATGTCTATCAGTACGCTAACCAGTAATCCTTGTACAGCTGATGACAAGAACAATAAGCTCATGAGCTCTGAGGGCCTAGAGGCCACACAAGCTGAGATGGATGAGGTGCTTCAGGACATGGACGCTGAAGCCGAACAAGCAGTGATGGACTAACGAGGTGTAACTAAAAATGAAGAATTGGTAAAATAGAGTTCATAGCAAGGAATCTTGCCTCAAGACAATTTGCCCTGCATTCAGCTTGGACATGATAACTATGATCACATGCTTAACGATATGATATCCTTGAGGATATGCGGAACGCTGCGCCTGAATTCAGTAGTTCTGACTCGAATGTATCAAGGCCGAAAGTTTCAATATGAGTCAGAAATAGTGATAGGTAGGAAGTCCCACTGCCAAGACCTATACGAGAGTGAAATGTCTAAAACACTGCCTATTTTACTTCGATCAATACGTAGTATGCTTGAGATCAGCTCTCTTGATAACATTCGTTGTAGAAACATGTGACGAAATTTCTATATCATAACGAGGAACATGTTCTGGGTCTGTTCTACCGAGAAGGTATTAGACATCGCAAGGCCGAATATGGACGGATACAAAAGTCCGAATCCCTGTCTGGTTTGAAGCTCGCTTCAGAGAAACAGCTAAAGCGAGACCCACGATAGTAACAGTTACGGGCCGAACCTCCACTACGAATACATGTCGAACTAGTAGCCAGCCTCCCTTAGCTTTGCGATCACAGTATTCAGCTATGACTTTAAACCGCACGTCTCATGCTTTTTGAATGTTGTTACCTAAAACTTTAGGATGCTTGAGTTCATCAACACCCCCTCCTGGACGCCAATGTTTAACAACATACTTGACGAGGGCGTCACTGAACTGAACTGAGCCGAACTAATGCATTGTAACTGTGATCAGGCCATTAAGGGCGTTCCAATAACAAATCTTTGCGCTTTGATGATATAGCGGTTTTCTTAGTTCTAGAAAATCCCATATGGACTTTACCATCCCTGCATCACGGCTTTCCAGTAGCTGACTCGTTTAACCGAACCACCGCATTCTCACTGTGATAACTCGTCGGTATTTGACCTACATTACTCCAGCCTCTGAAGCTATACTCCAGGTTTTTACTGAGAGATTAGACAGCATCTCGATGGTGGCTTCGGGGTTTCACTACTTTGGTTGTTAAGTCAATATATAGTAAGGTCTAGACTTTTAGCAGAGGCATTCAACCTTGAAACACGCGAACAAAAGCTAAGAAGAGGGAAAAGCGGTGGTAGGAACTAAATTATGGTGTCTTTGTGGAAAGGACATTACGATTCCCCATAAGGGCATTGTTATGCATAGACAAAAGACTAGATGATCGTTGTACGGCCCGTCTTACGGGTGGCTAGTTGGTTCATACCAAGACTCCATACTCGGGTCAACTTCTCTTGTTCTATGTCGAGCTCTAACATCAAGTTTTCAGATGCTTATTCGTTTCTAAAGTAATCCTAGATCCTAACTCATGCTAAAATGACAATTGCAGTGTCCGTGTAAACATCTAAGCATCCTGCACGTGAAAGACAAAGCTGCTGCCGGTTGCCGCAACACATATACACTGGAATAGTGACTTCAATGAGAATTGGGTACCCATGTGAGTTTCTATTTACCGAATCTAGGGGTTCAATCTTTTTTACTGGTGCATATTCACTCACATCGGGGTACAGTTCAGCATAATATCTATACCGAATTCATTGGGCTTACCCTACAGCTACTGCTAGGAAGCTCGTATCTATAACGGAATGCAAGACACGGCGTTCTAGAATGCTGATTGTGTGCAAATTACATGCCAAGAAATAGAGTTCAAATAGCTCTTCTCTTGTCCTTAATTCAAACTGAGGCATTTCCGTAATGCCGCGGCATGTATCCCAGCGTCCGGTTACAGGGCTCAGTTATGGTGTCCGAAATGTGTCAATGGGTTCTGACTCTTCGAAACCTGGGAGTACACCCATCTCCAGCAGGGACCACTACGTGGGAAATACTTTACCCGTCCCCTCACCTAGGCTGTTAGTTCTTGGTTAATTGGTAGCGGGCAGATCGTCAGGACTTTGTTTTACAGTTTATACCAGTCATTAGCTGCCGGCCCGACGCATGTCAAGCAATGCCACTGACTACCAACGGTCGAAACGGTCGTTTTAAGCCATCATTCCGATGCTATTGAACTGCAAATGTCACTACAACTTTGATATATGCAAAAGAAACGTTCATCAATAGAGTAATTTCCACACCGTCCGGCTATATCGTCCAAATCAGGAAACGTGATAGTGTTCGTTTGCACCCTTACCAAAACATAAGTTAACATATATTCGTATATAAAGAGGCGATCTTCATCGCCGATCGTCGATCCAAGAGAATAGCCTCAGCGCGGCTAGTATACCTAGAATGAGCGGCTCTTTGGACCCCTGTGGTATATCGGACGACTTCAACTACAGTAATCTATGACAGGCGATAAATTGCCCAAACGGTCAAGTTCTGTGTCACGGGTGAGAACCTCCGTAAGTCGTGGTGTACAGTCTCAGTCCTTGCGTTCCATGGCCATGCAGCAGATAGAAACATTACTGCACGAGAATGACGTGAGCCCAGGTTTCGGAAGGCTGCTTGATCGAACACGCACATAATCAAGTCTCCAGAAAGTGCAAGTAATTCCATGACAGGGACCCCTGACTATTCCCAGTTGGTGATCATATTATCTCTGATGGCAGATTCATGACTGATGCAACAGCGGCTGCAGTGTAACCCCGATCTTTGGGGGACCCCAAAACTGCCAAATTGTCATTTTCATCTCCAAAAGAGGAGCACATCGGCGATCCCAAGTTGCCTCAATGACAGCAGAGTCAAGAGTCTGCATCGGCGGGTCTGTAAATGATTTGATATAACATACACCGGACTTGTGCCCGAGGTAGGTGGACCGCAAGAATGGAACCCAAGATGCCATGTGGGTAACTGAAGTGGACTCTAACGACATCCCTAGTTTTCAGTGTGAAGGGCAAGGCAGATCAAAAATACTCATTAATCCAGGTACTCTCGGCGGGAGCTAAGAGTACTAGATCTCAGCCCTGGGCTGGGCCAGAAGCCGTAGACTCCGGCCGAGCCCCAGAGCCCAGAGCCTTCGTTATGGAGAGAAACAACTAAGGGTTCCGCTGCCAAATCCTTCAATCTGCCGCCGGCACCAGACATAGCACAGTATCGATGATTTGATATCTATGCATACTTCGGTTCCGGCAAGATAGTCGCTGGGACTGACTTACAGACACCACTTCAATTGATTTGTCGCAATTTTGTCTGTCTGGCATCTCCGTCTACTGCTGGGCGAAAAGAAGCCACAGCGGGAACCGCAGCTAGTGATTTCTATCAACTGTCACTAAGTCGACAGCATTAACCTGCTTCTGGCTTGAGGTACAGTAGTGTGAGTGGTTAGGTGTTGCATCGTTGCAACACCTAACCAAATAGACCGAGCAACACCAAGGGAGAGGGCGAAAAAGTGCATAGTACGGCTTTTTTCTTATAGAGGGAGAAAATACCGAATTGGCAATAGACAAGACACCGGTTGCTTGAAATGGGGTAAAGGGATGCGTTTGAGCCATGATAATAGCCCAAAGTCAGTTTGACAGCCTTGGGTTGGGGGACGACCTATGGGCTGATCTGTACCAATTGGGCACAGAAAATCTCAGTTTAGCAAGTAAACAGTCCTGCTGTCAATCCACGGTATTAGTGCGCCGTAGCGATTGGAGCTTGATAAAAAGCAAAAACACCTGTGGGGAGGTCACTTTGTCTGATTAGACCATTCTTGGCACTGTGGAGTTGGATTGAGTATTCATTGCATAGTGAGCAGTGGTGCTGTGAGTATTCGTGAGCCTGTCAGAATATGACCAGTCATATGCTGGGTCTCGAAATCCGACACAGGAATTAGATAGGTGCTGTGGACTGATGGCGCTTGATGTGAGACCCAGCCTCTGATTGGATAAGTAACTCCGTTAATGAGAGGCCGCAGCTCTGGTGAGACTGCGCTGCACTGTACCTAGATAGAGAGATTGTAAGTCTATGATGACATAGTGAGAACACAGAATATGAGAGATATCCGGCAGCCTGCGCAGCTGAAGTGTGATCAGCATATCACATATACTAAGCCCTTGGCATGTACAGTTATCCCACCCACAAGGCAACTCGTATGCGTGTAATAACTGCACTGAAGTGAGCGGCAGCAATGGCGCTGTAGAAGCAGGCCGCATCACAGCCAGTCCTTTCAGAAGAAAGCATTCATCTAATCTGGTCGGGATGAAGGTGTTGTAAGGCATGGACCTGGACCTTTGAGTCAGTGAGCGGGAGCAGGGTATGACCTGGGATAAGTACCTACTGTACTCGTACTCACGGCATTTACCGACTGTTATAGTATGTAATCAATTTGCTGTACAGCTCTGAGTTGAGATGGAAGCTAGACACGGGAAGTGGATATGACAAGAAGCAATTTGGACCCAACAGAGAGGAACCCATCTCAGCCCTGGGCTGAATGAGGCATTCACGGCTTATGCCATTGTCAGGAACTGCAGATGTTGAGTATGCAGTGGAATTGCGCTGATATGGCTCTACACCATGAATTAAATGAGATATTGCCATATTTGGATGGGGGCTGCAGGAGCTAGACTAGTTGTCCCCAAAAGACGTTATGATCTGAGTGAATGAATGGATCATGGATAATGATGGTGAACACACATTGTCTCAAATGGAACTCAGTATCAAATGGAGGCCTACAGTTAACCTCTAACTGTGACTGCCCGTAGCTCTGAAAGTGAGGGCAGGCACAATGGTGGAGGCAAGTTGTCCTCAGGCATTCAACTCCAGTCCGAAGCATCATGTACAGCATCGCGTCAAGGCCCATCTGACGTTAGTCGAGTCCTAGTCTCAACAATCCCAGCAGCTTCAGCTACAGTACTGGCATATTGCTCTGTCCGAAAAGAAAAATGATACATCACCAAGAAAACCCTGCCCGCCCATTTCAGCTGTCTTACTAGCCATCACGAGCTAAGACGGGGGTGTGATAAACCATACCGTCGCTGCACCCCGTGGAGCTTTAGATCTACGAACGTCTCTCCCTGGCTTTGGACCCCTGTCTTCGTTCCTAGATTTCCTGAGGATCGCTGGGACGCTCCCCGGAAGATCGCCCGGCACTAGGCACGAAAGACAGTACAGGGTCATGCGAGACTGACAACTAAATCAGACAATGCAGTTCCTCCATTCGCAGACGTACGGCATTATCAGAACTCTTATCTAGCGGCCGTACTACCGTCCCGAGCCTCTTCCATGTTAGTGTCTGTACCAGGCACTCACGCAATCCACTAACGTAGTGTACCCAGCTGTCCCTTTGTTATGACTTCAGTCACCCTTATCACAGTACGCGACCGCGTTCGCGTTCCCAGGGAGCACATCGCTTAATGAGCCAAGATCCGAGACGATAACCCCTCATCCCCTCCTTAAAATTCTCAATATGGATGCTGAACAGAGTTGGAGATATTGGCAAACATGAGCACAAAATAAATGATGAATTCGAGGGCAATTGGCGCTATTGGCCTGTTTACAACTCCTTCGACAAAGAGCACCGAGTGCGAGTCTCCAACACGATGTGGCTCTATTACAGCGTTGTTTGGGTTTCGGTCAATTCCAGAGTCCTCATCCTCTGATTTTACTTCTCACAGTACAGCACAATGCGGACTCGAGCCAGTGTCAAGCGTTCCGATGCTTTGTACTGTGCTGTCATAATGGGCACTGTGCGCAGCTACAATAGGCCTTAATATGACAAACAATAGACGAAGCAAGGGTCTAAACCGGGTCGACCGGGGCTTTCAATTGTCAGTAACCTAATCTTTATGCTCTCTACCCGCCTTGTCCATTGATCTCGTCCCGCAACACTATCCAAGAAACCTCGCTTCTATCACATCCATGAATTTAGTCACTGTTTAGTGTCATATGTCCTCCTTGCTCTCTACTCAACCTTCGGCTTCCTGACATACAAATGCCGATAGCATCCTTGTCCAAGGCGCACGAGAACCTGGTCGCCCCAGTGTGTTTCCGAGCGAAAAGGTTGCGTCGCTGACAAAGGGCTGGTAGCCAGCTCGTCATCCAATGACATCAGGACATGGTCTCTTCAAAGGCTTCCACCTGCAGTTTGCTCCCAATGCTCTGAGACGTTTCTCTCTCTCTCTCTCTTTCGGATCAGGGTCCATGCCTATCTGCGGATGAACTTTTATCTGCTCGGATAGGATCCTACCAGATAATTATCTCTCCATTAATAATCCGCCGCCAGGAACAGCTGCAGGCCCCTTTCGTTTTGAGTGAGACCTGCACCATTTATTGCTTTTCTTGGATAGAGCCAGATCACTCTTCTGGCCTGGTCGACCTTCCAAACCTCCACATCTTCACCTGTTGGGAGATACTGCACTATCACAGCCTCTTGCCTCTGGTCTAAGGGAGTCCAATATGGAGCAGCAAAAGAGCACTGAATGGGTCATGTTTCTCCCATGAAGTTACACATCTAGGCACATTCAGGAACATGTAACCTTGCAGTCCCTCGGCAGGAATAGACCTGTCTCACTTGGAGGTCTTGCTGAGCGGGGATTTCACTCGTCCCATTCCAGGCCTTGATCATTCCTCAAAGAGCTATCCATTGCAGTTGGAGGCAAGTAAGCTAGTAAATGAGAAGACTTACAGCAAATCTGGGGCACCCACACAGTCTTTTACACTCGACTTTTGAGGTTTCTATGTATGGGACGGGCGTGTTGAACATCCTGACAGGCCTAGTGGCTGATGCGCGGATGTCCGAAATGGAGGGCTGGCGTCAGTCCCGACCGTTCGCCCCTGGGGTTATGTTCGTTCACTCATGCAGGGACCGATCCTCTCACCTCTTTTCCTGCGAGTCTTTTTTATCCTTCAGTGCTGGGGTCTGCGTATCAAACGCTACTTCTGTTATTGGCAAGATCCGCAGCATGGTTCAGGCCTTCAGGGCAGCAGGGGTATGCAGTCATCGAGGTGTGGTTCCAAGCCAAGCGAGGAACCACCCCAAAGTCAGGGACGTGGCCTGGGCACGCACATCCTGCTCCATACCTCAATGCTTAGTCAAGTCGACTATCATCACTCTACGCCTTTGTCCTTGCAAAGTACTTTGTTCTTATTTCCCGAATCCATGCTACACCGAGGGTAGGCTTGAGCTTTGGTCAAGTGCCCAGAGAAGCTTACTCCGACCAAGTGCCAAGCCTGTCATAGGTCCCCTTCCCAGTTCTGCTCTTGATGTATAACTAGTCGATAGGTAGTCTGGTCCAGCCGAGGGCGTTGAGGGTCCCGGCGAAACAAACTCAGGGACGGTTTATCACAACTGACACAACCTCTTCCAAAACATTGCTTCTCTCTATGCGAGCAATAAACCCACTCACCTATGGTGGATCACGCCTCTCCCGCCCTACCTGTTCAAACAGAGATCTCGATCTGAGTTGACCAAGACTGTCGACCCTGGCTAGCATTCTTGCCCTGGGAGTACTGGATCATAGTACTGTCTCGCGGGTTCCCTACTAGCTGCACCGGCTGTGATCAGGGATCTACGGATGGTCGAACTTGCAGTCTTGTATGTCTCAGGTCCGTAAGTCGAAGCAGTGTACCCCATTCCACCTTCCACCTCATGTCTATATCTTCAAGGGCGTCCGTCCTCGAATTCGAAAAAACCATTCCCGTTCAGATTCACCAGACAATTGAGCTCACCCGGATCCTTAATTGCTCTCTTCAACTCTTGAAACGAACGTCGAGCACTTTCATCCTTCTTCAACTCAAGACATTTTCACATACATCCTCAAAATATCCCCCTCTTTGACCCTTTTCACCACAAACTCTTGTTACCAAGATGCAGTACGAGTCGGAGTTTCGGTTCGACATGGACGACAGCTTTAGCCTGTGCAGCCAGCCCATGTCATGCCCTTCGACCACAAGCTTCTCTTCCGCCTCATCAGCTTACGACCCTTTCACTCCTACATCACGACGCTCAACTCCCCATGAATTCGGTAACATGGAATTCGACGGTCCTTACGGCTCAGCCTCTCATCGAGCTGAGTTGACACCTCCCTCTTCAGCAATGGGAAAGTACATGTTTGGTCCTATCAAGTCCGAACCTGAGCACATGTCATTCTCTGACGCCCTCCCCAACACTCCCATGAAGCGGGAGCAACTTGGGTTCGAATATGACCAGATGATGGATATGAACATGGCTCACCATGGATCAATGGGATCATTGACGCCGTCAAACTCTTTTGGCGTGTATGGCTACTCACCCGATGCCTCTATCGGAGCCACCTCTTTCATGATGACACCAACCCAAAGTCTCTCTGGATCTGAGGCTGCTGAGACCGGCTCGTCTTGGTCATGTGCCAACGACAGCCCAATCTTCTCCTTTCCCAGCAGACAGCTCTTCAGTGAGTCTGAGTCTTTTGACTTTGACCGACACTCCCAGTCTCCTCTCGGATACCCCCTGCATGAGATCAACTCGCCCAACCGTCTGCGAGCTCAGAGAAAGATGGTTCACGATATTCAGCAAAAGACCAATGAGCTGCAGCGAGCCCAGATTAGATCATCAAGAAAGCGATCTGTCAAGCCTGAACCTTCACAAGTTGACGTCGTTCGAAGAGCTATGTGCAAGTGCGACTATCCTGGCTGCCACAAGGCCTTCCGACGAAACGAGCACCTCAAGCGTCATAAGCAAACGTAAGTTTTACTGAAACCGCCAATATCTTATTACAGTAGTTAACTTGTAGCAGTTATCACGGAGAAGGACCCAACCGTTTCTCCTGCGAGTTCTGTGGAAAGGACCAGTTCAACCGTCAAGACAATCTCAACAATCACCGCAAGTTGCACGCACGACCCAACAGCCGCAACCGTGGCGTTGAGTTCATCCCTGCTGCGGTCCCAATTATTGAGCAAGAGGAGCGAAGCAGGAAGCGGCGAGCACCTTCCAAGTCCAAAACTGCTGAAAAGCAGGGCTCGGACTACTGAGCTTGTATTGCGGCCCATCTGGGTCGGGTACCTTGCTTAGAGAACGCCTTCACTTGCCACTGGAGAGAAAAGAGAAGAATCGAGGGCGCTACACATATGAGACATTCGGCGCTCGACCCGCTTTCTTTTGTTCATCTGGGACATACACAAAGCAGCCACTTACATATCTGTCCACACATTCGCATCTACGATACACAAAAGCGGAGCTGGGAAAAAGAAAAGGAACCGCAGCCAGCAGCTGCACCTAGTCGTCATCTCGACGCCGCCGCATCAAGGACTCAGGCACGAGATCCTTTTCGGAAAAAATGTACAGGAAAAGGAGATTTATTGAAGGCGTGATGGTGTAATGGTCTGTATGATTATTGAGAGCAAGGGCGGGAAAAGATTTTGGGACGATATTTCTGCATGATTGAGTTGTTACCACACAACTACGGCACTACCCATGGTGTTAGGGCGTTTACTTGGAGGCTTATTGGGATTTGTTTTGGTGTTGAGGCTATCTCGTGTATTCATTGGTTATCTTCGATTCTATTATCTTCTATATTTTTGAGGATCAGGCTATGGCTAGAGATGCCATAGCTCAGACCAAGTAATGAAATAAATTACAAACAATATTTTCGTCTTCCCTTGTACATGGTGTTTGATTATCTATGAGCTTTTGGATGATATTTCCATGCATATCGTGGAGAAACAAGACAGCGCCTTGAGATTAGGTTACATGGTATCATTTAATTAGGGAGGCATACAGATGCTCGGTGAGTGATTGAAGAACGGAGTGCTTGAGGCTACGAACAGACGTCACTTCTCGTGTTCCAAGAGTAACCGGGCTTCTGAAGAAAGAGACGTCGAGGATTTGCTATGCATTAGGCTTGCAAGTTGCAATTTTAGTCTGTCTCCAAGAGTGGCAGAAAAAGCTCAATCGAGTTAATTTGGCTGGCCAGGATGCCCCATAGTAAATGTCTCAGATCTCGGGGTGCCAGCTTACCGATCCGCGAGTCATCTCTTGATCGAGAGAGCAAAGATCCCAGTCCCAGCCTGCATCAGCACCAGCATCAGCACCAGCACCAGCGCTGACGCCGACGCTGCAGTTGCGTTGCTTCTGCAAAGGAGATTGAGATCCAGCGTGGCATCCCCTCCCCCTCCCCCTCTCCCACTCTGCTGGGACAAAATCCTAGCAATTCCTCCCAGCCCGAACTGGGGCTGAGCACGTACCCCATCTTTCGGCGCCCCGATGGCCTTCGGATGTGATACCTGACAGGACGGAGCGGAGAAGAGGCTCAAACGGATGTGGCTGATCTCGTGGAAAGATACGATTGGGCGGCGATAGGTCCGGAGACAAAGTGTCATTGGCCGGGCATGTCTCAACATTAAGATTGATCTGGACTGCGGAAGCACAGAAAAGACACATGTCAAACGGTTTCTGATTTGCAAATCGCGAGGGGAATGAGATGGAGGGGAATGTCAACAGCCTTTGCCTCCTGCTTGAGGAATGCTGATCCGGATCCATGTCACCACCAATCTATTGAATACGATGCCTAGCGGAGCTTCAGTTCATGACTAAACCACCCCAGAGTGAGATAATTATACGGAAGTACCTTTGATGATAATCCAGATTGGGAGGAGAAGTTCCTCTTGGGACTATAGAGATGCGCCGGCTTTGCGGCCCGTGGTGGAGAGGAAACTTTAGGCCAGCTCCATACTGCCCGTTGAGGAAAGCCAACGAGTTTACTAAATACTTAGGTTGTTTATCCAGGTGTACGGGGATGCACGGAAATATGATCCTGCATAAATAGTACCGTCACATAAAGTGGATTAGGAGCATAAGACCAAATGAAGTAGGGTCACAGGGAGAGGTATGCAATACGTTTCATCGTAGTGGCTTGGAAACCTTCCTCTCTTGGAGGAAACAAGAACACTAGTTCGTGACGAACGAGATACCTGAGGTACAGGAGATGGAAAACGGAGAAAGATAATGGAATCTAAGGACTCAATATGATATGACATGATAGGATATTTTCCCCATAAAATGGCGTTTTGCCTGCTGGTCCTGTATGAGGCTGAACAACTCAGCTTTGACTCTAACACGTAAGTTATGTCCACAATATAGGGATCTTCCGATGCTCTGCTGTATTGGGTTGAGTTTAGTTGGGCCGTTTAAGGGCCACTTGCATAGTCTAGTATAGTGCATAATAGCTCATGTTACGATTCACATCAACCGTCGCATGAGCATATCGTTGGCTGCCCTTAATGCCATGGCTGAGATAGAGGCTGACACAAAACTCTTGGACCCTTTTTTTACTCTTTTGGTGTTTTGCAGCATCGGATAAGGTTTCCCAGCGTGCTGCACAGACCCTTATTTGCCCTTTTCACAACTCTACTGTATGTACTCTGCCATGTGGGTGAGACTGGGCGTCCAGCACGCATTGTGAACGTCCAATGAGGATTCATTATTATGGAATGAGCTGAGATGAGACTTTGTATGTAACACCAGATCAGAGAGGGTTTAAGAGTTCTACTAGAACCTGACACAACATAATTCACTCGTACGGCAACGCCTCTTTTTCACATTTGGAACTGAAGCTTTGCCTTTTCTGAATAATGGGATTTTTGTCTGTTGCGATTTCTGACCAAGGGTATTCAGACATACCGATAGTGTAACATGCTATGAATTTCACTCCCAGATCAGGTACCCACATCTCATCTCTGTCAACTTGTCCTCGTGATGCCTTGTAAGGAGACAAAGCATGCATTGTAATCCGAGCTATAGGTCACCTGTCGTCAGGGTGCCAGAAGAATTGGCCTGCCAAGAGCATAAGAGACAAAATGATTGAGTCATCTTGTGCTGGCTTAGACCAGCACTCTATTTTGGCATCCTCAGCCTTAGAGCCTGCCTATTAAGAACAATGTGAAAATAAGGAATGTCTGTTGGCCGGCCGGATATAAGGAAAAAGAGAGAAGACCCCTGCCTAGTGAACTTAGTTGAGTGAAAACAATGCCGGCGCGGAGACTAGCCAGGTGGCCCAGTTAGCAAGGGCTATTGAGTTTCGGGAACGGCTTCACTTTGCTGGGGGGCGCGGGGACGGGGGTGTTTCTCTACCCTTCCTTTGGCGTTTTCCCCTTCTTTCTCTTTCTATCTCGGTGCGCCCGCACAATCGGGTTTCGACAAGTCTGTGTGCCCGGCACTTGGTTAAACAGAGTTTGAGCGGACTGTCAGGTTATTGACCAAACATGCCTTTTTCGGTGAAAGCTGTATGGGAGATTTACTTTTCGCTGTATTGCTGAGTATGAGGGAATATTCTATGCAGTTGTGGCAGAATTAGATTGGAATTCGTCCCGGTAAGTTACTGAGTGTATGAGCGTCAGAGAGCTGAGGACCCAGACAGAACTTCAATAATTATGATATGATGTGATGTAGATCCCATTGTCGGCTCAACACTCAAGTTGACAAGTCCGAAATTGTTCGCATTCTCCCAGTTTCTGGATATATGATGTGTAGTATGTTGAACTGATCTACGCCGGGTTCTCCATCTCCCGAACTACAAAGCTGCCAGAAAAACAGGATTAACTCAACAAACTATAGAGCAGGTCTAACTGTTACGGTACGGCCGCATGATCCATGGCCATGGTCAATCATATTTCATCTTTTCTACTTCTACGGTTGTCCCAGGAATGCAAAATACCTGGTCCTGCAGCTAAACAGTCATGATATAGTGAGCTGTGATAGTGTGCAATGACGCCAACTAAGGCAGAGACACAGAAAGAGAAGATGAAAAAAGGAAATACCTACCAACCGCATAAGATAAACAGGGATCATCGTAGCGCGAATGCCCTGTAGAAAGCCCAGCGGCGTGGTCTTGATGTTACTGGGGGTGTCTGGCTATGCCTACGGTAGAGCCGATTCTGTGCAGAAGCACATTGCATTGCATGTGCATGAATGTTAGCTAATTTATCACTGCCCCTTTGAGCGAACGGATGCCGGGATACAGATTCCATCATTTAGTCGACCTCATGGATGTATCGCTTTGTAACAAAATGTGATAGATCGTGGGGAAAGAATGCGTGGAATTGGTTGGGTTCTAAGCATGAGAGACAGGGGCATTACCTGCATTTTAACGGATACTGTACTAGGTAGGTACGAATGATTTAGTGCCTAGTTGTGTACTATGGAGATGATCTAAACCTGAACCTGGATCTTGGGGATACTGCAATGTACGATGTAATGCCTAGGTAGGTAAGAAATGTGAGAATGATAGCTCTCCTGCTTATGACCAACTGCCGAGTTATGCTGTAGAACTTTCAAACTCACAGCGTTACATTCACGCTGCAGTGATAATGACTTGACAGCTTGTCATATTCTGCCATGAACCTAAACCCAACGACTACCAATGCCCAGATCTGCTAGGAGTAAGGTGTATAGATATCAACACTGTACTGTATGTCCAAGCTCAGCACAGTTCAGCCTCTATCCGATCACACAGTAATTTGGTGGCTGTTTTACCCCTGTAACTCTCGTAGCTTCCGATCTTGGCACCCGTTTTCCAGTGGCTTGTGCCTGCTGTAACTTTCGCTTATAACAGAAAGAGGAGGCCTGTGCGGGGGCAGCAGCCGTCAGCCAATGGCAATAGCTAAGCCAACGGCGTTCTTCCGGGCGTCATTAATACGTCTCCACCTTTCCTCTTCCTCTCACATCATCCATCATCCATCAGCTGAGGAACGGGGTTTCATCAGCCTCTTGGTCAGGCTCTGATTTCGATGACTCTTTTCTAATCATATTCGAGTCTATACCATTTCGGTACTACTCTTCTATTGCGTTCGCCGAACTTGACTTCCCTGTCCTACATTGCCCTAATGTCAGTGTAGGCAGGTACACTGAGTCGTGATGGCTTCGCTTCCATCCTACCAAGACGCTGTGACCACAGACTGGGCCCGTCTTGTGGTTCCATATGTCGACTCAAAAGACTTTGCCGCATTATGCCGGGTAAACCGTCATTTCTGGGAGACATTCGCCCCACGGATATGGGGACGTCTTCCAAGCATGACCTCAGACAGAGTTACTGACAGTGATTCAGAATATGGTAAGCCTGCGCGAACCGACCAATGCGACAAGTCACAGTAGCCTTCTTTTCTCAATCATATGCTGATGATTCTTACCAGATCTCGACTGGCTGGTTGGGTCCGTCTTGGACCAGCTGAGCTGGACACGACCCGAAACAGCAAATCTTGTTCGAGTATTGGACCTCCGCTCTATCGGGGGTACTTACTCTCTTAGCATGAGTAATAGCTTCAATGCCAGGTTGAGAAATGCTATCAAATACTTGCGTAATCTGACCTGTATTCTTGTCGATGGCCATGAGGAGCTCGACCCTTCCGAATTCCTACCTGAAGCTGGCCAGCAGATCCAGTTATTGAGTATGGTGGATTGCCCCCTCTCGCTACACACCAGGTTTGTCTCCTCTCTTCGAGGGCTGGTGTATCTAGACCTTTCTTGCGTCCCAAGTTCTGTTCGCCCCCTTTTTCAAAACGGAGCTCTACCAGAACTCCGCATACTCAAGCTACAAGGCAAGGAGGTTGATGATGCGACGGTCAAGAGTCTAGCCAGTCACTTTGTCACTCATCTCTGGAGCTTAGACTTCACGGACAACAAACTAACAGATCAAGCGCTTGATCATGTAGGGGCTCACTGCTTGTGGCCAACCGATTTACGGTCGGATGCCAACTTCGACGTTGAGGGTAAACTGGAATTCGGAAGCGCATCCCCTACCTGCGGAACCCCCATTCGCATCATCGAGTCTGAGTGGAGCGGTTCCTTCACCCATCCAAATCGACACCTAGCAGATGCGCCGTCATATGGTCTTAACGATATAACACCACAAGAATATCTGCACAAAAGACTGGACGGAAGAAGCCGCATCAAATGTGACTCGGCAGACGCCGTGTGCCGGGGTCTCCGCGGTGAAGACCCCTATCTCCTACCATCTAACTTCCAGGCTTCTCAAGGGTTGACGCATCTCAACCTGTCTGGTAATCAGGTCTCGTCCCTTGGGGTTGAGAAGCTGTTGAAGCTTTGCCGTGGACATCTGCAGCAGTTCACCTGCAACTCAATGTTGCTTTTTCCTCCATCAAAGGCAGTCGCCGCGGCATGGCCGAAGATGGTAAAACTTAACGGCTTTTATTCAGCATGGACCCTACGACCCCTGTTTTCATCCAACCTGAAGGTGTTGAAATTGCATCATTCTGTCGTAACTCGAATCCCTACTCTGGAGATTGACGGACTATCAGCTATGGCTCGACTATACATTTGTGAGAATTCAATACTGCCCCGGGCCAAGAAGATGTTCCCCGAAGCTTTCGTCCCTGATATGAACCCACGGATAGAATCTCTAACTCTCACATGTATTCCACGACGCTCAAGTGGCCCGTTGATTAGTGGTCTGGTATCTTTCTTAAAGCTGCTCGCCACTCAAGAGCGTGCAATTTTCAATATATCCTCGCGGCGGGGTCCCAGAGTCTTGGCTGGGCTCCGTCACTTCCGTCTAGAATTTGAGCCTGACCCGTACCAAGAAGACTCAAACGTCGCGGAGGACATAGACGCTGAAGGACTACTAAACTCTGGAGACACAGGGTTCAGCTTCTTTGAGGATGAGTCTAGACAGGCACGCCCGCATCCCGCTTCGCCTCCAAACTCAAACTACAACCCAGGTTCAATGGGGCCCTTCTCTTCCCAAAACGACCTGGACCAGCTCGAAATCAGCCACTTGGATGTTAGCATATGGATGGATGGAAAGTCAACCAGCATCCGAGTTTGGATAGGCCCCAAGGATGGCAAGGACCCTGTACTTCGTGACTACAGAATACTTGTTCTGCACCACCGAGTGCACGATGGTATCGGACCGGCTTCACCTGCTCAAGTACAAGTGGGCGTCCCCTCCACAGAGTTAGTCTTTCACACAGCGTGGTGCATGGCGATCATGCCCACTGAGATGAAAGAGCCTCCGCTAGCTGAGTTAAACGGAATGCGAGACGTGTTAACTGACCTAAAACGTTTTCGTTTAGAGGGAAGGGCAAATTACCACAGCATGCAAAAGGAGTTTGGCAGTAGGATAGTACCCCCTGGTCCACCGCACGATTTCTGGTTGGGGAAGCTGGAAGTTACGACCCAGCAAGAGTCATCGCGGGGGAAAAAGTCAAACTGTTGGCGATAGAGCAGCAGAAGACTGATCTCCGTAGCTCTTTGGGAATCGGAGAGTATTGCTTTACTACGGAGAGTTTAAGCTTGCTTGACGGAGAATAATCATCTAAACTGGTGACCTTTTGGACTTGAAGGTTATGCAGAGATCTATTCTGGGCATTCAGAATTCACTTTCAAAGCCCACCCGCTAAATGGTATCGTTTGTCAAACATAAACAGAATGGTGGTGTGCTGTGAATCGCCAGTAATCTGTTCCTCAAACAGGCGGGTCTTCGACAAACTCAGCGTAGGACTCCGGATGCACTCCGCTGATCTTGAGTTTACAGGTCACCTTGATGTCGCATCTTTTTTAGACTGACGCTTTGATGCTGTCCAAATTACTCCCTCAGAGTGGCTGATATACCGGACCGTCGGGCGTGTCTGTTCTTTCAGTGCAATTCAAACTAGGAACAATATTGATATTCGGCTACTAGCCGAGGTATGCAAACCAAGACATCAACACTGCCTTCGCTGACGCTACAGATACAGTTCATAGCGTCACATGGCTCATGCCGGGTTCCAAGGTAGGTAATAGGAAAGACTCTTGTCTTTTGATGATACATCTGGTGTTCTGCACAGGCTACAGGGCAAAGTCCCACTAATTTGGCCCTGCATTAACTTGTTTTCTGGTCTGGAACCTCAGCTGACAGTTCGCCTACTTACACTTGGACCTTCTCTACATGCTCAGGTTTAACTTGGACGTGGTCAACTCATTCTCGTGCGTGGCATTTGTTGTTTTGTCTTGGATAAGTTACGTGGACGTTGATAGAGTTCGTGGCGTCTCTAGCTTCACACGGCATATGCTGGCGATCATTCCAAAAAGCGTTAAAGAACGGCTGATAAGGGGACGTTACATGCTACCGAACAAGCCGCGCTGCCCTAATGCTCGACCAAGGTCCGAGCTCAATCTGGCTGCTGGTCTAGGAACAGATTATGCTCTGGACTTCAAGTTTACTAAATCGACATCCCGCTCTCTTCATGTCATTAGAGCTATCGAGAAGCAAGAGCTTCAAGTCAGAGGGGTTCAATACGAGATATCCTCGTCCTTACTGCTCCCTCAAAGCTAGCGCTCAGCGATCCGAGCCGTTTCGTTAGCTCGAAGGACAGGGACTCCCGAGGGGCCAGACTTCCTGAAAAGGCAAGGAGGCCGAAATTTGACGAATAGTCTGGCATTTTTCGGCTATTTATCAAAGCCTTATTCGCCAAAAAGGTTCCTGGGTCTAGACAAGTTCAGGTTTCTCATCTAGGGGATCCGCAAAAAAAGGGTATTTGGTTGGAAACATGGGATGGTGGCATCTGTTGAATCGATATGGATTAGTCCCGTGTTCCACACGTTCGGATACCGCGCGACATAACATGACGCCAGATGCCAGATTGCGGGAGGAAGTGAGATGCTATCCGTAGACCGAAGCAGAAACCGGGGATCTCTTTTGGGTATCGCTTCGTGGTACTGTACCCAAAGAGGGAGAGCGTGTCAAGCTACAATGCAAAGTAAATCCTGTTGCGCTATTTACAGCTGAAAAAAGGGATGAAAGGCTGCTTGCCCTTTGTCCGCAGTGGATGGTACGATTCGCTGCAGATGAATGCTACATTGATCGGGGAGCTATGAGGGGTCCTCCGCTTGACTCTCCCCTGAAGATGTATGTATGCAATGGTCCCAAGGGGCTGGGTTGGGCTGGAATGGACTCGGCCACTCCCGTTCCTTGTTCGCATGGCGTTTTTAGTGATCCGGACTCTCGGGTTCTTGTTCTTTTGGGTGCCAGTAAAGTCTTTTCGTCTCTTATCCAGTCTAGTCTTGTTTCTTTCTTTTATCTAGTTTGTTTGTCTCCCCTGTATCCTTGGCCGTGCTTACGTTTGTCAGGCCTTACGAAGCATCCGATAAGCTGGCAAGAAATGAACTATTGAAGAAATGAATGGAGCCAGAGAAGAAAGACCAAGGAAGTCATCGCACATGGGTCGAGAGTGACGTTCTTTTGTCGACAGCGCTTTGAATATGGTTGTGGAGTGCCACGAGTATCACTAGGTTGCCTTTAAAATTGTGACCTGTTTAATTGCTTTTGCCCAGACTTGAGTGCCGAAGAAGCGAAGACGACTCAAATTTGAGTTGACCCTATATTCATCAGACTGTCAACACAACATTTTTCTTAATTGCGGGCATTGAGGATTTTTCAGAGAACCACGGGTCATGACATCCTTTTAGTAGAGGAAAGGGTCGCAGACCATTAGTGGGCCAGCGGACCAGGCCATAGGGTTGGGAGACGATGTTTGCAATATCAAACGCCGACGGTATTGTTTTGGGATGTAGGGTAGGGTTTTCAACTGTAATTGATGCTATAGGTTAGTAGTTGTCCTGTGATACTTAGGTTATGTTTAACATATCTAGGGTAGTTGGTATCTTGAGGACCAGGAATAGATATCCTACTTGGGAAATGTAATTGCAACCACAGCCTTGGTTAGAATGTAGATTGTACAGTACTCTTTGAAACTCCTGGTAATGAATGGCCGATCCAAAACATGACGGAACTATGAGCTGGGATTGATATCAGAGATTGGGATTCAGAGGATACATTTTTCTCCTAGCTCGCTTCGTTGCACGAAACCTCCTGCTGCACATGCCTCTGTCATGAGTATGAACAACAGCTAGTAGGTAATCATTGAGAACTATCGTGCGAATAGTGATAACTACAGACCAGTCAGTGCCCGATGTTGTCGCCGAGTTGAACAGTATCGATCCATGTGAATTTCCATGGCATGTTTCGTTGATGAGATCAATGTCAAGAAGGTGTAGACTCGTCGAGACTGAGAATAGAAGACTTTATTTGTTCTCCGGTCTTGTTGTTTATGGGTAGTCATCTTGTTCTAGTCTTGCAACTTTGAGGGTTGACTGTTGAGAGAAACTTGACTGAAGGCATGCGACGAGGTACTCTGGAATGACAGTCTTTCTCTTAGTTTCACATTGCCATACCTTTGCATGTATATCTAGGCTACTGCTTGGTGTGTAATGCGGTGCATCGTCTTTGTTGTCTGTATAACAACTGAGCATATCTCGTCGAGTGGTGGGAGGCGTTGGCACTCAAGACCAAATTGTCAGGAGAAAAGATTTCAAGCGGTTGTTATACCCCAATCAGTATCCAGTCTTGTTATGCATCTCTTTGAGTTACTATATCATTAATTAATTGAACTCGTAACACCCTTCGATCCTAACTGTCATGCTGAAAAATGCATTTAGGCAGTGACGCATACCCTATACAAGGTTAGAGACTATGCACGGAAGCCGAATGGGTGTATTGGTGGTGGTATATAGTATCAAAAGACGTGATAAGAAGGGTATAGATGGATAGGTATTTCCCCGTCATTTTGCATTACTTGAGTGAGACCAAATGTGTTGTTTAGTCTAAGCTGACATGTTATATGGCTGCATCCAACTGGGTACACCAACCTGACAAGTCGTGATAACGATGTAATCTAGAAGTAGCGCATCAATGAATAGTAGTTGATTATCGATTCGAATGAGTGATAGCTGGTGTCTCGATGATTTTGTCGAGAAAAGGTGGTTCTTATATACCGCAGAAACCCAATAGAAGTGCTCAGAAACCGACTCTAGTGTAAAATCAATACAGAACGCTTTGCGGAATACCTATTTATATAGCCAGCTATAGTAGGAAACACCAGCAAACTACCACCATCCGGATTCCATGACTTCAGTTCGGTGTTTATCTTTCTTCTGGGACAGCGTCACATGGCAGCGAAAGTCAGCGCTAAATCAATCAACGCCAACTTAAATGGATAAATGCCAAGATATTATGGTTTTCAGCTGCTTTATAGGGTCAGTTTGAGTGGGCTGTAAGCGCGTGATCTGACTGTATCGTCTTCCTGCATAGAGATAGGCTACTTGGCCATCCAATGCCGACGCGACATGTTTTGCTTCGACCAACACCAAATCAAATCAAATCAGGCTGTAACCCATTTCGGTTCTCCCGAATAAACAACCGGTAATCAGTGGGAAAAAAAGATGGAAGATGACGATGGAGTCAGAAATCTTACGTGTGAACCATCACTTAAAGACACGCGTTTCCCTCATGTCTCGGGTTTGTTTTTATGATTGATGAGACATTCCGAGGCTGGGGCAGAGCAACCAGGTTGAAAACATGCAGTGTCTTGTTAAAGTTGTTGAAAATACTTTGTTGCAGTTTTGCTGCGAGGTTTGGAGCATGGATGATGAATATTCATCAAGTCAATCAACGAGTGAAGAGTTGAAAGATATAAGGAAACAAACAACAGCTCAACATATTCAGAAGAAGATGCTTGGTGACTCAAGGGAGGTTGTCTCAAACATCAACACCAACATCAACAACAACAACAACCTCCTCCGTCTCCCAGCAGAACTCCAAACAATAATTCTCCAAAACCTCACCTTCGGCGAAGTCGAGTCCCTACGCCGCACATGTCGCGCCCTCCGCTACAGCATTGACAAATCCTTCATACGCTTCATTTTCCCAGATTTAAAGGTCGAACTACTATCTACATGCTACCAGTGTCTAAGTAATGATCCAGAGAGGGAGAGTCTTATTAAAGCAAGCAAGTCAGACGCGAGATATCCCTTGGCTAACGAGTGTATTGGCTGTGTCGCTTCGAGGGGAGGATTCTTTGTTGGCCGAGCGTATACGCTTGGGTCATTAGCGACGGTTTGTGTATGCCGATATTGTGGGTTTCCTGTTACCGAGGATGCGGCATGGAAGGAATATGAGTTTCACCGAAGGTGCTACAGACGGTATCGCGTGATACTGCTCTATTACTTTCTAGGAGGGTTTGCGCAGAGTACGATTAGTGTTGTTGCGCCGGCACTTTGTTGGAGGTATTATAAGGATGAGACGATGATTATCACACCTACGATCGTAAGTGCACGATATGTAATCTGAAGAGCCATTTGCTGACGGTTCTAGATCAACTTCTTGATGAGTTGTTGGGCGTTTTGTTTGAATATAACAAGGGGTGTTGAGTTGAGGACGTATCACTGGTCTTTACTCCTCGAGATGGGCATACTGGGACTTTGGATGCCTCCCCTGAACGGCGTCATCACTGTAATGGCACAAAGGGCTGAAGGACCGTATCGTTCGGATGTTGCAACAGTCTTTTTTATTGCTTCTAATGTGTAAGTCAAACCACCAGCCCTTCTATGTGATAAAGTATACTAACCAAAGCAGCATCTTCCGATCACTTAACATGCTTGGTAACGCGTTCTTAGTGTTCGACTACCAACTCTGGCGTCGACATCAGCCCAAGCAATCGGCGTTCCGTCGTGTTCTCAATAGAGTGGCTACTTATCTGATATTCTGGACATATCCACCGAGCATTGAGCAGAAGTTTCCAGGGAAATGGTGGTTTACGAGACAGGACCTTCCTTCACGTTCAGTGCGAGGATGAGAATGGAATGATATTAAAGTGGAAATTAAAGAGAAGACGAAACAAGAATAGTCTGGGTCGCGGACAGCAGGACTTGGGAGTCTGTGGTAGTTCCGGAGACATGGAGACTTGGCGGTGAGAATGTTTATTGGCCGTAGCTCTGGTACACGATCTACCTTTACTTGACAATCCATTCAGATCCAAAGTGAATCTAGACTCTGGCAGCATATGTCGGTACATGAGTTGCTTGCTATCTGGGGCAAAGCTTGGCCATGCAGGTCATACAGGTACCGCAGATCAGCTTCAACTTCAGCTCAACAAACTCATTCATGTGTCCACAGGAGATTGATCTCTGTGAATAGATACATGATCAACAGCTATGGTTGAATCCAATAAGTCTAGACTGACCTGTTGCACCGTAGCGACAACACTCAGACCCCTCAATGGAAATTACGTCTTGTTCAGAGGCAACTCATTATGCATTCTGATCATTTCAAAACTCAGCTATGATTATTTGGTGCAAAGTGTCATTCCCATTCCTTAATTGGGTCCCCTCTTAGTCGTCGTTTCAGTATGGTTGCTCGCAACCCTAGGATCGCGGAACCCTTGGCTCTGGTCACCCTTCTCAGCAACATTGGCTCCTCCCTGTCCAAAAGCACCCTGAAATGATTGTGAAGCCGAAGCACCACTTCCACTGCTGATCTTGCTACTATCATCATCAACAGACTTGGAAACGCGCGGCTGGTGTTGATCATGGTGCGTTGTGTCTTTCTTGGAAGGCGTACCGTCGAGGTTGCTAGCAACGCGTGTATCTTTAGGCTCCTGTCCCTTTCCGCCATCAGTCTTGGAACCACCAGTACCAAAGAGTCCGCCTAGGAAGCCACTGCCTGACTGGGAGGGACTGGACGTACCAGGGTTCTCCTTGGCCGACATCTCGACCGAAGTGCGCACGTTGGAGCCACCTCCACCAACGCCGCCTCCTACTCCACCGCTTGGGAGCTTCTCGAGAGGCGCCGTCGTGTTCTCCTTGCGCCGAGAGTCAACGTGGCTCAGCTCGTGGCCGCCTGTCACGGCATTGCCTCCAATACCTGCGCCACTGAGACCTTCTGCCTTTTTGGCCTCGGCGCGGCCTCTGCGATCTTGCTCAGGGGTAGTTTCAGGCTTGGAGCGGCCCATGTAGAAGACTCCTGCGCCGAGGGCGGCGATACCTGCTGTGATTGGGACTGCGAGAGAGCCCTGTTGACCGGCGCCGAAAGCTTGCTTAACCATTGCGATGTTTCGATAGTATTAGAAGATGTGTTGGTAGTATTAAGTAATGTTTTGATAACGAGTAGAGGTTGTGATAGGATCAATTGGCAATTGTTACTTGACAAGAATGAATTCTAAAGCTCTCATTATTTTCTATGTCTCTGATCATAACATAACATGGCTGTGACGTCGTTGATATTGTCATGACGGATTGGCTACTCATGATGACAGCATAGACTAGATGTGTAAGTGGTAGCCATAAACAGCAAAGAGCTTTGAAGACCGGAATAAGCTAAGACTGATATCTTATCAATCCAAGGAATAATTGCACCAAAGCAATTGAAATGCGATTTAATATTCAATCGTCATGATGGAGTCAAGTTGAATAACATGAAGCTTCTCTTGTCCAAAACTTTATGGGTCAAAGATTGTCAATGACGACTCGAACTGGTGGTCATTCTTCTGACCAATAAAGCTCTACTATCGGAGTATAGTTAATCCATACCTCCGGGATGTCTATTTATCTACCTATAGACCCTGGTCTTCAAGTACCGATCACAGACCCTTTTTAGTGCAGGTCTAAAAGGCGGAGCCGCGATTTGGGCTGCAGACTAGACTAGAAGACTCGGAGCCGCAGTCAAAACATTCAATTCCAATGGTTTGACTTCCCCCTCATTAGAGAATCTGAGGCAATGACTGGAGAAAAGGAATTGATCTGATGGTGATCAAAGAGGGCATGGACAATACTTTTGTGTACTGATTATCACCAATACCAGGCAGTCCAGTGCTTGTACAGTATCTTTAGGCACAGTCACTTAGACTGTCCTCTTGCGGCCGCTATGAAGCACATTACTTATGTACACCCTGCACTGGAACATCAACCAGATATCCTGCCACGTTGTAACCACACAAACTTCAATTCCTCATCCACTCCTTGACAGCGGATCCGAAGGTCTGCTTGACCTTGTACATATGTACATCAACAGTAGCGTAGAATAGACTACCAACCACCCTCCACGGTAGCTCTACAAGTCTGGGGCCCCGGCGATCTTTAATACGGATGCAGACAGTTTACTGCTGTTCCCCAGATTTGGCGTTTCTTTTTCCAGGTCATGCGTTTGCCTTTCGTCTGTGTGTTTCCCCTCACGAATGCCTGAGCACCCTCACTCGGCTGGCCGGAGAATAATTGACTTGTCAAATGTTTGATTGAACTTGTACCTGTTTAGCAATTGATGCGCAGAGAGTCCCCAACGAATTCTTCTTCCCCAGTGTAATAAGCAATGACGGTGAGATGAGGTACAGCTCCGTGTATTCTTCAAGCGGGCGAAGGGATCGTGTGGAGATTGGATCTGAACTCCAAACTCTCCCCCACAACGTAAGTTATGAATGCAACGGTCTCTCTGCATAGCAACGCAGTAATACAGTACAGTGCAACATGGGGTAGCCTTACGATAAGTGGCTGAACTTGAATGGTCGTAGTGGAATGTGCCGTTGGGAACCCGCGTTAGTACAAGACATGCCATGCATAGCTCGTCCATGATTATACCCCAATACTATTAAATAAAAACACGGATGGCACGGCGCCAAGGTAGGCAACGGACAGGCGGCTGATAGCACCCCTCTAAATACTAGTCTAGTCCAGTATAGTCTACCGCAAGTACAAACTCGTCAGTCTCGTCTACTGGGCCGTTACAGTTGTTCCTCTCCTCCTAGTGGTGGAGATCTCCAAGACCTGGGGAAACTGTTGCATGGGCGCCGGATCAAAGGGTGGCGCGCCCCTGGTCTGGGGGAGGGCAAGGATTCTGAATCTCCAAGCTTATGTATTAGGTAGAATAACTATATAGGAGAAGCTATGGCCTGATTATCTGTCCCTGTTCCATGTCCATCTAATCAAGCACTGACTTGTCTTACTCGAACTTCCTTCTATTATACCAAGATACCCCTTTGCTCTCTGTTCTATCCCATCGATCACCCTGGACGAAATAACAATGGCGGCTACCACCGAGCACAGCGAGCAATTCAGCGAGAAGCACGATGGTCTCAACGGTAACTTTGACCCTGAGGCTCAGCGTCTCGAGGCATTGAGTCAGTTCCGAACAGCCCAAAGCGTTCAGATGAGCCCCGAGTTGTTCGAGAAGTTGTACCTTTCGCCTATGAACAAGGTAAAAGGTGAACTTCGACAAACCTTTGCCAACCCAACACCTATGTACGATACCTCCTACCCAGCTAAACAATGATGTGTTATTAATAGGTCTTTAGTGCTCTTGTTGGTTTCCTTCTCGCTTTCACGCCCCTGACTTGTGATCTTATGGGCTGGCGAGGTGCTGGTGGCAGTGGTGCTGCTTCCAAGTAAGTTCTTGACTGATATCCCTTCCTCATGAAGTCATCTAACATGGTTCTCAGCGCTGTTTACATGTTTATGGGTGGTCTTCTCATGATCATCGGCGGTGTCCTCGAATGGGTTCTCGGCAACAGTTACCCAGCCTGCGTCTTCTGCTCCTTCGGCGGTTTCTGGTTCTCTTATGGTGGCAGCCTCATCCCTGCCTTCGCTGCCTATGCCTCTTATGCCCCCCCCGATGCCGAATCTGCGTCTGAAGGTCTTGCCACTCAAGGATTTAATGCTAGTTTCGGTAAGTAAATATTCATAATGACAAGGAAGAACCTGGCTAATATGTCTATAGCATTCTGGCTACTCTTCATGGGTGTCTTGTCCTTCATCTTCTTCCTCTGCGCTCTCCGAACAAACATCGTCTTTGTCATGATCTTCTTCAGCTTGACATTCTGCTTCCTTCTCATCACTGCTGCATTCTGGGCTCTTGCTGAGGATTTCACTGGCAACGCGTTGCTCGCACAGAAGCTTCTTAAGGTAAGCCTCCCCTCCCTTCGCACTATTTGAATAGACAACTAACCCTGTAAAAGGCTGGTGGTGCTTTCGGATTCGTCACATGCATGTCGGGCTGGTACATCCTCATCGCAGTTCTCTTCGCCATTGTCGACTTCCCTATTCAAATCCCTGTTGGCGACTTGTCCACTGTTATCAAGGGACACAGCGAGAGAAAGGCCCGTCGCGCATAATTCGATAGAAGTAATGGGGAAAGGGGCTGAAAGGATGATACGAACGATTGAGCATCTCCTTAATGGCGTTGATGATGGCGTTGAGTTATTCAGCAATTGGATATGTGTGGCTTCTGGTCTGGTGTCCGAATCTTTGGGGTCGAACTTCACTTAGTTGTTAGTTCATTGGCATGGAGTATGAACTCCACATGCAAAATATACCACGGCTTCTTCGATATAATTACACAACTGCCTCTGTTATTAAGAAGTGCAGACATAAAAAGAAAATTGCCAAGAACTAGAACACCTATAAATACAGCAAAAAGATTAAAAGGAACATCCTTCTTCGCCGGACAAGAACTTATACGGTTGACGAGTCAAACGTCTATGCTTTATTCCCAGTACAGGATACAAGACACGGAGGAAATGACTTTTATCTCCGTTAGGGAAAAGGAATTGAAGTCACAATCATTGAGCTAACTTGCATCCCTATTTTTTCTATAAGATCTGATGGCAGCGAATGTCAGATTTCGCGCATGGTAGCTAAATGAAAGCCAGGCATCTTTCTATCATAACCCAGAGGAAACAATGAAATAAGACGACAAAAAGGTTGAGAC
This sequence comes from Fusarium camptoceras, assembly GCA_004367475.1. Classification (NCBI taxonomy): domain Eukaryota; kingdom Fungi; phylum Ascomycota; class Sordariomycetes; order Hypocreales; family Nectriaceae; genus Fusarium; species Fusarium camptoceras. The sequence continues at coordinate 422,516 of QGED01000004.1, forward strand.
AAAGGAATTATAATTCATCATCTAAGTAGTGTTGAAAATTTGCCATTGTCTTAACACCAAAAAAAAAACCAACGACGCAGGCCTGATTCGAACAGACGCCTCCGAAGAGAATAGATTTCTAGTCTATCGCGTTAGACCACTCCGCCACTGCGCCTTCTCATTGGATGAAAGAAAGTGAGTTTGGGAAGTCTCAAGTAGCAGATAGCAATAGATTGCCGGGCCCTGCGCTTTAGAATCCAAAAGATTGAATATTTTAGTCATCTCCTTTTGGTGCTTTAAGACTTGAAGAAGGTGTCCGGTAGGTACACTGCAGCTTCGCTCTGTATATTAATTTCTCCAATGGTCTGAAATGTATATGTTATTGATCTCCTGAGTTCTCTATGTCACTATCTCGGATTACAAAAAATCTTTAATAGCCCCCCAGAAAGCCTGAGGGCTTTCAAACATGGGCAAATGACCTGTTTGAGGGACGAGCTTCAGTTCAGCGCCATTATCCCCAAGGAGTCCTCTGCTCGCATCCATAGCCTTGGGAAGAGCACCCTTCGCATCCTCCTCTCCAGCCACAAACAAGCCGCGGACGTTGCACCCGCCCATCTTGGGTTTGAGATCGTAGTTCCATAGAGCTGTGTTGCTGTACTTGAAGCCCTCGACATTGTTGGCAGCCACCATATCAACCATCCACTTGACAGTCTCGGCATTGGTGGAGGGGTGGAACCAGCGCTGCACGGTCTGTTCAGCAAGCTTATTAATTCCCTTGCCGTCGTCTTCCTCAGCCATAGCTGTGCGGTCCTTCCAAGCCTGCGTGTTTGCTTCGCTTGACGTGGGGTTGAAGTCGCAAGCGATGAACTGCTGTAGATGCTCGGGGTACTTGATGGCGAAGTTGAGGGTAGTAACACCGCCCATCGAAACACCGATAAGTGTGTGAAGTTTTGTGATACGGAAAGCATCGAGCATGGTCTTCAGGTCGTCAGCTAATTGGTCAATGGTGGCGGCAACAGGAGGTTGAGGTACGGCATGTCGGCCGCGGGTATCATATCGCAGAATACGTAGATCAGGACGCTCGCGCTTGAGGATTTCCACAAAGGGGTCCCACATGTGCAATGAAGTCAAAAGTGAATTGCAGAACGCGACGGTGGGAGCCTTGGGATCGGGATTGCCCTCCAAGCGAAAGGGGATGTTCAGAGAATCAGAGGTTGTAATAAATGAGTCAATAGCAGCATTATGACCAGGTGTCGTTGATTGCCTGGAATCGGGCGAGGTAAAAGCTGCTGTGGATGGAAGCCTGGATAGGGAATGGAGCTCCCGGGGAGCTGGACCAAAGACATAGAACAGCGAGTATGTTCGCCGTCCTTTAGAGGCAACAAACTTGTCAAAGACTTCGGTGCGCCAAGGAGTGTCCATTGATGCTTTATGCGCCTCTCCACCTTGACCATTCTCCTGAGCATATTCATGAAGCGCGAGGAAGGTTGTCTTGGCCTGTCCCTCAAGGTACGAAGTCTTGAAGACGCGAGAGCGCAACCATCCGGGGATCTTGGCCAACATGGGGATGTGCTCCTCGAATAACCACTTTTGATAACCCTCTTCAGCTCCCTCGGCGTCGTTCAGGTCAATCGTGACGGCGGTAAGCTGGTGGCCCTCGGCCTTTTCGTCCGACAGCTTCTCGTATGGCGTAAACTGCGAGGATGCGTCGGTGTGAACCAGGTCCCAAAAATATCGCTTGACGTCGACTTGTCCAATGGTCTCGGCTTCTCGAGGAGATCGGTTTGCGCGGAGTGTGAGGTACGTTTCGGTTTCGAGCAGTGACATGTCCGTCACATCATACGAGGCAAGGTATTCAGGCTCCTGACCATCAGTCGCCTTGTATCGAAGACCGTTGGCAAAGATCTGAGGAATGCGCAGACGGGTCGGGCCGTGCTCATTGTTATACCATTCGTGGAATTGGTCTAGAGACAGCCCAGGCTTGGGCTGCATCGTGACGTAAAGGGAACCGGGAGGAGACATGATGGCTGGTGATGCTAATTGGTAGCTTGAATTGAGAACAAAGAAGCTCAACGAGTGGTATCTCAGTTGTTATAAAACACCCTCAGGACTTCCGGAAGAACGATTTACATGATGGTAGGTGGAGCGGGATTCGGCCGTGGAAGTCATCGGCTCGGCAGATAGAATCGGGAACGTAGAAATGCGGGAGCTCACAGAGGTGGGCTTGGGGTGTAAACATTTACCCCGCTACTCACCGACGCACACCGAACTGGGTCCCCGAAATAAAGGGTCCACACCGAGAGCCAGCTACCGGGGCAGGAGCAAGAAGGGTCTCGATCCCATTGCGGCTCTGGACTGGCCTCAAAGTATACCCTGTGTGGATACTGTAACGGTCCCGGGGGTATTAGTTTACACAGTGCGCAGTGAATGACACCCGACCTTTGCGAGTGTGAGTGAGTGATAGTGCAGTGCAGTGCAGTGCAGGCAGGTAGGTGTAGTGGTGATTGAGCTTCCTGTTGCGTCGTAACTGCCTTCAAAACACGCTGGCTGTTTGTTAATCTCCGTTCCCCCTCCTACTTGTTTTCAACTCGTATTCTTTCCTCCGCCGTCTTTCTTGAAAGACAACCGGTCTTCTCTTCGCAACAGTACATACCCGATCATCACACAGCAGCCGGCCTCCCGCATGAAGACCACTCACAGCCAATTAATTATACATAGCGAAGTATCGCGGCCGGGAATCTTCCTACTTGGCAGTCCACACTGGGAAGAGATTCTCAAATTTACCGCTTCTTTCAGCATTTATGATTCGCGATATGCTGTAGAACTGCAGAAACACGTGAGTTTCAAAAGTGACCAAGACATGTCGTTTATACTGACGAAATTCAGATCTTGCACCGTCCCTTCCGGCGTATATGCTTCTCTGAGTGCCTGTTGAGGACGAATCTATGAATCTTTCCCGCCCTGCCACTGACCTGCCTCAACAATGGAAATCTTTTGCCGAAATGTCCCCCAGGACCTGTCGGAAGAAAGCTTCAAGCGAGAACTTCTCCCTTTCATGAATGTTCTGAAAATTACAGACTTCTGATGCGACAAACCCAGAGGCAAAAATCTAGCATGGATCAGGTTTCTCAACGTAGAGGACGGCTCTGCATTCCTTCAGAGGCACGGCAAACATCGACGCCCTGGCGAACACAGCAAAGAGAATATGAACCCAAACTTTCCGTTCAGACCTAACCCAAGGCCAAGAGATACTCCACGACTTTTCATTCTCAGGACTCCTGTGTTCGCCGAGCAAAGCCAGAAGCCCGTGGATAAGCAAGCCATTGCGCATTTTAAATATGAGCGAGAAAAGAAGCAAAAGGAGACTGCTTCTGCAACCAAGAAGGATCGCCATGCGCCGGCTAGAGCGTTCAACATCGCGGACGTCAGGTGTGGTGGTAATACCTTCTGGGGTGAACATGAAATTCTCACATTTGTTGACCACAACAAATTGATTCTTCCGAGAGGTGTCACCGGAAAATTCACGCCCCAGTGGCTAACGGTTCAGGTTGAGCACGGAAATCGCATGGATTTCCACAACGAGACTATTGAGGATCTTATCGCTAGTCGTAGTGATTTGTCCCTTACATTGGTCTTAACGGAGCCACCGAAAATGTACATACGTCGCCTGTCCTCGGACGCACCTGGATGGAGTCGAGTCCAAGGGTTGTCCACTTGGTGCTTGCCTCGCGAATACTCTTCATCTTGTCTTGTTTACCGCATTTATCTCTACGACATCACTTCGTTTAACGAGGTCTTGGGATCACTGAAGAACAAGGATGCCCTTGCCATCACCAATTATGCTTTGCCGTCCGTGGTATCTAGTACCATGCCACCAGAGAACAACCACTTTCTCGGAAGACAAATGTTTATAGAGAAGGCTAAGGCGCTTCTCGCTTCCGGTGTGCATTTCGCTCTCCTGTTCCAGGTTCAAGCTCTCGTCTGGAATAACTATATCAACCCTGCCAGTGGCATCAAACTTCTCGATATTCTGGAGGTAGTCATACATGATGCCAAAGAGAAACAGGTTGCACCTGCTGCAACAACAGATGCGATGAAAAAGCTCTTTTGGTCACTCCCTTACCCTCGTCCTGGTACGGAACCTAGAGAGTTGGACGTGGTCAGCATCATGACTGAGATCATGGACGCCGAATACAAAGCTCGCCGAGAGAATCCAGAGAGAGACCGCATCTACGGAAGCAAATTGTCAGCACAACAGATTTGGATTTTCAAGGCTCTTGTCACACCTACACGTGTAATTCTTGTGGGACCAGACGCCGAAAGTAAAAACAGAGTGCTGCGCAAGTATTCCGCCAACAATGACTATTTCCTTCGTGTCGTATTTTGCGACGAAGATGGCCAGAACCTGAGTTTTCATCCCAAGATTGATAAAGAGCCAGTCTACTCCCGATTCCGATGTATCATGGATGAAGGTATACAAATCGTAGGTCGGAAGTATCACTTTCTCGGGTTTTCTCATTCGTCCCTCCGTGCTCATTCAGTTTGGTTCTCAGCACCGTTCATCGATGAGAACTTCACAATACAGACCCCAGAAGCCATCCTGAAGGCTCTTGGGGACTTTGAAGACATTCGAGTCCCGGCAAAATGTGCAGCACGCATTGGACAAGCCTTTTCAGAAATTCCATACGCAGTGCCTATCTTTGAAACTGATATCGCCTACCGGTTCATCCATGATGTGAAGTCTGCAGATGGATCCCGTGTTTTCAGTGACGGGGTCGGAACAATTTCTCAAGAGGCGCTGGAGGAGGTTTGGCCATATATGTCTATGAAGGCTGCGGCACCTACATGTCTCCAGATTCGATGGGGCGGTTCCAAAGGGATGCTGTCGTTGGACCCCAGACTTAAGGGTAGGGTGTTCTGCATTCGAAGGGAATCCATGATGAAGTTTCCGAGCCGAGACATCGCGGAACTCGGCATCTGTGATTCTGCATCTAAGCCACTGCGACTCGTCCTTAATCGCCCAATGATCAAAATTCTGGAAGACATGGGCACGAAAGATGAATGGTTCTTCAAGCTCCAGAACAACGCACTTAACATCTTACGGAACGTCACGGTCGATGCAACCAACACGAGCGCCTTCCTGGATCACCATGCCATCGGTGTCAATATGGGTCTTCCCAAGCTAATTAAGCAATTAGATACAATGGGCATCGACTATCGCCGTGACAAGTTTCTCAAAGCAGCTGTTGAGCAGGTTGTTCTCCGAGAATTGCGGTTGCTAAAGCATAAGACTCGTATTCCTGTTGATCATGGAGTGACGCTTTTCGGGATCATGGATGAGACGGGGTTTCTCAACGAGGGAGAGATTTATGTTGCGTACGACAAGAGCTATGGCAGAAGGACCGGTCGAGGCGTCAAGTCTGCTCTGAGAGATGGCGAAGTTATAATCACTCGATCACCAGCGCTCCATCCTGGTGATATACAGCTTGTCAAACAAGTGACCCCACCGCAGGGCCATCCCTTGCGAAGTCTTCAGAACTGTGTTATCTTCAGTCAGAAAGGAAACCGTGACTTGCCAAGCATGCTGAGTGGAGGAGACCTGGATGGAGATCTGTACAACGTCATATGGGATTCCGAAGCAAAGCCTAGTGGAACTTTCCCACCAGCAGATTATCCCAGAGTTACCCCTCAGCCTCTGGATCGTCCGGTAAACGCTCAAGATATTGCCGACTTCTTTATTAACTTCATGAAGACTGATATTCTGGGTGTAGTTGCAACTCGGCATGTCATACTGGCTGACCATTACGATGAGGGAACTTCTCACCCAGACTGCATAACATTGGCAGGAATGCATTCCACCGCAGTCGACTTTTCCAAAACGGGCATTCCGGCCAATTTCGAAGCCTTGCCAAGAAACCCACGTTTTCGACCCGACTTGTAAGTTGACCCAACCCATCATTGAATATTCTCATAATAACATGCTCTGAAGTCTTGCAGTGGCACCGCCTCTGAAGTTGTACGACAAGGGGCAGGTAGCGCACATTGGAGAAGTCAACGAGATCGATAACGACGATGATCCCATGGCCCACACCAAATACAAGTACTATCTATCCGAGAAGATCCTTGGTCGTCTATACCGACAAGTTGATGAAAAGAAGATCTGGCACGAGGACATTCATCGCCATATCAACACTGCTGGACCGTCGGTGTGGGATCAGCTATTGGCAATTGTTCAAAACGAGGTTGACAAGTATAAACTCGATATTGACTGGAATCGCAAATCGGAAGAGGCTTGGAAGATCCGCGGCTTGTAAGTTGCATCAGGTCTTTTGACCAATTCTCGTGCTAATTGGACGTAGGTATGATTCGTCAATTTTGGCTAAAATGTGGCATTTCTCTGAGAATCCTCGTTCACCACTGACAGAGGTCGAAGTATTTTGCGGTTTCATCCTCAACAAGAAAGGCGCTCAAACCCGTCGCCAAGGCGACTCGTCCATCAAACTTAAAGAAGAGATCGACCGTATCATGACGTGGATTGTTAAACAAATCCGTGGCCGAGGCGTGGGGGATAGAGCAGAGACCCTTAGCACCGCCACTGAAGCGGATGCAGCTACTTCCCGGTGGAGAGAAGACGTTGTCGAATTATGTTGGGCGTGTGTGGCTGTCGCCTGTATCAAGCGAGAAGACGCACCACTTCTGCATCTTGGTACAGAAGACTTAGATAGCTTCCGAGTCGTGGCAGCGTGTTGTCTGATTAAGGAGCTCAACAACCTAGCCCGGAAGATCGAGTTCGAAGGTGGGGGAGGTTTTGTAGGCGTCGGGCGCGGTGGAGGTCGTGGCAGGGGCGGACGAGGCGGCAAGAGTATGGCGCTTCCAATACGATGATTTGAGTTCAGTTGGTTTATATCTGCAAGATTTGAGAGCTGACGATGTTATTATATCGTACGATTCGAGGCTCGACGGCAATGTGCACGCATGAAGTGGAGGGAGGGCATGTATCTTGATGATGATGATGAATGAGAAATGATAGCATATTGTGACACAGGGTCACAAAGTCAGAGAACTGCAACCTTCGATTTAGTATATGGTCAGAGTACGCCTGTTTTCCTTTCACATGGCTGACTCGCCTGGCTTCTGAGAGGCTATCGAACTGGCCATATGCTATTATTCGCGGTAGCTGCCGGACACGAGGGCGCCGCAGTAGTTGTTAACAATGTTTTCTTTAGTGAAGATATGTAGTCACTGGTAGTTTCTACTACATTAATGGTATTGAAACTCCAAGAGAGTTACGGAATTCGTTCCTTGTCCAACTCGGTATCTTGATATACCACTGTGAGAAGACAGAACAAGCTCAGACCGTCCACACCACCTAGTGGAAGCCTAGCTTGTCAAAATACCAAATACCAGGCTCCAACATCCGATACATCCCAGGCTGATATCATCCTACGACTTGTTTACTCTTACCTGGTCTGGATTCGTTGACTGTGGCCCATCACAGCATACCTTCGACTCCGCTCGACTGAACAAACTACCAACATTGCCGTTTCTTCTTGCCGAAAACACTGACCAACTAACACCAAGACTCGGTTTCCAAACTACTGTTCTAGATCATCACTCCGCTATATCGTGCTTCCCCGACGATGATCGGGTCCACATATCAAAACAACGCTCTTGGCCGTTTTGACATGTCACCTCGCTAACACATCTGGCGTTGGCGAACACATATCCAATGAGAGTAAATCCACGTTCCAGGCATGCGGGAAATAGCTTGGTCGTTAACAAAACTGGCTTCTTTTGGCAATGGGGGGTCTGAACTAGTTACACAAGGATGGCGCCGTTAAGGAGACGCCACTGCTGTTGGTAGACTATCTCCGACGAGTTGTCTGCATCGAAATGCTTCTGATACGTTGATGTATGGGTTCTACATGGTTAATGTTCCCCACTGAATTGAATAGAGTTAGTAATTACTGACTCGTTGAGGTGTGGGTTGTGGCTGTGGTGTTGAGGTAGTACAGAGTGGTGTTGAGCACAACTTGACATGTATAGGCGAAGTCATGGTTGACCAAGAATACGGATATATGTTTCCATATCAGTCTGTTCTAATAATTGTTATCAACGGTGCATTAGCTAGGGGCCATGCGTTCCTAGTGCAGGATAATACGTTGTAATAACCAAGGTCGAACCAACAACTCGCTAACACTAACACTGATTTGGCGATACAATATCCAAATACTGACTGTCTTTAGTAAACAATGTCTTAGAATGCAATTCCACAAACGAAATGCAATGCGGTTTGCACAATGTCTTGGACTAGATCTTAAAGACTTGCAGGCAAGATGCGTGGTCCAATCGGGGAGGTCAGGATGAGGCTCTTCAAGCGAATATTTGAACCAACATATCTGGTCTGTAAGCAAACATTGTTACACAAAACGTTACACCCGATGTTCTTCAACTTGTGAGCGTTGGTGAACAATGTCTTCATGATAAGATTTAGAGTCTTTCTTTGTTCTTGAGAAAGGCTATTCGAACTGGGTATGATATGATATCATATAACAAGCTTTGCCCATTTTCTCTTTCAAGTTAAGAAGTCCAATACCTCGGTCCTTCTCCAACTCCGTGATACTTGGGAACTTCTCATGACCTTCAATTTGAGACATTTCTACTGTAGCTTGCACTTTGCTCAGCTTCATCGATTGCCCGTTTTAGACCGAGTACGCCACCAACCTATTGTCTGCGAGGTAACAGGATCTCAGCTATGATATCACGATCTGAGCAGTACTAGTGGGCTGATACAAGATTCCGTCGTTTACTTGGTGGTTGTTTCCGAGATGTTGCGGAGTCTAAATGGTCGTTTCCGAGTGAGAATATCATGACGCACACCCTCTTAAGACCCTCTGTGTAGACAGCAAACTGCATATGTGATATCTCAAAAAGCTCTTCCCTTATAAGAAAGGCTCATAACAAAGCAAACATTGTAGTACAAGAGCTTTATGGACCTCATTGGGTACTTGTGTTATCTTCTCCTCTCTTGTGACTGATTGTGGTCTCACTCACATACGCTTCGAAGATGAGCTAGATCTATTATGTCTTGATAGTTAGATGCAGGTTCTTTCGCAAATGGTTAGAATCTCTCACCTGGAGGTCCGAAAGAGCTTCGGGATGAAAGTAACGAATGGAATATTGTGATGAGGCTTGCATCCAATAACGATGAGAGTGAAATACCTTGTAGAGACTATCGTGATGAAGCTTTATAAGTTGGGCGAGATGACCGCTAAGAATGATATAGTCGTCAGACATCACAGCTTATCTTGCCTACAGTCACTCATCGATCATACACTATTTACCAGAATCACTCACTCTCACTTCAACTCATCATGTCTTCTGTGCCTTACCATGCCCCGGCCTTTGATCCCATCTCTTCATTCTCCCTCAATCTTATACCAACACTCATACTCTTCTTCCTAACACCCTTTATCCTTCCGCTCCTGGCCCGCTGTCTTCTTCGTTACATCTCATCCCCAACCTACTTCAATGAGAAAACCTTCGACCATGGCAGCCCGTCCATATCAAACCTCCCCCGTCTATCAGGTGTAGTCCCCTGGCTAGGCCACCTCATGGGTCTGACCATTGACAGCACCCGTTACATTAACAAACTCATCGCATCCACTACCGCCCCCATCTTCACCATCAACATCCCCTTTGCACGCATCACAGTCTGTCATCCAAGCATGGATCGAGTTCTATCTCGCCATGTCAATGATACCGGTCTTGCACAGGTCCTTGTCTATGTTGGGCCTCGTCTCTTCGGACTCAAGAGCGAGACTGTCAAGGCTGTGTTTGCATATAATCCCCAGCCTCTGCATAAGCAAAAGTTTGGGCATACTGAGAATATCGTTTCCTTGAATCAACGCTCCAGCGCTAACATCAGAGATCGAGTTGCCAAGATGCCTGATATCAGTGGCATTCTGGTTGGTCGTTGGGTGTTTGAGTTGACGGTTTCTGCTACGGCAAGTGCAGTATGGGGAGTTGCCAACCCCTGGAGCATGGATCAGAAGTTCTCAGAGGAATTCATGTAAGTTATTTCTCACCTCATCGTACATCTGGAACTACTCTAACATATTGAAGGAAACTCAGCGAGACATTTGATAGTCTTGGAAGGCCCTTTGCCTGGCTGACGGCAAACTCAGCCTGGAACTCCCGCAAGTTCCTCCTTGCCAGACTTCGCGAGTTCCATATGCAGCACCGCGAGGCTCGTGTCCAGACTACAGCTCATAGCATCAACGTCGTGGCTCATAGTGATCCCAACTGGGAGATCAATCCAGATTACTACCATATTGAAATGGTCACAGCCCTGGGTCTGCTTGCAACTACCAGCACTCTCGCAGTCTGGCTTACACGCCATCTGCTTACAGATCCTGGACTGGTTCAAGTTATTCTCAAGGAAGTGCAGCAGCTTAAGATGGTTGAAGGAGAAGAAGAACCACGACTGGACTTTGCTAACGTCCGCACTGAATGCCCCTGGCTCATGGCATCTTGGTACGAATCCCTCCGTCTCCACATGACAGGCGTCGCAAGAATCGCCCGCCACGATTTCATGCTCAACATCCCTGGCTCTGATCCAATTTCCGTGCCCCAAGGCGAGATCTTCATGCTTCCAATGTGTGCATCAAACCTAGACGTCGACAACTGGGGTGCCGATGCAAATGTCTTCAAAGCCTCTCGCTTCATCAACAAAGCAGGTGAGGTTTCTGGCAATGCTGTACGCAAAGTCAGGGCTTTTGGAGTTGCAGGCAATATGTGTCCTGGTCGCGTTTTTGGGATGGATATTGTATTTTCTGTGATTGCGACGATGTTGAGGACATTTTATGTCGAGGCAGCTCCTGGGGAGACGCTCGGAGTTCCTACTCTGAGAGGGGGGTTCAATGTTGGGTTTGAGAGGTATGGAGATGATGTTAAGGTCTTCCTTAAGAGGAAGCATGTCGCTTAACTGTGTTTGGTATAAATTCGCAGGAGACTGAGTATGGAGGTACACGTATTAGTGGTTCTGGGAGATGGGTTGTACGGATTAAACGAGCTGTAATGTCACGCAATCATTTATAAGTGTGTTACTTTGTTGAGGATCAATCATTTCAAGAAGCTGAATGACGAAGACATGTTACTCGAAACTATTTGCCTTCACATTCGTATTTCGTCATCGTAGAAACGCGGCCAACAACGACAAATTATAAATGAACAAAAAGACACGGTCGCAGCTCAACTTCTGTCACCAATCGATGAGGGTTTCAACCAGAACGCATCAGTGGGAGGCACTTGGAATCGTATTGTCTGGCTATAGACCGGTGTCGCTTCCTGTTGCACTCATCGTAGTGTGCGTTTGTATGTCAAGACTCATGTTGAAGTTGTCGTGAGGGTCATGATGAATCGTGGGAATCAAACCATCCGCAACATCACTCCAGTTAGTATCCAGGCTGGTCAATAGACACCTTGCAGGCGTTCCAGTTGAGCTGGTGCTGAGTAAAGCAAGTTAGTTCACCGCGATATACCAGCAACATCGAACGAATTGCACAAGGTCGTGTGCCAGTTGACCTTGGTGACGATGAGATTGCCATTCTCAAACTAAATTAAAGCTTTGGCGTCGAGCAGGAGGTTGAAGCGAGAATCTCGATAATTCCTTTGCACCAGATATTGATCCTAGTAGATCGTCAGTCAAGCTTGGAGTAAAGGGTCTGGGGAGCAAGAAGGACGATGGAGGGGAGGAGGGCACTAGCTATATAGGTAGCCAACTGCACGTCCAACGTAATCAAGTTGATTAATTCATCATGATACAAGTTTTGTGACGAGCGTAGATGTTGGTTATCAAGCATAAATCTGCCTGACAAACATGACATGGCGACATCGGATATGTAACTCTGTATTACTAGTGAAACAGAAACGAAAACGCGGTGCCCGTTGCTCTAAAGCTTGGAAATATTTCTGATACAAAAATAAACATCAAAGTCCGTCTACCGTGATGGATCCATAATTAATCTTCCCGTACCCGTACCCATACCCGTCCCGTCCAGTCCCGTCCGCATCGCCGCACGGCCCCGTCCAAAAAGCCTCCGACAAAAACGACCCATAAAAGCCTCCGAACGGGGCCCCGCAGAACATCCAACCACTTCGTCTCACTCATTCCTTCCTGATGTCAAACAAACATGTAAACATACTCATCAGGCACAGTAATCAAAATGCATACTGTCCCTTCAACTCACCCGAATCAAGTTCGCTCAGCTTGCGAGCGCTGCCGGCGCCAAAAGCTTCGGTGCTCACGCCCTGTTGGCCCAGTCGCCTCATGCACCCGCTGCTCCCGTCTCAACCTCACTTGTCAGTCTGGCCTGCAGCGTCGCGTTGGGCGTCCGCCTAAGAAAGACCTACAGGTTGTCATTCATGAGCCTGCGGATGATGGCATGCAATTTATTCAAGGTCTCCTAGACGACTCAGCGTGGAATCTTGACACATTCTGCACATATGCCCCGGAAGGTCTGCCTTTTCCCGTCGAGACATGGCCTGCTGTGCAGAGCCTTGATGTATCAAATATTGAGCAGTCAGTTATTAGGCCTGGTGAGCATTTGTTTGAGACTCTGTCCAAGTTGAATGCCGAAATTCATCGGGGGAGGGAGTTTACGGCGCAGTTTAAGAGTAATTTCGAAATGAGCGACTTTATTTGTAAAGTACGCAATACCATGAACGGATATGAGAATGTTCAAATGGTATTGAGAACAGCACAAGAGTTTCTAGTTGTGTTGAAATCGCTACATCGACAACTCGGCACACGCACAGTTTCGTGCTACGGTCGGCAGCCCTATACACACAAGGCAATCAAGGCTCTTACAGAAGACGCGCCATCATCTCCTATATTATCATCACCTTCTCCCTCATCGGGTGCTACGTCGCCTACGTCGGGAAGCGTTAATCCCCAGCTTCCCCAGTTTTCGACTCGCCAACCATGTTCCTCATCATATCGTGCTACGTACAGCTCATCCAGCATCTTGAGTTTATTCTCAAGATGAATCTCAACACTATCCAGGAGACACACCGCGATCTGATGGATGCAGCCCCCATGTCATTTGCCGATGTACCGCTGCTTGAGCCATCGACTCAATTCGTTCTATTCTCTGAGTTGCTTCGTCATGTTGTTCCTCAAATCAATCTCCTCATCGGATTTCCTAGCCCCTGGTCAAACAAGAGTGCTTGGACGGGCTTGATGACGTCTCAGCGGCACAAGGATATGCTGAACTCCGAACTTGGTGCTGTTGAAGATGGCTGGACGACACGGCCTAGTAAGTTGTTAGATTTGAACAGAATCACCAAAGGCATACTTGAGGAGCTCACCATGACGGGAGTATACTAAGCACCATTAGGGCCCCGAAAGCATAAAAGAGGAAATAATTTGGCCACCTTATGTCAGCTCAGACTCGGACTTAGACTACTTGATGATCGCAGCCCAAGCCATAGGCAATTCTTAGGTGTATTTTATAAAACTATTCTAATCTTCTTAACGACGATACCAAACTCCCGCTCAATGCTTGCATTCCTCATAGGGTCATAGAAAAGGTGAATTCGTATATGTTGGTGCCACACGCGTCAAAGACGAATGGACAACGGACTGTTGCTTCGTGCGGCAGTACGAGAGGGGAACTCAGTCCCCGGGGTAGTGTCCGGGCCCTTCTCTTGTTTCTGCCCTTCTTATTAACTGGCGCCACGGGAGGCTCAATGCGCCACTGGCATGCCAGGACTCCAAATTTGACCTTTTCCGGTCCCTTGTTCTTGTTGAGTTTACTCGCTTTGGTATACTTAATAAATTGTCCTTGCAACCAAGACTTGCAATCAAGAACGCGAGAACTGATCTTCCAGTTTCGCTCCTCGTTCACTTCGAAAAAGCTTCTGTTCCCACCCTCGAATTTGGAGGTTCCTCGTGCCACTGCCGTGGCGCCTGCCTCAGCTACGGTCTGGGTCTTCGGTAGGATCAAATAATCAACAAAGTAGAATTCCTCCAAGTTGGGAAGATACTGTGCCAGGAATCGGTACAAGTGCTTTGGATACGTGAAGTTGCCGGGTACATCGTGAAGCTGACCACAATTGGGGCATCGTTGTTGTGCTTTTCGCTCATTCCATTTGTGGCAATACCTCATGGCGACCTTGCGGACTTGGTCCAGCCCCAGGCAATTCAGAGCCTTGGTGAAGCGTATTCCGTTTTCGTAGCAATCGGGAGGAAGGTATTCTAGGTAGATAACGTCTGACCGGTTGAGGCTCACAAGCCTTCCAGAATCCAAACGAAAGGCCGTTGGGCGGTTTACTAGGCTTCTTGCTATAGAAGCAGATTCATTGCACGTGACAGTCAATCTGGCGATCTGCTTGTACAAGGTGGTATAATAGGAGATATCGGCTTGAGTGGGGTAAAGAGGCTCCAATGTTGCCAGCATTGTCTGCGTTGGGGGTTGGAGCTCTTCGTTTTTGACTTCCAGCATCATAGGATCAGTTTCTTCCTCTTCTAAGGCAGTTGGAAGATGCGACTCTTTCATCCACCACCTTCCAGTGCCTGTTTCGGGGCTGACCTTGAGGAAGTGGATTCCCGGGGTATCGAGGGTATTTTGCCATATCTGCGCTCGTATTTCCGGTGGCAGGCGGACAAAGGGTAAGAAGTTGCGGCAGTTTTCAGGGATCTCGAATTTGAGAGTTTGCGAGGAAATGTGCTGCTGGTCGACGATGGGAGTTTGGGTTGCTTGGGCTCCGCTATCGAGGTTAAGAGCAGTCATGATAGCTGTGGGCCATGAGCTTATCGGTATCTCGTAGTCATGAAGGAGGGGTAGAGAGAGAAAGAGAGGGCGAGAGAGAGATCGGAAAAGTGAACGAAATGCAGCAAAATCAAGCGCAGAAGCGTGAAGAAGAAAAAGTGAATAGTAGTGAAGGATGAAAAGCACTTAATGTTGGTCTTGAAAGTTGATAAAGTGAAGTTGTAGAAGTGGTCCAAAGTCGGTTGCACTGGCAGCAACTGGAGGTTGGAACCTTCCAATCGGCAGACAGCCCGCAGCAGAAGGCAGAAGGTGCAAAGGGTAAGTACCTACCTAATCTTAGGCTTAGGCTTAGGCTGTCATAACAATGAAAGTAGCCTAACTTCTTTTCTAAACTGGCATAAAGTGATCGAAATCTTTCATCTCTTTTTTCACATCTTTTTTCATCTCTCTTTTCATCTCTCTCTTCATCCCTTATGCTCGAGGGGAATGCGCCTGCCGCCAACATCAGGCCTACCAAAAGTACGTATAGTGGCAATTTGTTAAGGTACCTAATGGATAACAGAAGGTTTAATATATCAGTGTGCTGGTTGTCGGCTGTTAGACTACATCCAACGTGTCGTGTCGTTCATGATTGGGGACGTTTGAGTGGTCATGTGCCGATCTTATCATTGGATGTCCGCGTGAATGGCTTCACCGATGGACGACCCAGTCAGAGTTGTAGCGATTGACTACCTATGCAAAAGGGTTATCTGAATTCTATACAACGTCACGACTATCCCTAAGAACTTACGCTAACTATCTCAATACCCAAAAGAGCATGATGATAATTATAGTCCTAGTCTTGTCAGACATTATCGGTTCTGTCTTGCAAGCATCCCACTCGGCCCCACACTGCATGACAACGCCGGTATGGCTGACGCCAGCTGCGATATACTGCGACATCCGCACCTCTTTTTTCTGCTGTAAACCCCATCATCTCGAGCTTCATTTTGAAGTCTTTTTCGGCGTTTAAATGATGGCGAATAGTATAAATATTGTAGCATGTTTCCCCTTGAGGGAACTATCCAGCAACACCATTACAATACAATCGCATTCACATTCAACAAGGACTTAACAACAATACCATAACATTTTTTAACACCTTTTCAATCCTTTCCAGTGACATCCTTTGATATTTTATTACAATGTCTCCTCACACTGTTTCAACCACCACCAACGATCTCGTCAACGAATATACGGACACCATCAAAGGAAAGATCATCCTCACAACCGGTGTAACACCCAATAGTCTCGGTGGCACCTTCATTCAAGAGACGGCTTCCAAATCCCCATGTCTCCTCATCCTTGCCGGCCGCAGTGCCTCAAAGCTCCAAGAGCTCGCCTCTGCTATCATCAAAGACTATCCCAATGTCAAGATTCGCAACCTCATTGTAGACCTTGGCTCTTTGGCTTCGGTGCGCAAGGCTGCTGAGGAGGTCAACAGCTGGGAAGATGTGCCTAGCATTGATGTTGTTGTGAATAATGCTGGTGTTATGGCTATTCCTTACTCCAAGACTGAGGATGGGTTTGAGAAGCAGTTTGCCATCTGTCATCTTGGGCATTTTCTTCTTACGAACTTGATCATGGATAAGATCCTGGCTTCTGAGTCGCCTCGTGTTGTCAACATCTCAAGTAACGGACACAGTCTTGGCCCTGTCCGATTTGCGGACCCTCACTTCAGTGTAAGCATGCTCCCTCCCTTCGACCTGAACCATGCTAACAAGTTCAGAACGGCGAGACTTACAATGAGTGGTCCGCCTATGGCCAAGCCAAAACTTCAAACGTCCTCTTCTCTGTGTCCCTTGCTCAGAAGCTGGGTAGCCAGGGCCTACAGTCTTACAGTGTGCACCCAGGCCTGATCACTACGACTGGTCTGGGAACACACTTGGATTTTGCCAGCATGGACGCTGATCTTGGAGCCTTCAGTAAGTCATCTACTTCATCAACTTCTCTCATACCGAAACTGACAATCCTGAAGTCAAAGCCCACCGTGAGAGAGGAAACTCAGAAGGTTGGAATTTTATTGCCACCGTCCCTGTCGAGGTCGGCGCAGCTACACACGTGTTTGCCGCCTTTGATCCAAACATCAAGGGTAAGAAACACAACAATTATGGGGATCGGTCAATGCTAATGACTCGCAGCAAGCAACGGTGCTTATCTTCTGGAAGCCAGAGTCTCAGACCCTTATGTCGACACCATCAAATCTTGGGCGCGAGACCCCATCGAAGCTGAGAAGCTTTGGAGATTGAGCGAGGAGCTTGTTGGGCAGAAGTTTGGATACTAATCAAATGGTATTGTGTTCTGCTTTCGAGTACTGGAGGTATTGAACCATAAAATTATAGATAATCGCGAATGACTAGTTCCTTCATGGATGTTGCGTTTCACACCTGTTAACATAACATAGCCTCTCTTACATCACAAAATAGTTGGTTCTAATGTAAATAATTAGGAGGTGATTGTACTGTTAATTGAATTGCTTCTTGCACCTAGAAGTGTTGATCTATGTCGGAGTACCTAATCCTTCTATCCCTGCATTTTATCCATAAACACCTGGGTATCCGCCTATCCCAACGCCAAAAGTTCACAGCCTCTATATCAAAGAGTAGATCGTCCCATCGTAAATCTTAAAACTCCATCTAATTCTGCCCTGCCGTACGGACACCCCACTCTTGCATCACCGTGGGCTCCTGCACAGCACCACCCAGCGTCCCACTCAACCACGCTCGACAAGCCTCCAAGTGCGCATACTCAGCTTCATCCTGACCCCTCAAACTCTTCATCTTCACATCCGCAACTTCAAGCACGCTTCTACCTGCCGCATCACGAGCGTGGACATTCGCGCCGCTGTTGACAAGTTGCTTAACAGCTAGCTTGCGACCACAACGCACGGCAACGTGAAGTGCTGTCTCGCCCGCTCTGTTGCGCGCGTTGACGTTTGCACCGGCTTCAGCAAGCTCTTTGATGATTTGAAGGCCGATGATGTGGTCGTCATCTTCGGGAAGTTGGGCGGCGAAGGCCATGAGAGGTGTGTTGCCTTGCAGGTCATAGTGGTTTGGGTCAACGCCAGCTACTATGAGATTTTGTAGCAGTGTTCGGCGAAACTCCAACTTATCTGCGCTTGAATCCGAGAATTTATTGGCCTTGTCTCTTCTTCGCTTTTGGGAATTTGGCAAGCCGTCCTCATCCAGGCCATACTTTCGCGTGACGCTGGGTAAGCTCAGTGTGGCTGCAGCGAGACAATGAAATCCGTTGCGGCCTTGTTCATCTTCAAATAGAGGAGTCTCCTGAGATGTTGTGATGCTTTGGAGTAGCCGTGTTTCTTGTTGTATATCGCTTATATGGTAAGGGTCGGCACTCTCTTGTTGCAACATATGAACCGGCGGGTCAATGTCCATGGTTTGGGTATACACCCTGTGGATCCCCATGGGAGGCTCAGAAGGTGCCATGTCGGTAGGCACCATGCTAAAGGCATCTCTGCGCTGTAATTTCGTAGGACCGCAAAGGTGGAACAAATGCTTCCGTAGATCCATCGAGGCGTTGTTAATAAGGAGTAGATGCGAAAACGAACGACCATAGTGATCGCGGGCACTAAAGTCGAACCCTTTCTGAGCCAGTGTATCGAGGAGATGACGTAGGGGTTCGCTTTGGAACCAGCAAGTGTGTAGAACATGTAGGAGCGTTTGACCAGCTGTGTTCTGCGCGTTGAGGACATCCGTGCTGTGGCATAACCGGATTGCTTCAAAAAGGTGGTCATGAAAGAACCTCGCCGCCATAAGATGGAAGACAGTGTGGCCGAATTGGTCACGTTCTTCAAAAAGGCCATCATTGACAGCAACTAAGGCGGCGTTGATTCCAGTCTGCGTGAGGCCTTGTGCTGTTATCCAGGCCGGTTCTTGGAGTTCCCCGATAGGACGGCAAAAGCATGCTTTTCTCATATGCTCCTCAGCGTTTTCGAAACATGTAGATTGGTTCGAAGCGACTTCATCGATGCATAAGAAGTTGCTAGGCATGTAGTAAGGGCCGTTGGGCAGGGAGATGGGTGCGTCACGATCGTTGAGCCAAGAAGTCATACTTGGCTCCTCATCCGAGATGGGTGAGAGATCTGATCCTTGTCGATTCAGAGGCGCCGTATATCTCTTGATGAGTCGTTTGACCGTGTTGACATATGGACGGCCATATTCTTTCACCAAGCTTTTAAAAGTTCCCGTCGTGCAGTCTGTCGATGTAGTCATGAATGTTGATCTCTGTAAGAAGTTCCCAAAAGTGCTTCTTCCTTCCTGCTCCTGCGTTTGAGCGGTAGATCTGTTGGAAGCAATCTGCTGAGCACGGTAATACTGGTTGAAAGGCGGTACCTCGAGCGAAGCCCTCGTAGGATTCCTTATGAGATGGGGCGTTGGGACGGCATCGAGAGCTGGAACTGTCGCCGAAGGACCCAGTGTTGGGGATGGAATGGTGCCATGGCCTGAATTGGAACGGATAGGTGAGATGGACAACTCATCTAGTCGCCGCACCATATCTTCTTCAGTTTTTGGGTGAAGCCATCGCGGTTGCTTGTTAAGCATGGCATTGAGAGTCTTGTGTGCTGAATCCATACTATGCACATAATGAGCATCAACCCAAACGCAAGGAATCGGGAATCACATACCCAGGTACAGGGTCTGGAGATTTTGCATGTACAACAGACACTATCCTTTCTAAAGGAAGTGTTGTGTAAAGATATAGCCGAGACATTTTGCGTCGTGATGATGGATTCCATAGTGGTGGTCTGCCTGTTGTAGTGTTGTTTGAGCCGCTGGGCGAGGCGGACGATACAGGCACTTGAAGGCCCGGCCCAAAGGGTGAAGTCGCGCTATTGTTCATCGAGCTGAGTGCTGGATCGCTCCACTGCCACTTAACTCTGAGCGACAATGGTTATGGAAAAAAGGCAACGGGAGTAATATTGGTCAATCAAGAGATGACTTGCTAGTGTAGCCTCGTACTGTCAGAAAATAACACAAGGCTTTCATCATACAAAGTACCCGACGGGAGACACAAGCTTATAAGTCAGCTCCCTCTCGTGAAACGGTCAAGATGTTGGTCGGCCAGAGGCAGTGAATGTGTTGTAGTGTGGTGAAAGTGCATTCGGCTGGCCCCCAGAACAGGCCGGACCAGGGAGTAAATACCTTGGCATACGGACCAGATAGAAGTGAAAAGAGCTCTCAATTGTAGGCTGAGCTGACAAGTTGGGAATGGTTGTTTGCGGGCCGTTGCTGCGCCCCATGGCTCGCAGGAGGCCTTATGGTAAAAATGCCAAAACGGGTGGTTTAGTGAGACATGAGGTGCTGTAACTGGATAATCTGAGTAGCCAAGTCCATAGAGAAACTTAGATGCCGCTTTCCGGTGCATTGACGTGACGTGAGTTGTTAAACTTTCAGATGGATCAATTGATCTGATCTTTGTGGCTGATGAAGCTGTCTGTTGTGGATTCATTTAATCTTTGAGCTTCAAAAGCTGTAGCTGAACACGTTACAGTGGAAAGGGGTGTTTATGATAGTGGTTTATAGTGGAGTTACAGCACTGCACACCCTAATGCGACCAAAGGTCATTCATTTCGGCATCAGGTCGATCAACATCAAGCCTTACAACAAATTATCAAATTATATGACGGGAATAATGAACAATAGCCTTGGAACCTTTTCTCGTCATTATTCAATTGCATTTTGAGAAGGACTTTGGTCGTGTGCCTGTTATCAGTGGAACGGAGACAGAGGCGCAGTTCTCATGACGGCTGTGCAACTTGTGGCTCTAGGCACAAAAGAGCCTGGTATTGCGCCACAAGGCTTTTCGGCAACACCATCATGCCAAGTTCTATCCGTATACGCATATTCAATCATGCTCCCTCATTTGATAGTATCAATCACAAACTCATGGCTAGTTGTTCTTTTAAGTGCGTCCTAGCTATTGTTGCTCGACTCGGACTTGGATCCAATCATGATGGTTCATTTGCTGTGGCTATCATGCCCGATGCAACTTCTCAAGATGCTACTTCTTATTACTGCTATCACCCATGCCGAAAATAAAAAGATCTACCATCACTAGCCACAGATTCTAGACTTGTCATCCTGCATCCTGATCCAAAACATCTCTCACCTGCCAGGCGCCATGTATGTCATCAACCCTTGCATATGTCACCTTATTCGTGAAACAGCCGCGCCCAGCTGTGTCATCCGCCCCAAAATATTGATATTATCCCAAAACAAACATAAAAGCTGATCCCCAGAAGCGAAAACTATCGTTATTTCTCAACTATCATGACGCCATTTCTTTCAAGCTTGGGGGTCAAAAGCTTGACACCACACACTCCGTCGAGGTACGTACTTGGAAATGGACATCGTCGAAGTATCGCGGGAGAGCAACTCGTGACAAGGGAAGATGGATAGGCTAGAGTAGAGTGACACAACGTGAAGCGTTTGAGGGGTCTACTTACTGCCCCTTGTTTCTATCTGGGGGGCCAATCAAGCTTAATCTGAGGCTTCATGACGCATGAGCATCACACCACTACTGAGTCTATCTTTGTTTGAACAACTCGCATCCAAACGAACCCCTTCTTTCCAACACAATCATCTTTCTTTATCACAGTAACACTTCACCAATGATTCACTCACCGTAGGTTAAGCCACACTTTCACTTCCAAACACGACATCTTCTAGAACTCCTGCACGCCCCTCTTCCCGCATTCCAGTCAAAAACGCTTGCCGTCACAAGCCACCTGTTTGACTTTGTCTCTGCCGAGTGTCCCTAGAGTTCTCCAACGGTCTGGATAAAGGTCCACCTAGTTTCATCCTCCATCGAGAATCCGCTTTGTTCTAGCGTTTCCACATTGTATAAGGCGATGAGGAGATAGAGTTTGCAACAGTCACTGCTTGTGGCCACAAAGAAAAACGGTTATATTACACGTGATAATGTCTAGTCTCTAACCCAGGTTGTAGTCGAGTTCGTTTGGACTTGCTAAGAAGTGGAATGGGGTGATAAGCATTTTAACTTCGGAAGCGAGAGGAACCAAGTTTAGAGTCATGAGTAATTCAATGAGATGGTATCTACAATGTTAAGATGAGACAATGTATCCAAAATCGTAATCGTTCTTCTACCACTAATGTACTTGGCAAGTGCCGAAGTTATCTAAATCATACTATATACATAGTGAAGCTTATTATGTTGTTATAAAGAATAAACAGCAAAGGAAGATTTTATGTTCCATGATGCATTTACAGGAGAACGGCAAAGATACCGGCAGCGGCGACAGCCATCTCGACACCGAAGCGAGAGGCACCAGCGGTGACCTCGACGGCGGGAGCGGTGCCAGTAGGCTGGTGGTAGGGGACAGTGGCAGAAGGCTGGCTGGGGGCGGGAGCCTTGTAGCCGCTGTCGGTCTCGGCAGCAGGAGGAGCAGGGTAAGGCTTAGCGGGAGCCTCAGGGTGCTGAGGAGCGGGGTACTCGGGCTTAGCAGGAGCCTCAGGGTGCTGAGGAGCGGGGTACTCGGGCTTAGCGGGAGTCTCAGGGTGCTCAGGAGTAGGATGCTCAGGCTGGCCGGGAACGACAACGGTAGGGTAAGAGGGGATCTCCTTGGTACCGGTGGCGTAGACAGTGGTGCAGGGGACAGTCTCAGTCTTGACAGATCCGTAAGGGCAGTCCTTGACCTCAGGACCGCACTCAGTGACAGTGTAGACCTTGGTAGAGTAGGTGGTCTTGGTGGTGTAGAGAGTGCTGGTGTTGGGAGGAGCGTAACCAGTGGGCTTGGCGGGGTGACCCTCAGTGACGGGAGCGTAACCAGTGGGCTTGGAGGGGTGCTCCTCAGTGACAGGGCAGACAGTAGTAGAGACGGGGTAAGTCTTGGTGGTGACAGATCCGTAAGGGCAGTCCTTGACGGAGGGAGGGCACTTGGTGACAGTGTAAACTTCAGTAGCGTAAACGGTCTTGGTGGTGTACTCAGGAGTGTCGTGAGCGTAACCGGTGGGCTTGGAACCGTGCTTCTCGGTCACAGGGCAGACAGTGGTAGAAACAGCAATGGTCTCAGTGACGACGTAAGGACCGTCACCACCAGCAGGGCAGTTCTTGACGTAGTCAGGGCACTTGGTGTAGGTGTTAACAGCAGTGGTGTAGACAGTCTTGGTGGTGTAAGGAGCCTCAGTGGTCTGGGTGTCAACGGGAGCAGTCTGGGTACCAGTAGGGGCAGGGTAAGTCTTGGTGTCAACAGGGGCGGTCTGGGTCTTGGTGTCGACGGGAACAGAGCCAGTGCCAGTAGGAGCAGAGTCAGTCTTAGTGTCAACAGGGACGGAGTTGGTCTTGGTGTCAACGGGGACAGAGTCGGTACCAGTGGGGACAGGGACGGAATCAGTGCCGGTGGGGACGGAGTCGGTCTTGGTGTCGACAGGGACGGAGTTGGTCTTGGTGTCAACGGGGACAGAGTCGGTACCAGTGGGGACAGGGACAGAGTCAGTGCCGGTGGGGACGGAGTCGGTCTTGGTGTCGACAGGGACAGTGTTGGTGTTGGTGTCAACAGGGACGGAGGCAGAGTCAGTGCCGGTGACGACGGGGACGGAAGCAGAGTCGGTGGTAGAGCCAACGACCTCCTCGGTGGTAGTCTCGTCGCAGTCCTCCTCAGTGGTGGTGGTAGCAGCACCCTCAGCCTCAGTGGTGGTAGCGGCGGCACCCT